>CAXIPT010000001.1:10416688-10494313 GCA_964030475.1 Tethya wilhelma | reverse complement strand
GGGGGGGGGGGGGGGGGGGGGGGGGAAGGCCTAGGTACGAGGCTAACACACCAATGTACTTTTAACTCATCAGCTGTAGTGGAGGAGCCTGTGGATCTAACACTTTGAGGAGAGAAATGATGTACCTGGTGTGAAATACACCATGAGTGGAAGTGAGGCTTGGACACCAGTTGTAAAGAGGAAACGGTGTCTCAGGCGTAGCTCCACTACCTCCACAGGTGATAGTAGCAGTTTTGAATTAGATGTAACATGTAGCAGGATGGTGCAGTACTAAGAGCCTTCGGCTATTTGTGTTGTGGCTGAAATATCATAAATAAATTAATTAAAAACAAGAATTCTGATCTGCACGCCGTGGGCACTGAGTTGCCCTTTACTATTAGCTAATCTGCATGCTATTTTCGGCATGTGGGTCGAGTTTCAGAAACCGTTTCTGAAATGCACCCACTCTAGGAAAACAATTAGAGAGAAAAACTGTTCCCATGTATGTGTGTACGTATGTATGTGTGATCTGGTTAGGAAGTCGACTACTGTTGGCCCATTCCTACTAGCCTGCGTCACTTACCTTTGTATATGGCTATGATCCTTGATTTGCATGAATCCAAGTGTCGGGAAACACCCCCTGATTTCAAGTTTAATGAAAGGTATGTTCCACATTCGACCTCCTAAACCTAGATACAAAGGTAGATGGGGTGAGTCCATTGACGTGTGTCGAAGGAGAAGGAGAAGATGGAGGAGCTACAAGATGAACCTGTCACTCCTCCTATGGCTAGCAGATCTAGGAACTACAATATATACCTAGTTGCTCTTCTTAGGAGGTGAATGCTTTCTAAAATTATCATAATTATATAACAAGACCAGTAAATCTTATGATAGAAATACGATTTGTAGAATTATGAAAAAATGAGAGCAAACAAGTGAATTGAAATGTAATGAGACACAGGAATGGCTAAAGAAAGCAAACAAGATGGAATGGCTGTTAGAGTGTATACAAAATTCTTCCTGTATGGGCTGCATGCAACACTACCATTTATTTTGGAATTCATGCCCACAAGAAGAATTTTGCATACACTCTAACCGCCATTATTCTATCTTGTTTGCTTTCTTTTTATGATTTAGCCATTCCTGTGTCTCATTAATGTTTGTTGTTGGTTTTTTTTTTTTTCATTTTCTGGGATATGTACATATTCTTTCTTCTCCTTCACATGAACATCCCAGCAATTAGATTTTCTTTTGTGTACTGCCCTGACTCCTCTGTAGCAGCTTGCTTATAGTCCCTATTAATGTGATTGTTCTTAATGAGATAACTAATAATACCTGAATGCCAGTTGTTTACAGGAATATGCTATTGTATTATGGTTGCACTTCCACCAATCTTGTGTGTATGTATACATGTATATAGATGTATGTGTATGTAATACCAGCTGTAACAATTTGACAGTTAAAGCGAACATAGTGTTTGTAACATAGGCGTCAGAAGTACTTTCTAAGTGGGGGGGCATGAATTAAACTGGCGCATAGCGCCGGAAAATTTTGGGGTGCCACACCCACTTTTGATCACGTGATAGGTATTAATTAATAACCAACTATAAATGCTGTAGAAAAAAAAAGAAGTAATTGTTGACTGAGCGGACATCTTGACTATCTCAAATTATTATGCCATGTGCTCGCTCAGCTAAATGTAGCAATGACGGTTAAAATAATTATAGAAAAAGTATAACTTAACTGCATGAAATCAGAATTTGTAGAATACTGAAACTATGAAACACGCAGCTTATCCACGTAAGTTAGCTACTTGTCAATGCTTGAATAAATTAGCATACATGCAAAACCAATGTAACAAAAAGTGAGGGGGCATGTGCCCCCTCAGGCCCCCCCGTAATGACGCCTATGGTTTGTAACTACTTGTCATTTAAAACAACTTTTGAAGTGCTTCAGACGAAGTAAGGGAGTTGATGCTCATCCACCCGAGTTCCTGTCTCCCACTAACGCTGGTTGGCCTACATATAATTAGAACACTACACCTACACTTTGATATTGGATAGGACCCATACCTCCAATAGTGACGTTTTTGATTTATGCCACTCATCAAGCGTGATATATGTGATGGAAATCATTTGCTGAATAACAAACAGTTCTGTACGTAAGAACACAAACCAATAAATCATTACACAAAGGAACTTACCAGGTAACAGTCTTCGAAGCATCAGTGACCACCTCTGCATGTTCATGCACTTTTCCTTCTAGATACTTCAAAGCTTTCTGCATGCCTTCTGCCTCCATATGTTTGGCGATTTGTATCCAACCTGTTACAAATAGATTGTGTAATGGTAAACATGCATACACTGCAGATTTTGTTAAGTAATGACCAACGTTTGATCTTTTGAGATTTTCAGCATGTAGAATGAGATTAGTGGCAGTATCTATAAGAATACAAAACATGGTGGAAAATCCAGTGCAGTCACACCTCCCATATGCATCACATCCAGTCACAAGAGACGTTACTTCCTTCTTATGTTCTTTATAGAAACTTTTGATACTTGGTAAAATGCATTCTGGTAACTGTTTACCAAAATAATATTGTTTTTACCACATAAAATGTAAGTTGTGAACAGCAATGAAAATAATACACAAACTAACCATGCAACAGCTGGCTAGCCCATAAACTTGAACATAAGTGGTAACTTAGAGAAGGAACTTCCTGACGCAATACAATTAAAAGTTATTGATATAAACATTTTGTCCTCTAGAATTCACATGTTGGGGTGAGGATGACCAAACATAGCGATGTCCAGCAGAACAAACATAGTGATGATGACTGGTTGTGAGCACATGACTGCATTGGTATCAGAAATCAATGCTCCAGATGGAGCCTCAGTTGTGTACACTACAAACATATTATACCTGCATCAGTGTTTTTTGGTTACTGCATTCTTTCAGCCTACCCTAAGAGTCAATCAACGATGAAGATGCTGACAAGACCATGTCTGACAGCAAGACTGAAAGTGATCTATCAAGCAACGGAGATTCCACAGAGTAAAGTAGATATGTCTTTAGCATTAACACATATTGGATAGAAATTCCATTCAATTTATAGTTTAAACTGTTCCTTGGTTCATTTAAACATCTCGGGAAACGAGAACTTGTCATCAGGGAGTGATGAGTATGTTCATATGAATGGGAGTTTTCAACCTGATGTGATATAATTCTAACTGAGTCTTGCCGGTTGGACACTGTTAATGAATGTGAACAGTTAGGTGTGTTGGAATTAGAATTATGAGTACAAGTGTGAGCTTTCCCATATTCCCAGTACGGTAGTACTGGGTACATAGGAATGGCACGGATGGCCCATTAGCGCTATACAAATATTCACGTGAATAACTCTGCAAAAACTGAGCACTTGGCACTAAAAGGCTTCTTAAGTTAGCTCTTTCTCTTTGCAATGAGCCCAAAAACATGGCCTAAAACCATCGCTGAAGTACCAAACTAAAATATGCCAAACCTCCAATTTTCTCCATCTTCTTTTTCTTTTTCTTCTTCTTCTTATGTTGGCAAGAGTTTTCTCAGAGACCACTCGCTTTCAGAAGCTGATTCTTGAACGAATAAACTTGTCTTCAATCACTTTTGCCATCGGTTTTTTGTGTCTCTCATTGAGTCCCTAGATACAAAGCGAAAAGGGTCTTCTCCATATGGCGGCCATCAATTTCTAAACTCATGCATTAGCTAGTCTAACGACCATTTCCATTTCAAGTGGGCGTTATTTGGAATCTATTGCAAGCTCAATGCCCAATGCCCCCCAAGTTCTGGTTCTGCAGTTCTGTCCTATCCTCTCGTTCTCTGTGATCAGTAATTCAGTAGGGATGTTATCTTTAGATAGCAAGACACACATATAATTGACATAAATCACATTTTCAGAGTTTCAGCTGTCTGCACTGAAGGCATGTCTGTGACTGCGGGTAGTGTGCCTGTACTGAGGGCTGTTGACAAGTTCGCTCAGACTAAAGACTTGAGATATAAACAATTCAAAAAAAAATAGAACAAACAAGTACAAAAAACATTAGAAATGTAATGCAAACATAGGAATGGCCAAATCGTAAAAAAGTGAGCAAACAAAATACTGAGGACTGGTTGTGAGATTGAGCAAGTTCATTCCTGTGTCTACAATGTCATTGAGCTCAGTAGGGATATGAACATAAGGTGACACATGTACAGTGAAATGAACTCGCTCAATCTCATAACCAATCCTATCTTGTTTGCTCACTTTTTTACGATTTGGCCATTCCTATGTTTGCATTACATTTCTAATGTTTTTTGTACTTGTAATTATAATAATATTAATAACAATAAGAATCTTTTTCTTAGCAGCAACATTTTTGATTCTTGCTTTCTTGCTCTCAGGTGATAACTTCAACAGTGGATATTTGGAGGTTGGTAAAGTATGATTCATTCTTTGTTCTGCTGTTGTACCATTTGCTCTTGATGCTAACTGGTTGATGTCATGGAGAAGCTGTTTGCATGGCTTGCAACAGTCAAATGCCAAATTGTCAGGTTTCTGCTGAACATTGTTAGGAATGTGCCACTGAATGCAGCCGGTAGAAAACAATGGATCACCCCATCGCTGAAGATTTTTTGTATCAAACCGGATCTCATCTGATCCCAGGACAAACAACATAACCAGATTATGAAATTAGTTGCTTGAGATACGGCTCAATATCTTCTAGACTCAAAACTTCACTTGAAGCAACAGGCATGTAGAATATTTGCCAACAATAACTAGCAGCTTGAGACTGATCACTAGCAATGCAGAGACGAGGGTTTTGCAGAAGTCCAGAAGGATGGTCAAACAACCTATAGTACACAAAATTTATAATTCCATAAATGATCAACATTAAAAATGAAAGGCACCATATGCATGGTGCACAACCCTCGGCGTATATACACTGTGATAAATGCAATACAATATTTATTGCATGCATTATAATGAGGAAATGAGGAAGGATATCGAGGCATGATTGTACGTATACTGTCAGCATTGCAATCTCATGTAAAACACACTTTCTATACTTTACTGCAGCTGTACAACATCGAGGCTGGCAATGCATGCAGACTGTACTGTTCATGGGTGTGGCTACTTAGGAAACGTCGCGATCATAATATTATCACAAGCTNGATATGAACATAAGGTGACACATGTACAGTGAAATGAACTCGCTCAATCTCATAACCAATCCTATCTTGTTTGCTCACTTTTTTACGATTTGGCCATTCCTATGTTTGCATTACATTTCTAATGTTTTTTGTACTTGTAATTATAATAATATTAATAACAATAAGAATCTTTTTCTTAGCAGCAACATTTTTGATTCTTGCTTTCTTGCTCTCAGGTGATAACTTCAACAGTGGATATTTGGAGGTTGGTAAAGTATGATTCATTCTTTGTTCTGCTGTTGTACCATTTGCTCTTGATGCTAACTGGTTGATGTCATGGAGAAGCTGTTTGCATGGCTTGCAACAGTCAAATGCCAAATTGTCAGGTTTCTGCTGAACATTGTTAGGAATGTGCCACTGAATGCAGCCGGTAGAAAACAATGGATCACCCCATCGCTGAAGATTTTTTGTATCAAACCGGATCTCATCTGATCCCAGGACAAACAACATAACCAGATTATGAAATTAGTTGCTTGAGATACGGCTCAATATCTTCTAGACTCAAAACTTCACTTGAAGCAACAGGCATGTAGAATATTTGCCAACAATAACTAGCAGCTTGAGACTGATCACTAGCAATGCAGAGACGAGGGTTTTGCAGAAGTCCAGAAGGATGGTCAAACAACCTATAGTACACAAAATTTATAATTCCATAAATGATCAACATTAAAAATGAAAGGCACCATATGCATGGTGCACAACCCTCGGCGTATATACACTGTGATAAATGCAATACAATATTTATTGCATGCATTATAATGAGGAAATGAGGAAGGATATCGAGGCATGATTGTACGTATACTGTCAGCATTGCAATCTCATGTAAAACACACTTTCTATACTTTACTGCAGCTGTACAACATCGAGGCTGGCAATGCATGCAGACTGTACTGTTCATGGGTGTGGCTACTTAGGAAACGTCGCGATCATAATATTATCACAAGCTATCTTGCTGCAGAGTTTGCAAAACACAAGCGCTTGGACTAGAAATACTCTGTTACGTCTAAGCATTTATACTAGAGTCAGTGTCGCTATCTCAGACTTCCAGTGTTTTAGCGAGGTGCAGCTAGCGCACGATCAGGCAACTCTTGTTAGCTCGCTATACATATACGTAGTGCTATAGTGGGTGGGGCCATGTAGCCAAAATGGCCGCCCGAGCGATGGCTCGGACTGAAAATCCTGGCATAGCTCAAGAACTATAAGCTTTTAGCTTCTGATACACATAGATAAACATCAGTACTCCATGCTTATGTCCTTAATTTTCGGAGTAGACTTGCTATTCTTCAGATTAAGAGTGAACACACACACACACACACACACACACGGAAAAAACGACTACTATAACCCTTTTGGCGTGTTTCACACGCCGAGGGTTAATGACAACCCCCCTCAGATTTCTTTCAAACTTGGTAAACATGTAATAGGTGCTAAGACATGTAACCACAATTAATATTAGTGGTCAATGTTGTATGGCTTCTAAGATAAAGTTGCTAGTTTTTCACAAAATTCGGCCTACAGTGCTTGCAGTCTATAGAGTAGAATTCCCCATTTTGAGGTTATGTGAGTATAATTCCCAAACAAAGCATCTTCAAATAATATTTTTTGGATCATCATCAATATGGATCATTACTCTATAACAAGACTCAATATGTTGTCATGGCAACCTTTAGGTGCAGAGATATGGCTTCTGATATGAAGCTTTTTTGGGAAATATGTTAGGGAAGAAAATGACAAACAGTTTACGGCTAAGGTCTACAACTTTACCTGAGCTTTGGTCACCAGTTTGTCCATCTTGGGTAGGATTTTAGTTGGCTAAAAGCAAACATCGCTTTCAATGAGCATTTTTTCAACTTTTTGACACCATTTTCGGTTAGGGAAGAAACTCAAGAAATGCTAACAGCTAAGATCTGAAACTTGCATGACAAGTTCATCATTAAATGTATTAGCTTTGACTACCATCAGCTTCTTTTGAAACCCTACACTAAGAGTAATANTCGATCTCTTTCTCCCAATCAGTTAGATACTTCAGGAAGTCATCACGTAACCACTGTGTGTGTGTGTGCATGTGTATGTGTGTGTGTGTATGTGTGTGTGTGTGTGTGTGTGTGTGTGTGTTATCCCCCCTTAAGTTTTTTTTCTGTCAGGTATCAATCTGGTATCAGAAACTATCACGTAACCACAGCATATATAAAATAGAATGTGTGCATGTGTGTACATTATATGTTGTGATAATTAATGATCATTATGTCTAAGTCATTCATACTTTAATAAGGCTACTGCAAGGCTCCTCACTAGATAAAAGATCTAAAAGCCAGGAAACAAATCAAAGTGCATCATTCAGTACCTTGAAACGCTCATCAGTTGGTGTTCTGAATGGTCCTATGGTGTCTTTCTTCTTGAACTCATTTGCCTTCGGAGAACGCACATTCAGGCAATCGAAGAATCTGTCAATCATTCTGATGAACAATCAAGTTTCTTTGTTGCTGTCACTGTCTAGAAATTCTAGGGCACTAGCAACAGTCTCACTCATGACCTGTAGCAATAATTAATGAGAGTGAATAATATGCTATAATATTATTATATTCTCAATATTTCTTTTTTCTTACCTGAGCTGCTAGATACACTCTCATCCTTGAATATGATGTCAGCCAAATGTGGTCCTTTGTGAGCTTATGACAGAGTCTTGTTCCAGGTGTACTAGTGTCAATCTCACACTCGTACAGTCTCTCAATTGTCTTCCAGCTGATGTACTCTCCTCCTTTCTGGAGTATACATAATATATACACATGTTACTGTAGTCACAAAACTAGAAAAATACAGTATGTGTACATACCATGAGCTTCCGACTCTTAGAGTGGGCAAACGAGTTACTGAAGCAATAGCGTGCAGTCTTCAGTAGATGAGGAGCATCGCAAAAGAAGAGCATGTCAGCATCCTCTCTAAATGGGTTGGCAGTTTTGTAGGGAAGTACACCTTTGTCTTCACTTAGTTGGCACAATTTGTAAAATCGTCGATTTGGTATAGCTCCATCACTCGTGACAGATGTGACTGGAATTCCAAGAAGTTCCAGACACTCGACTGCCTCCCAAACAATAGGAAAGATGCTTTCCCCTACAGAAGCACAAAATTTAAAATCAAAGAGTCATGGGCGTACTTAGCATAGGGCTGAGCGGGCTCGAGCCCCCCCTTTCGAGCTCACCGGAAGTGTAGATTATTATTAATTATTAGTTGCAATATAGCGCAAAAACTACTAAAAGCTAAGAAAATATATGAAAAGAATCACAGGGCAACTCTTGTTGACCTAAAAATTAACGTTTCTAGCGCTTTCCACAAGCTATAAGGCCTATAAACTTGCCTAGTTTTGATCGCTACGGCGAGTGCAGCGATTACAGCCTAGAGGTCAAAGGTCAAATAATTGATCACGTGTGCAAAAAGAGTGGGCGTAGCTGCTCAGCCTCCCTTTCTGCAAAATCCTGGGTACGCCCCTGAGAGTGATAATGATTTGAGTGAAGGAGGGGCTATAAACTCACAAAACTATGTCAGTACATACAGTCATAATATTTTTCATACCTTTTAGCTTAGTGCTAAATAGTGCGCAATTGGTATACTCAGAGATGGCTTGAAGACAGCTCTGGCCATCACCACAAAAACATGAGCTGCAAGCTCCTTGGATTCAGGAGCTGAATGATCCTGAGAACCACACACCACTTGCTCAATGTCGTGGTTGACCTTCCCAAGATCCACAAATCCAACTAGTCTTCCTGAATGCTTGTTGTAGACCAGACCACTCTTGATCTTCATCTCATCAATAGAGAGGGCACAGTGATGTTGGTGTGTTGGTAAAGATTCAGAGAGTAGACTATGGAGCTCCTGTACATACTCTAGTTGCAGTCCACTGTGAGGTGAGGTCCAGTGAGTGTAGTCAGTCAGGGTTCTCTCAGATGGTAAGGAGATGATACCACTTTGACGAATTGCTTTGTAAGCTGAGCTTGACAGGTACTTCAAATTTAAAGCAAATCTCAGCATCAGTGGATGCCACTTCATCTGACGTTTATCGGAGAGCCTGGAATATTTCATTTGCTGATCCCAGAAAATCCTTTGAGGTGAGTCTGCAGGAAACTTTTCTTCCACCAGAGGAGCAACATTGGAAAGCAACTTAGACATATCTTCAGCATCATCAGTGTGCATTGAAATACCATCTTGTTCGATCAATTTGGTCAGTTTTGCTTCTTGTCGCTTCCTCTGCTCATTTGCTGACTTCTTTGCAAGAGAGAGATTCTTCATCCTCTGGTCTTTCTCAGTGGAGGAGAGAAATCGGTAATTCGTGTGACTACTGGCTGATGTTTTGTCTGTCTTGCTAGATGCATTAGCATCTCGACAAACTGCAGAGCGAAGTGTGCTTCGAAATGGCTGGCAAGCTTGACAACGATTCCCCAGTTTGGCTACCATAACTTCACATTCCACTCGTCTCACAGTGCTCTGAAACATCTCACCATCACTGCCAACGACTGGGTTTCTATCAACATATGCTATAGTGGCTCCAGCTTTCTTCATTTCGCCACCTCGTTTCTCGCATAGGGAAATAAATCGTTCGTCTGGATTTCCTGGACACATAGATGCTGAATGGATGCATTTAATGAGGCTGTCTATTGAGCTGAGAGAGGATAGTGTTGGGGAAAACGAGACCAACAACCTACAAGTGTTGGGAATCTTCTTCTGGCGGACATGTACACTCCACGATAAGTCACGGCAAACCACCAGAGACAACGTTGGTTCCATAAGTCCACTACTTCCAACAGCCATTCTACTCCATTGTAGCGAGTCTTCAGCATAAAAGATTTGCCATGAATCTGGAGTGGATATCTGTGATGCTGCACTTCGCTTCACTTCATCAAACGTCAGGGCCTGTAGCTGTTCATTCTCTTGGTTCTCTCTCACTTTCTCTCTTCGACTTGCTTCCTGTCGCTTACGTTCATCATTCTTCACTCGGTAGAAATTTCGTCTTGCTCCCCTCTTCCTTCTCTTCTGTTTTCCACATGACTCCATCTATACCAGCATTAATATTAGTATCATAGCATTAATATGGTCAGTAAATACAAATTAGGAAATTCTAAGAAATTCAATAATATGACTGCCTAGATATGCCTGCTTCCTAATTGTTGAACTAAATGTCTAACACATGGTTCATTGGAAAAAACATAAATTTAAAGTTTTCAGTGACAATAAGAACACAACAGTAATGTCCTAAAAATACCTTTATAGGTACACTGCTCTTTGTGAAATGCTTAGCACCTCACCAAGTAATTCATTCCTAGTTCTACTATTAACTCTTTAGGGCCTGAATTGATTATGCATATATAATTAGAATTTATGAATAATTAATTAACCTTGGTTTTTGTACATTTTTGTTCTTGCTTAAGCCTATGCCACTCTCTCTTATAGCTAGTTCAGCTTAGCTATGATTGTACTAGGCCATAATTATAACAGTTCTATTCTTGGCTTGCTTTTATTAACTTCAAAAGCTTGCAAAAACGGAAGCGGTCAAAGTTCGCCAAATGACCTGCATACTTTTGGCTTTTTTTCTACCTTGAAGAGCAGGACTGCAAAAGCGCTTGCATGCAGGAATAGCTTAAGCCCCCCTGCACCTCCATAGCTAGCGTCAAGCTTCCCCTGCAAAGCACTAAGAAAAAAACGTGAGTTTAAACCGACGGTCTCGATCTTTACCGCGATCGCGACCTTTGAACTTTGAAGCCTATATCTCTCCGCCTACTAATCAGACCTGACTCTAGTCTATCAAGCTAGACCCTTTTTTCTACCCCTGACATGCGACAGGGGGAAAAAAGGGTCTAGCACAGGTCACTGTTACAATGCAATTAATTAGTACAGAAGCCATAATGCATGATGTGGTTGGTTGTAAGTGGTTGTGAAACCAAGCTGGTAACTGTAATGATATTCACCACCTTTTGCAGCAGTGGTAGCAATAGTAGCGCGCCGCTGTAGTATTCATAACACCACTTATCCTACAACTTCACAGCTAGTACGGCCTTGCAGCGCCTACGCAGTAATTGCTTTTGAGATTTCGAAAGCTCGCGCTCATTGGTCGAAAACGGCCGTGACGTAGGCAATTAAAAGTGACCTGTGCTAGACCCTCTTTCTCTCCCTGGCGTTAGGCAGCGGTGAGAAAAGGGTCTAGCTCGATAGACTAACCTGACTCTAACTTGGTATTTTAGTAGAGCGCTATCTTACCTAACTGCATAGCAAGTCTAAAGCCCATAGCTCAAACGCTATCCCAATAAAATAATAAATGCGAAAAATCGCAGATTACGCGATCGTAGAATATGCGCGTGCGATGTCGGCCCCTAAAGAGTTAAAGATGTGTGGAAAGATATAATAACTCTTTTTGTATTTAGCAGCAAACTGTGGCTTTTGGCTTCACACAACAAAAAATATTAGTGTCAATGGAGACAGCTAATAGTACTGTACTGATGTTTTATCTACAGATACTTAGGTAAACAAACATGCCATTACCTCTGGAACGTAAGTGGTCCAGGGGGAGTACCTCCTTGAAAACTCAGTCTTGTGGCAGTGCTGTGGTCTGGTTGTTAGGTAGTGGTCTTGTCGCTAATTTGCAGCGCTTCCGCAAAGCAGCTGCAAGCTTCGCGTGTAAATTCTCCGTAATTTTCCCGTAAAACAGGCGCGTTTCATATCCACGGTGAGTATGTATTATCTATGAATAAACATTCAGCTCTGCATTCACAAAAGTATGTATTTTTGTCTGTAGCCACGCCCACAAGTGTTATTTCATTTTCATTTTCACAATTTATATCCAGTACAATGGAAATGCGGTGGTTATTAAGTTTGGTCCTCCAGTCACCAAGTATAGTTAAAACACGAAAGGGTAAACCTTTAATTATGTCCTTAACTTCCTTAAAATTTGAGGCATCCTTAACTACACTGAGCCGAAAATTTTTTTCCGCGGGGGAGAATTTCTCCTAAGGGTAATTTCTCCCCCCAGAGTACACATCCAGAAAAATTTATTTAAACGAGGAGGCGGAGTATAAAAGGGCGTGGCCGGGCACGATTTTTCGCGACATTCAATAAAATGGCGCCTCTGCGCCATTTCAAATTCAAACAGTAGTCTTTTTTGCGCACTGTTATTCATAGTAGTTAGCGCTCTGAGTTTCAGATATGCAGAACCTTGCACAAACATCGCGAGTACCCCTTCTGCGCGTATTTTTTGTCAGTTTTGAACGATCAAAATGGCGACTTCTAGAAAGAAACGAGTTCGCTTCCATATTGACGTAAATTTCTCGAGTGAAGCTGAGAAGAATGCTTTTTGTGGAAGGCTGAGTGCTGCTAGAGACCTGCTGACTCCAACTGGCTCGCAGACACTCAATAATTACGAGCTTATGATGGCTTTGTTTGACCTTGCTGACAAACAAAGCATCATTAGTGAATCAAGTGTCCAGCGTCCCTCTAATGTCTCATTTTTGAGAAACTCAGGTCAGTATTGGTCTGCTTGGATGTATATTATTTTGTGAAACACTATAAATTAGAGATAATTTTTAAAAGGATTTCCCACCGAGGCTGAAGCGTGTGAGGGAGACCAGAGACTCTTTGTGATGGAGGCTAAGACGTTCGAAGACCTCTGTGTTGCTCTGTCTCAGCCCTGTGCTTGCTCTGGTCGTTGGAAGCTTGAGTCTGCCAAACAAGTGTGTTTGTAGCTAATGGTCTGCCTGACGTATGTTATTATAATGGGTCCCGGATTGCATGTATATCCTTAGGTTGGTCATGTGGTCCGTGCACAGTTCCTGTGTTCACGGAATGCACGTCACATTCGAACCTGGGCCAGTTCTCAAGTCATCGGAGGTCATTATCTAGTCAACCAGAAGTGAGTCCAAATCCTTGAATGTTTGCGTGATTATCAATACATGTATATTTACAGGTTAGTACACTCCTTCACTTGTGCGGGAATGCTCCCAGCTCAGTATCTGAAGTTTGGGAAGCTTTCACAGATGGGTTGCGCAGGGCACTGGTTCATTCGTAAGAGTACGTGCTTTATATGTAGTTGTTGTCTTTATCCTGCCATGTATAAAATATAATATATATACATTTTTTAAAAATTTTTTTTAAAAAAACAACACAAAACAGTGTACAAATCTCGGCACTATATGGACTCTGTGCGGGAGTGTGCTGAAGCTTCAATGCAGAAGGCTGTGGATAGTGTCAAGAGCACCCTAGAATACCCCATTAACGGAGAGGTATATTTTCTTGTTTATTTCAGTGTCAATTGTTGGTCTGACAAGATGTTATTACTTTTGTCACAGTGGGTTATGACCGATGCCAGGCACGATTCCACAGCCAATGCATACCACAGTACAGTAGTTTGTCTGTCTGGCAGGTAGGTTGCCACAGTGATATTTTAGCAATTTTGCCCAAACCTTATGTATATTACTTTCAGCAACAAGGTGATCGGAATATCTACGCTGTCCAGAAAAGAGCATTCTGTGGCTCAGACTCGAGAATTGGCCTGTACTCAAGAAGTTGTGCCCCAGGTGATGGGTCGAGGTATGTATGTACTGGTGCATGTGGTAGTGCTGTGTAAATGTTGTACAACATCACAATGTCATTGGTATTATTTGCCAGGTCTGAAAGTCACAGAGGTCGCTCATGACTATGCTACCTCTGTGAGCGAGTATATCACTAATGATCTTCAGCTCCTCAACTCCTACGACACTTGGCATGGTGTGCAGTATTAATTTTGTTGTATGCACCCAACTGTAGCATGATTGTATACTCTTGTTATGTAACTATGTAGGAACCAAGAACGTAGCCAAGGCTATGAAGAAGATAGCCCAGGGAGCCAAGAAGTGGGAAGGAGTCAAGTGGTTCAGGGATCTCTCCGACAAGTGTAATTTTTTTACTCTAGTTGTCTACAAGGACATGACATTGTGTATGTATGTTTCACTAATATGTTTGGTTATTAGGCAAGAGCACCAAGACACACCTCTACTGGGCCATGAAGAACTGTGGTGGTGATAGTGCTCAGCTACGTGCACTTATGCTGAACATCACTCAGCACTACCAAGTGAGTTTTGCTACAATTACCACTTATTTCATTCATGGGTGTGATGCAAGTAATGTGGTTGATTTTCAGGGTATCCACGTCAACTGCCATTCCTCCTCTTCCTGTCAGCAGCCTGGGTATGCTCCTAACAAGATCATGATCACCAGTCCCAGTGCTGTTGCTGCCTATGAGAAGTCACTGCGAGCCACCCTCATTTTCAGAAATGCAGAGTCGTTTTGTAGGGTATGTGCTGTAGTCTGCTTTTCCATGATCAAACAAAAAAATTTCAATTTATTGTTCTTGCAGTGCCGAGACACATTTTGGGTTGAGTCGTTCAACCACCAACTCCTCACGTACCTTCCTAAACGGGTGCATTTTGGAACTGCTACGTTTCGCATGCGGATGTTCCTGGCTCTTCTTGATTGGGTATATGAAGTATACTACTGTGTGCTTGTATTACAATTGTATATCGTTGCCTATGCTGTAGAATGAGAATACCCAGCGAAGGTACACGAGTGAGAGGATGGTGTTGGATATGAAGCGACCTGACCGTAGAACACCAATGAAAGTGAGGGTGAAGAAGACCTACCAGTTTGCCAGTGACATATGGAGAGCATATGTCAGCAAGAATGTGGAAGGCTTCATGTAAGTTATACTTTGGAGTTTATAGACATGCATGTACAATCACTTGTGGACACACACACACACACACACACACACACACACACACACACACACAGGCCACTGGATGATGAGGAGGAAAGATTCATGTCTCCACATGCCTATCTCATTGAAGTAGCTTTACCTCTACATCAGTACAGCTGTCACTGCTATCCAATGTGGTGGAAGCCATGATGACCACAGAATTCAGAAAAAAACCAGCTTGGTTTGCGTGTTGCAAAGTTAGCATATGTTGCCACGTGTTTGTGGAGGGGTATAAGTTGCTAGAAACGCTTCAGCGCTTGCTCTAAAGAGCGGGAAGAAAGGTACAGTTGTGCATGGCTACTTTTTGAATTTGAATCTTGGCGCTTTAGGTCAAAGGTTGCGGGGTGGGATGAATCCTTTTATACTCTGCACAACGGAAGTGCTCAGAAAAGAACGCGATTACGCACGTACGCACCATATTATAATCAACATTCTCGTTTAAGCATTTCACATACATTCTTGAAAGTATCAGACATCTAATTTCTCCCGAAGTTTACTTCTATCTTAAAAAACCTTAATGTGCAACTCATCATCCACTTCTAACATGACAGATGATAATAAATCAACCTCATGAATATCGTTGCTTATAGTCTCACATTTTTGCTCGGGTTCTTTTTGTTAGCTGTTTCCTCTTTTTAGCATATGTGACCTGTCAAGGGAAAACGTGCCGGTTAGGAAATTATTGTTTTTGGAGTAAAATGCGGTTTTAGTTTAATTCGCGTTTTTGCGCGAAATTTTTTTTCTTGCACGGCTGTGCTGCGCTACATCTCAGCATGCTCCATGCAAAATTTGAGGGGTGGAGCTGCTTCTGTTGCAGAGATATAGACAGCAATGTCAGCCTCGTTCATTTTTACTTAGTTGCTAACACGGAGGACAGTTGCTATGCTGTGCAACAAACCGTAGCGAATATTTATGAGCAAGGCAGCTGCCACTAAAAATGAATTTTTATTTGGTGCTTTCTTTGACTTATAAGCTGACTAATCTCAAAATTTTGCTACAGCACATAGACAGAAAAGCAAGCCAAAGCTCTGTACACGCTTGTCTAATCCAAGCGCTTTCATACAGTAGCTTTCTATTCGTGCATATTGCCTCTCCTTGTACGGCGATCGCGTACAGGTTATTTTGAGGCTTATATTAGTTCTTGGAAGTTACTGTACCTAAAATCTATCTTATTACTGACAAGCGCTTACCTCCCTCAGTCCATTAGCTGTCTCGTGGGTCTTCAGTCGTTCCGCCAACGGAAAAGTCACGTGAATTTATTTAATTATGACGTCATAGTTGAGCTACACGAGTAGCCGATTTCAAGAAATGGAGGTGCTGTGTAAGAGCAAACCCTTCTCCTTTTGATAAGCGAAAGAAGCTAAACGAACTAAATACAACAGTACAAGTATGTTTGTTCTGCATGTATTTAGTATTTTCAATGTAAGTACACTTTTAGAAAATTATCTACTTACACTATAATTATGGTCGTTGGTTATTGCTCGTGGGCTGATCATCATTTAGTGTGTGTTTGCTTCTATACTAACTGAAGGAACAGGTTAACATTTTTAGATCATGTTTATCAATTCTTGATGATTGTATATATAAATTCTGACAGCATAATATTTATCGGAAAAAAATTCCCGACTATTTCTCGTGTAGTATATACATAGAGACCAACCACAAACCATAATATAATTTTTGTACTTGCTATAGATAAACCTCAATCCATGAACAAGTTGAATATATCACTGTCCATGATAGAAGCAGAGTCTGAATCACTATTTTCTCTGTCCTCCTCATCTTCATCACTACTGTCACTTTCATAGTTAGTAGTACAACCAGCTACCTGCCTTAAACTTGCTTCACTCGTAATCGCTTTGGCTGTCTCGAGGGTGCTTGGGAGATTTGTACAGTGCAAACATGAACATCCTTCTGTGCAATTATTTTCATTCTTTTTACATCTGCACCTGCCTGTTGAGCATCCAGTTTTACAATTACACCCTTTTGTTAAAAGCAATACTCGTTCATTGATGGCAGTGAGATTTTCTTCAGAATCCCATTCTATTGTGAGCACATTGTCTACAACTTTCCAACCGTAATTGGCTACTTGCATGTTGTTTTGATCGGCTTGTCTCCACATGTCTAATACCCAGCACGATCTTTGCCAATGTCGTAAGAGCGCTTCTCGTGATGGAATCATTTGTTCTTCAAATGTGATTCGGTCCCAGATATTACGGCGAATATCCTCCATCCAGTTGTGATGAGAATCTATGTTTGATTCAGATTCCGAGATAAAACTCTTGAAGTGGGATTCAGGTGTATCATAGTTAAGAGCAGATACATGCTTCTTGAAATATACGGTGCAGATGAGTCTTAAAAATGCTGAGAATCCTTGTTTGTATTGACTATCAGCCAACGAGGTGTCTGATAGTTGTGTAAGGCAGCATTCCAGTGATGAATTGAGCATGTTGGAAAAAGTAACGCAAGAACGTGGCCTTTCCAATACCACTAAAAAATGAAACATAGTCACAACCAGTGACTACAAACAAGGTTTGTACTACACTTGGCAGAATAGCTTGGGGTACATTTGCCAAGTCAGGATCATCTTGAAAAGCTCTGATGAGGTTTTTCATGTGAAGCAATTTCATCTCACGTGCATTCACGTTATTGATCCGAACTAGGACATCTTTGTCATGAGATGACAATAATGGTAAGCCAATAATGTACACATCTGTATCAGGTGATACCACAAGAACGCGATCACACTGGGTTTGTTTCACATGCAGCCACAACCTGGTATCTGTCTCCTCGGCATTGCTGCTGTACGCTGGGTCTGGCTGTGGTTTCTGCTTTCCTTGTACATACCAGACTGTGTGTGGTATGTTCTCAGGGGAAGCACCAGCAACATAAAATTTCTGGTGTGATAAGAGGTGTGTGTGAATGTGTTTAAGCATGTACTGCCCTACAAAACACACTAATGTACGCTTGCACTCCCTGCAATTCAATACATCCTCTCTCCACTTCTTGGGTAACTTCTCTTCCCCTGTTATTTCTATGCAGGTATGGTTAGGTGACACTTTGGCTGATTCATCTCTTCTCTTTTGTTCAAAGAACTTTGGAGTGTGTGGAAGTTGACCAGGATTATCAAACAGTAAGTGTACTTCATTGTACCCTCGAGTAAAACGTGATACGATATGTCGGCTCATTAGGAACTTAACATAATCATTGTATGTACTATGAATTCCCAGAGGAGTCGTATTGATTAAAAACATTCCTTCAATTATGCAGCAACTTTGTGCTTGCCATCCTTGTGGGAATTCAGACAGAATAATGGGGTTTGGTGCATCTTTGTACCTTTTTGTCAAAGCATTTGTCATGTTGCTCTTCTGGCCTTTGAGTGGATTTCCTTGATGATCACATATTGCAAGTGGAAGAGGTATAAGTTGTTCTCCGACTGTGTTGATTGGAATACCTATAATAAAGATTGATAATAATAATAAAATTATTACAATCATAAATTAGATTTTATAATTGGTATACCTGTACGTAGGGACCACTTTATCTTCTTTCGCATACAGGTCAATATCAAGTTTCTGTCCTTTTCCAGTTGTGACACTTGTTTTCTGTTCACTTTCCTTGTTGTGAAAGTTTGCAATCGCCGTTTCCTTGTCGGAGCTGACACACTTGGTTCCTTCAATATGTAAAACTGAACATCATTAAGGAACTCTCTGCTTCCTATATCACGAAAGTTAAGGAGATCTTGTGTTTGTTCAGGCGTAGCATCCTTGTTGGAGAAAGGATTTGTTAGGCCTCTGTTAACTTCCGTTAACTGAAGCAACCCGCTGTTGTCTATTGCTCTAATCTGACATTTAATGTTGTGCTCCCTTTTTACATCATCTGGATTTGTTGATGTATGAGAACTAGCTTCAGAAGTACTACTGTTATCTGATTTTTCAGCTAGAAACAATTGGTGAGATAGATTTTCAAAGGCTGTTGTTCTGTAGGGCAAGTAGCGAGCTATTCTGTTGAGATAATCTGGAGAAGGCCGAACTACAGACAGTTTGCATGCCTTGTTTATGAGCATCTCGTGGCCTTCATCAATAGCTACTGAATGCATAGATCTTCCTTTTATGCTTACAACAAAGGCTCCTTGTTGAAGCATTGTGAGAACAGACTCTGGCATACTTAGTATGTCTGCTAAGTGTCTAGATATCAATTTCCGATAATTGCTGCGATCAAAAGCTGTGAATACTGGAGCCATTTGTTTGACACAAGCATTTCTTAGAAACCAATCACCACTCCGAATACCTAGGTAGAGGCCAACATAGGCAAAAAGATCTGTAAATACAAACTGGATCCAAAACTGCCAGGTATGATCTGTGGTGGCACGTTTCTGAATGAACTGTTTGAATTCATCGAAGGTAGTGCTTATCATGGTTTCATGTTCACATAATGAAGTTTGGTATGTGTCTCGGTTGAATGTGCTACGATTTGATTCCAAGGTGGCATGAACAAGCTTTAAGAGGTCTTCACCATCTATGCACTGCTCAGTAGCTTGTAAAAAAGATGAAATCATAGCCCTGTACATAGCCTCCCACACTTCCAATAAGAAAAGATGTGTCCTTTTGAAATGGCTACATGTTTGAATAGCTCCTACAGGGTATCCGGCAGCAGTAGCCAGTTGTTTTAACCCTGCATCAAAGTATGGTTTCATAAGAGCTTCTTGGTAATTTTTAAGCATGTGCCAGTCACCTGGCATTGGTAAAAGCCAGGCTAGCTCATCCCCATACTCAAATTTGATAGACTGTAGAATTTCATACAATTTTTGATCACCTTCTACTACTAAATACTCTCTACTCTTGTCTTGTATGAATTTCTGGTAAAGATCATTGACCAATTCCAAAATGGTATCTTTACTGTCAGACTTAGCATCTGCTACTTCCATGTAAGCCACACGAGACTTTTCAGTGTGAGTTGCTCTTATCAGATTAAAGTAGTCTTGAATGCCTATGAAGCATTCTACTGTACCACTTGTAGGCTCAGAATTGGAAAAGGCCATTTTCTGGATCATGTAGCTAAACATGTCATTTTGAATTTCTCTCGTTGAGTCGTTTTCCTCCTCATTCAGGACAAAATCTTCTAGGTTGAGTAATTTTGACTCTTTACATGTGTGTGAGTTATTACTTACTTGTACAAAAATTGCTCTTTCTTCAGAATCTTCATTTTCATGCTGACATTCATTTTCTGTACCTGTTCTTGCTCGACGTTCTCTCTTGGGGGCTGGAGAGTTAGTGAGCTGAAGTGGTGAGTAAATTGGTGAAGACCTTTCCACCCGTTTTCTGCATATTCGAGCAAGAGTGTACTCATTTAATTGTTCTGGTGACTCAGTTTGACTTTCTTGGTAACTAGGTTTTCTGGCAAGTTTACTACTTTCTGTAGTACATGAAGATACAGGTGATTCTGGCAAGTACTCTTCAGATATAAGACTTAGAGACGGTGAAGGTTGGACTATCTGGATAGTAGTTCCATGCCAGCTGCTGTTCTGGATACCTTGACAAACTCTGTGATTAGAAAGTAAGAAATCAATGTTGTCCATTGATACTATAGTAAAAGCTGAAGCATTAAAGAAATTTTCACAGGGATGTTGTTTTGTGCGTATTTCCACCTTACTTTGAATAAATCGAGAGAGGGTATCGGAAGATGCACAAATACCAAGCCTGTTTAAAATTTTGACTAATTGAGCTGTACCACCTTGACCATCTACTAGATCTGTTATTAGTGTGTGTAATGGTAAGGAGCAGCGATCGTCTGTGCAGTACATGATTGCACATAGAATAAAGCATCTTCTGATATTTTTACTATGTTTCACACTTGAAGTAGGCTGTACAGTGCCCCTCCTCTCTGAGACTGATCTAGTTAAGCTACAAACGGCTCTCCACAAGTCTGGGTGAAACTGATTTTTTAAATTAGTGAAATCAGGCTTGTCATACTGGTCAATAAAGCTATCTTCTTGTGATAAGAATGATCGGCATTGTTCATGAACTCTTGTGTTCAAAGCATCCATAGCATTATCAATATCACTCTGGTCATGACTACTTGTGCAAGCTGATGTTTGAACTACATGCATTTGTTTTAATTCATGCTGTCTAAGCTTCCACAAGGCTTGCTGAAGCATTGACACAAGATCACAGTCACTTCTATAAAGAAGTGTTCCATACTTTCGACACTTACATGCATATGTCAAGTGCTGTTGTAGGACACTGGTTAAATTACTTAGTATCCACATGGCTGTTACTTTTCTACCTTTTGGTACTGTTTGCAGATTGAACTGCAATGTGATACTCTGGCAATGATTAAGGAAGTTATCATGGACAACAGGCAGAAGAATACCATTTCGTTTCAGGAGTTCCTCTCCTACATCGAGCACTGTTTTGTCCATTGCGATTGACTGAATTTCCTCTACTGAGGTTGGTGGGGAAGCTCTCTCAATCCTCTGTCTCACATTGGCAAGTACAGTTTGAAGGTCAGCATTCTTACTGACTTTCTTATCCTGCTTTATAATCACTAACTGAGACTTATAACACGAGTAGCACACTTTATCGTTACTGTGTATTTGCCCATCAAACCCAGCATTTTCACTAAGGTGCTCTTCAATTAGGGTAGGATTAGGACAAGGTCTGGCATTTTGATATCGAAGCCATACCCCACATGTAGGACACTTTCTTTGGGGTGGTACAAGAATTTTGTATATCATATTATAATGCCCTTTGCAAAGAGGGGTTGGGTATGGCAAAACATCATGATCACATTGAAGATGGCATTCTTTCATTCCAAGTATTAATGTTTTGCCATCAAGTTTACTACATACATGTACTCTTTCAATGCAGCCCATAATAGAGCATCTGTGATTGACTGATGTCATTTTTTCCCATCTAGGAACATACTCTGGATTTCCAACCACCCTACGTATATCGTCTCGGCACGGACAACAAATGTGACTATCTGTACTTATACCCTTTGCTTCCACAAACTCACGAGCTTTGATACTTTTCCATGTCTGAGCACAAGACATGTAGTTATTCTGAGTATTACACAGGGCACATGTATTGATCTGGGTCAGGGTTGCTGGATCATGGCTTTTCTCTGTTGTTGCTGATCCACTGGCAGCTGCCTCTTCAAGAGAGCCTCGGAGTTTTCCACTTTTGGACATACTTCCATCTATATTATATTAATTTACCACAGAAGTTGTAACTTATTCATTTACTATAAGTGCTTTTATACTAAGCTTACATAGTTGAGGGCTCTTGAAGTGCTTTGTGGTGGAAAAAATGCAGAGATGCACGCAGCATGCAGCTGAGATCTCGAGAAGTCATGAATTAAATTATCAACGCCGAGATCGAAGTCCCCTTATACGGGAACAACTCAGGAATCTAAATACAGCTATTGTAATCATTTTATTTTTAGAATCAACATAAATTACCGTATGATCAGTATCGGAAAAAATTTCCCGACAGGTTTAGCAGATCAGGTTTGATACCAACAGTTGTACTTTTCATGGGTTTATATCTACACCATGGGTAGGTGTCTTGGATAAAAGCAAGCGCATTCAGTAACTGAAACAGTGTACATTCGATATGAGTTATAAATAAGAGCAATAGATAGAAGGTGTGTGCGAAATACCTGTATGAATATGTAATTAGCTAAGACTAAATTTGTTGATCTTGACCTAAAAACCTCACTTCCGGGTAAAATAAAAATTAACGTGTGCTATTGGACTTCCGTTCCGTTGGCGGAACGACTACATACAAGTTTGGTTTTGGGATAAGAATGGGTTCTCAATACTTTGTATAACATAAAAATGTAAGTTAATCAAATCTGGTTACAGAGGTTGAGATGATTATTTTCTGTTGCATTATATTCTGTAAAGTATCAAATCCATACTTAATTAGAACTTTTTAACTTTCTATTCAGGCTGTGTCAATGTGCTGAATTACTAAACAATTAGCCGATTTAGCACCAGATGGCCGATGGTGTGAAAACTCGCATTAAAATTTTAGACCTGCTTTGATAAAGCACTAGTACCATAAGTCTTTGTACAGGAGCTCAATAGATCTGTCAGCAAGTCAACCTTGTAACTTTGGTGCCATAATACTGTCTATACTATAACATATGTATACCCACTTTACCCAGGAGCTTATGAGCGCTGCGAAGCAGCGGGATGAAGCGGCTTAGTAGTGAAATCACATTTCGTTAAAACAACAGTAAAACTACCATATATTAGGCAGGCGCTAGTACTGGTTGTGGCGTGTAATTTAAGTGGTAATGAGTGTTGGTATCATAACAATCTCTGATCTTCTACACGCAGTATATAGTAGGCTTATGAATGATATTCACTTTACACCACTTAACTACATGTCTGCTAAAAAGTGGGAAAGGCCCCACACTTTCCTTACAAGGTAGTTTCATAGTATTGGCGCTTTACTAAACGTGAAACACTATACACCCTCTAGTTAGATGCTCCATCCCGCTGCTTCGCAGCGCTCATAAGCTCCTGGTATACCCTACTTGTGTAACTTAATTCCCAGTACGGTAGTACTGGGTACATAAATAGGGTTGGAGCATAATATCTATGGTATAAGAATGGCACGGATGCCCCATTAGCGCAATGGAAATATTCATGCAAATAACTGCAAAAAACGAGCGCTTGGCACTATAAGGCTTCTAAAGCTTCATTTTAGCTCATTCTCTTTCTAATAAGCCTAAAAACATGGCCTAAAACCATTGTTAAAGAACTTAACTAAATTATGCCAAACCTCCAATTTTCTCCATCTTCTTCTTCTCTTCTGCTTCTGCTTCTTCTATCTTGGCACGACTTTTCTCAGAGACCGTTCGCTTTCAGAAGCTGATTCATGAACGATTAAACTTGGTTTGTTTGTCTTCAGGTTCTTTTGGCATCGTTTTTGTATGTCTCTCGTTCAGTCACTAGATACAATACAATTTCTCCGTATGGTAGCCATTAATTTCTATACTCGTGAATAATTCATTAGCTACGAGGGAAATCAAATTGACAACCCTTTTCCAGTTAGACAAGTGTGCGTTATTTGGAATCTGAATATTCACTGCCTGTCTGTAGCTGTTTTACCTGAAGATTTCTGGTTGTGCTGATCTTCATATAATGACAACTATGTAACAAAGTAGTCTCCTATTTAAGACTGAGAGGTAACTGGTTACAAAGACTTTGAACAAAGCAAGTAAATTTTGTAAGATACAGCTCCAGCCTCCTGAGATAACATCAGCAAAGCTAGCTATAATATTAATATCAATGCTGATAGTGTACAAGCAACTACCATATACACACAAACTCAAATGTGATTAGTAGAATTATGAAAAAATGAGAACAAACAAGTGAAAAAAACATTGGAAATGTAATGAGACATAGAAAGGAAGCGAACAAGATGGAATGGCTGTTTTTGAATTATTCCATGGGCAACATGAAGGGCTCAACTACTACATGCAGCCCTCACAGGAATGATTGTGCACACACTCAAACAGCCATTCCATCTTGTTCGCTTCCTTTCTATGTCTCATTACATTTCCAATGTTTTTTTCACTTGTAGAAATACATATAAAGGGTAAATATTGCTTAATGCATGCATATACGTACCTTCTTGTTGTGAAAGAGTAATGGCTGTATGCTACTTACATTCTACATTCGTAGAAGCTCAAGATGAACACCACTTTGAAATATAGCACCACTGAACTACCTTGGGTATGGAGGAAAGCTCTACTACGACATTATTAGAGCAACACTACACAGAGATATTAAAAATTTCACTATTCAAGTATTGTACTCTTGTCTTTTCCCTTACCTTGATAAAGAACTCAGGTCCATATCAGTGCCCAGTCAAGGAGGTAGCTAACTAGTTCTTCGTAGCTTTGAGCTTTTTGATGCTCTTTATATCCTTTCAGCACTGCCTAGAAATATCCTTTTACGTTTAGACTTACACACATCTGCCTTTTATCTTACCGCTCCTTCTCTTTATCCACCTCTACTGCTCATTATGTCTTGTATGTCAAATTTGGCATGCGGTCACAAAAAAATGCATGTGTTGGAATCAATATGAGTATTATATGCCCAAATTGCTCTTGCTTACCTTTTGTTCCAGGAGAACATTCCTAAATGGCTGAAAAACACTCGGCAGTGATGGAATGCATTTGTTTGACAGTTTGGTCAGAGTTCCTAATTTGCATATCCAATAATATTCTTTTTGTTTTAACCATGTGTTTGACCAAAGAAGATATCTGACACTCTTGGACTTGAGGATGAATGAACCCTGCTCTCTAGAAAAGATGGCAACTAGTCGGGTTCGGGCAGCAGCAAGATTATTTCTTGGGCTCACATGAGATGCTCAAGCTAAACTGCACTGTTTTAGTATGATTGTGAAGGAAATACCGTATAGCTCCAAATTTTCGTGGTTCAAAAAGTTCGTGAATAGCCGTTTTGAGCTAATTTTCGTGAATCACGATTTCTGAAATTATATTGCCGATATACGGTTTTCTAAATTTACGTGGAGAAAATTTTTGTGATATACGGTCAAATCACGAAAATATTGTACCACGAAAATTTGGAGCCATACGGTAGAAGTAGGTTTAGATGCTGAGCATGTTGACTTAATTAGTGGAATTATTCCTGTACAGCTATTAAGCATAATTTGTTCTGTTGGATATTTTGTGTGAATGTAATTCAGAATTACTGAGAGGTAGACAATACAAATATACTCCATCAAAAATTTCTTAATGGAACTTCTAAACAAGAGTCTTAGTACATACTCATTGGACTTTGTAGTACAGTCATATCTAGCATTTATGGGCATAGCAAAAGACATGTCAGTAGAGCCTAAAGCATTAATGGCTAGGTAGATACTTAGAAGCAGGAATATAATGCTAGAAAACGTGATAAGCTAACTAAAAGCAGTTCAAACAGCAAGATTTTGAATGTGCTATTGCATTGCATTCCAATGACGTATAATAATATATTTTCAACCAACAAAATTTCAGTATTGATTTTTGGGCCAGTTTTTCACAAACTTACTACTTCAGAGTATCAGATCTTCTTCAGTCTTCCAGGAGAGCAGGGTTCATTAGTTGTTAAGTCTAAGAGTGTGCAATTATCAAAGCCTGCCACTTTCTTTATTATTCTGTGTTGAGACAGAATGCAATAAGTCGTATCTTCAATACATGCCTCCTTGTATTGAATGAGTGATAGGTTATATTGGGGTAGATAAGCCTTCTTATCCTACCAATATTGATCTACCATCACACTAAGTGTTTTGGCTATTGTGTTGAGATGTGCAAATAATTATTATATTTTTTAACTGTACAGTGTGAGAGCATTGTACTATCTATGCGTTTACCTCCAAAGTTGTTGAGAATGTAATTAGTCATCTTGTTCCTTCCATTAAAACTGATCAGTTAAGGTTACCAGGCAAATCGTGTGCATATTACATGCGTAGTCAAGAAATGCCAACCATCAGTCAAGCCAGTGAACTGTGTGCAGCAAAAGAGTGGCATTTAAATAGCGATGGAACAACACTGAACCAGCAAAAGAAAGTAGCATTTTTAGTTAATGGTTTAGTACTTGGTGTACATGATGTATCATCTGGCTGATGAACTAGCTAGAATCCATATTGTTATACCTCAATCAGAAAGCATTGTCAAATAGTATCGTCTACTTCTGATGCAGCATCCACACAAACAAAATTTACCCGCTTAGCTGAAGAGGAAACGAACAATGAGGTTATTGAAAACAAATGTAGTATGCATTTGGGTGTGAATTTACATGTAGCCCATGTCAATGCTGTTTCAGAAGCAACATTTGCTACTGAAACAGGCAATAATTTGAATGTAGAATCTCATAGTGTCAATAGTGATGACAAAGCAACTGCAGCATATGATTCTAGTTCCACTAGCTATGAAATGCTAGAACACAGCTCAGTAAACTATGATGTAGACCTCTGTGCATGAACATTCGAAATTGTTTGGACACTTAGGAGCTCCTGAGTACTGTTATGGTGTATCAACGTTTCACGTGTTCCTAAGTAAGAGAGCAATGGAGTCCGTGGGAATTGAAAGAGAATACTATGAATCTGCTCAGAAGGTAATGCTGGAACGCCAGGTAGGAAGTCGCTATTATGTAACAGCTTGCAACGCTGGACGCCTTTACTTCCTTAGAAAAGGAATGGTTGAATTTTTGGAAGAGCAGAAATAAATTAAGTCACTCAATCGCTTAGAGTCTACTTGTTTGAAGAAACTTCAAAATCCCATTACCCTTCAACTGGAAGGACTGATGTTTGATAAAGTATATGCACACTTAATGATGCTTGTTAAGTTGACTGAACTTAATAAACCATCTCTGGACATGAATATACAGTATAAAGAGCTTCTGTGCTTTTTTTCTGAATTAAGTGAAAATCCTGTGTTACTCATCGACTCTGAAAAGACAGTGTTTGAGAGTGAGGCTTCTCTCTATTCTAATTCGAAAAAGTTAAATCACAGACTCAGGGATGCCTACTCAGGTAGGTTAATTAAGGAAAGGTATTTCTAATTAACTGAAAAATTATGCGAGAAGACCATAACTTTGTTACTATATCAAGATAATCTACATCTTCACATTTTCATATTTAAGGATTTTCGCTTTGTGTTCAAGTTGTGGCATTTAAAAGTCTCGAAATGGGTGTGCATTAAATAGAAATTGGTGTTTTGTGACTAGTTACTTCTTAACGAAGCAAAAAATTTTCATTATGAAAATGTGAAGTTGTTACAATTTTTGAGCTTTTAAGATACAATTTGTCCCAAATCATGCAGCTGTCAATTTCGTAGTTTTAGACGTACTTTTTAAATTTGCTCAATCAGCAGAAATTAGAGGTCATGTGACTGGCTATCACGCAAATTTTCTTGAACTCTTTAGGTTAGCATCATATCGTGTTTTCATTTTAGTACAATTAATAAATCACAAGTTATTCACTTTTTGCATAATATGAATACTAATTTTGGCCACTTTTTGTAACCATTCCTTAACCTACCTGAGTACATACCAGTTCGCAAAGAGTTACACACTGTTTTGCAGCCAGGAAAGCCATGAATCTTAATACAAGGAAGATCACTTACCTGGAGGATGTTACAGTGACCCTAAAATTGATGATCATGCATCTTCAGTACTTCAGTGCTAAACTAAAGCCACACAATGATTGCACTGAGAGTGTATTAGGAACTAATGACTGGCTAACATAGGATAATGCCAAATATGGCTCAGTCAACACGCTCAACAATAGTTGAATTTTCATATAATAAAACTATGGAATGGCTGAAGTCACAAAAGAGAGCAATGATCGTGCTTGCTCAAAAGCGTAGACAACAGGTAGTATATGATGGGAAAGAGATAACAAGACGGTTATTTGAAAGAAAGTTGAAAGATTGAAGTGATTCTCTTGAGAAAAGAAGAGAAAAGGAGAAGCGTCATAAAGAAAAATTAGATAAGATTAAATCTGAATCACTTGTGTCAACAGTTCAAGAATTAACAGAGAGTCTCAAATATCACATCTCTATCACTTCCCAAGCGTCTGAAAGATGCGGAGTTAATATTGTTGGTTTGAAGGCAGATACAGCTGCGTTCAATGGTTTTCATCAGAAAGTTAAAGTAAATGTAACAGAAAAAGGAAAACAGAGACCTACAAATGACATCCTTGAAGACCTCTCAAAAGTTATTAGAGAAAATCCTGTACATATACTTGACACAGACAAATTATCTTGCAGTTGGCTGTCAAAATCTACATTATTTGACAAGCCCTCACTTCTGAGAGGAGTAAGGTTTAAACATCAGTTTAGTGTTGATGGAGAGTTAAGATGGCTCGAAGCTATCATTGAAAGAGTCCAGAACAAAACTTTTCTCATTCATTACCATGAAACCGATGAACTATATGAATTCTCACTTGACGACTAGAGATGACTTTTATTCTGGAAATATCATTGTAGTATAGAGTAAAATATTGATGGTTGACCATTGTTGAAGTTATCAAATATTTTAAACAAACAAGAATGCTAAAACTAACCATTAACCATCATGATTCATGTGGATAATATATTGACTGAGTCATGAAGATAAACTTAAGTTCAGTCTTTAGTCTTTTCACTTGATACAACTGTACTTTTATGCTCATAAAGACCCTCAAGAAGCACAACTGCCATCTCTACAAAAGGTTGTAGATCAGGGTAAAGTGTTAATAATGAATTCCACTCTCAAGCCATTGCCAGTAGTCGAGGGATGCCAGTGAAGTTGGCTTGGGGCTGTTGAGGTAGCATTGTAATGTTTGTAGCTCCCGGATTCAGCCATTCATAATTGGAACTCTCAGACAAATCTGAAATTAGTCAATTGTACATCTAAATGGGTCAATTTGAAAGTAACTTGACCACATGGTGACTTCAGACTCAAGCATGCGCGGTCTAAACATGATTGATTAGACAAGAAACCAACCTGACCGGAAAACTGAGTATATAGCTGTCTCAAAACACAGATAAACTACTTTTAATAGTCTTACTTCGTAGGTTTAGAATACAGACTCACTCTCTTTCACGTCTACACAGGGGCCACAGTCGTAACGATTCTTACCCATTGGCGCCAATTAATTATGTGCAATAATATTTTTTGGTCACGTGACCAACATTTTGCTAAATCCTTGTTAGCAAAAATGCTTCGCGATATGAAGCAACAAGTGATTTTATCGAACCAAATGCATTTCAGGGTTGACTTATAGTATAATATCTATATATTGAAGTTATAAAAACACCAATCTATAGCGATATATTGAAATTTTAGCATAGATACCTAAATAACTATATGACACTTGATACTCACGAGTACTTCTTTGCTTCACTCCAAACCCACAGTTTGTGGTAACGAATGTTTCCCGCACTTTTGTGTCAACCGCAGTAGTTGACACATAACATTAATTTTGGTTTCTTTTACTAACTCCAGTTGGTCACTGGTCATAATCTGCAAAAGAATACTGCTAACTGACTACCCACACTTCCAGAAAAGTCTTGCACATATGATTGGATCAATTCATCATCATGAACATGCTGATCTTTGAAGGAGATATCTCTGTCATGTAGTCAACAATATAAGTGTATGTACATGTAATTACAGATATGTGCAATGCATGTATTGTATCTACATACTGTAACATTGTAATCATCTTCAAGGGCTACTATGTATACCTTCACTCCTACTATGCATGTATAGTTGGTACATAGTTCATGTGCACTTCCAGAATATACATCCACAGTGTTCCACAAAACTAACCTGGAACTGACTGGAGTGTGTTTCAAGTGGCTTAGAACATGCAGTGCCAGGTATAGTATGATGTGCGAGTGTGATGAAGATCACTCGTTAGCGTGTCAAGTGTAAGCTGCAGGTCACGAAAAACTGGACTCGTTTTGTCCAAAATAGAAAAGATGCTTTGGACTTGTTCAAAATCCTGTTCAGTCAACTGAGAAGAGACCTAATACTGCTTGGAGGATATTTTTCACCATCTTTTGTTCCTTGCTTCAAGTGCGAAATAGCACATAATTATAGTTGCAAACCTTCTTAGCATTATGACAGCAGAACAAATCAGTAGGGACATGATATAGAGGAATCAAATTGTTGCACCTGCACTCTTTCACCCAAGCACAAAATGCTCTCTCCGCCCATTCGTTGTTCCTTTAGTGTTCAGTGACACCACTCTTTTGCCGCTTTGGTTGCCTCTCTCTCCGACACTGGAGAAGCAAACCTAGATGTCAATGATGCTGACTCTTGCTTGTTTTTCTTTTGTATAGACAACTTGAGCTTCTTCTTTGGAGGGCTATGTAGGAACAAATTTCGGATCTAGAATTGACTCCAACTCTTCTAAATTTAGATCAGCATATTGAAGTATTCACTCAAAAACTTTGCTTGCTTGGCCATTCTTAGTACCTAGCTAACACTGACGAAAAAAGATTGACCTCTTGATACTATAAACCAGTTAATGCACCGTAAATGCTCATACTCTACATAAATTATTGAATGAGGGGATCGAAGCTCGAGGTCATACAGCACGAGGTGAAATGGTCATAAATGTTCATTGCACAGCTCTACAGATTAAGAGGTAGAAGGGATTTGGGTGAACAAAAAAGTGCCCCTTATGAGCATGAAAATATATAGGCCTAAATTTTGTGCTTGGAGATGTTCAAGAGCATCACATGCAGCAAGTTACTACTTGCCCACCTGACAGGAGTGTATATTCTGCAGAAGTGTAATACGAATACACAGAGTTTATTTCAAAAAGTAATAAACACAGGTTTAAAGATATATACTCTATGAACAAAACCAATTGAGTGTATGCTTCTCCTTACTCAGACAGGTGTGTAGTACGTCTGCTAGACTTCTAATTATATCAAAGTTACCACCAGAACCTCCTGGCTTTCATCTTCATCCTCTAGACAAGGGGCCACCTTCCGACAGTAAGCCATGGTATTGTAAAAGCTATATTGGGATAAATAAGCAGAAACCTTTCTTACCTAACATAGTAACTGATTCAGGGGTTGATGTCCATTACACAAATCACTCTCTTAGAGCTACTGTTATCACACGAATGTTCAGTACTAGAGTACCTGAAAAAAACAAGCTAAAGTCAGGATATAGAAGTTTGAAGGTCCTTCTTACTTATGAGCGTACATCTGAAACTCAACAGATATCAGTTGGAAAGATCATTTGATCCTGTAGCTGTGCTTAATGAGGAAGCACTGTCTTGTGACAAAGAGGTTACCAAGCAGATACTGTCTGCAAAGCCCCAAAGTGTGGATCACTTCACTCACACTCAGCAATAAAATGGTAATTCACTTGTGATGGCAAACCAGTCGAGTATTTCTCACCATTGCGTGAGACATGCGTTTCGGGAATGCTCTTATGTACCTGAGACTGCTTATACTCAGTAGATGGTTTAGAAGTGTTACACTTTCGTCTTCTCTTCTTAGATTTACTAATTTTAGAGGCCACAGCTGAACCACCAATAGCAGTAGAGTTGAAAAGGCTCACAGAGACCACCAGCTGCTTTTCTGACATTCCAACAGGCATCTGACAGTTGAACACTGGCCTCTTGAATTATTGCAATGGCTGGGAATGGGACTTGAAGAATCTCAAGGCTGCATCCACAACAACAGCAGATGCACACTTTCAGGGGCAGCAGCCATTTTTTCCCTGTTTTATTATAAAAATAGTGTATTAAATAAATTATTTATAATATTAATGTTTTAATTAAATGCCAAATAAGGACTGTTGCCATGGCAGCCAAAACTTCATGACATACTTATGGCATCAAAATTTGATTTTCATTGAGGCGTTTTTTAATAACTTGTTGCCATCGAAAGTTATAGAGTACTTTCCATTTAAGGCACGCTAAATTTGTGTAGAATGGTGATATCTCTCCATAGCAAGAACCTATAAAAAAATCCCTGTTAAGTTGTGTCCTATAAAATTAATGGTGTTTAATTAGGTGTTTATTAATAGGTAAATTTAAAAGTTGATTTTGTAATCATGAAATTCATGTTGTGGTTTCACAATATTATTATCAAAAATTAATATTAAGCGAGTGCTGTACTTCACATTAATTAACATTATCATAATAAGGTGTAATTGAATGATAAGATAGTGAAATTTAAATGAGTTTGACAGGGTTTGATGGCGCAGAGAAAGCTATAAGACTCAGCTTGGTGTTATTAACTATCATTCTATGTATCCATCACTCACGATTTCCAACCATTTTTAGGAAACCATACAAATGCAACATAAGTACTATAAATGGGTTCTACATGTCTATGCAACCAAAATAAAACAAATTTGACCTTCTTAGCTGCTTGCAATCAAAAGTTACAGAACAAAGTTGCACATATGTGTTTTATGGGATTCTCCATTGAAAATATGGCACTGTAACATCCTAAAATACTTTAACTGTAATCGATCGCAACTAAGTCATCAGATAAGCTACGACTATCAAAATTTCACCTAAGTGTTCAGAAAGACTTCTACTTTAACATCTATGGCTTTATGCTGACTCTGCAGAAATGACACAATATTGTATTTACCAATTTTAAATTGAGATACGAATGTCAAACTTTCACCAAAATGTTTAGTAAGGTTTCTACTTTCAGATGATAACCAATGATTACAATTCTATAGCTTCAAATACCCTTCGGCAAAAGTATTAGCTCACTCGTGCAGCGGCTTAACAAAACTCCAGGCCTAGGGTGCATGGTGGTGGGCACTATTAGAAGTAAGAAGTCAGTGTCTACTCAGCATCGCTGGCCCTTAAATGTTATATTTTTTTCCTTTTCAAATTCCACAAGCTATGAAAATAATTCCTTTGGCTTTTTGCCCATAAAAACAGTCTCTTTAACCTATGAAACATATACCAGCTTGAAAGACTTTTCAAATTCCACTGTAATTTTAATTATTATTAACTTCTCCCAAGTTTTGCCCAGTTTCTATACTAGCATTATATTTAGAGCACACAAATTTGAAATCAGCACCCCAAGTTAACTTAGAAAGTGTCAAACTAACAAGTAGTGTCTTTATCATCCGCGGAATAGCTTTCAAATTCAGCCTATCAGCTGTGCCAAGTGGTCCATTGATTTCCCGTAAACATTTGCTTCCATATGTTTTGTATGTCTTTTGCGGTCACCTGATTGCGCATGCTCATAACTTATGATAATTCGACCAATTTCAAAGTAACAAACGCTGAGATGATCGTCTAACACTCAAGATTTTTGTGACTAGCTTATTAAATGCAAGCGCTACTGAATTTAACTTCAGTACTAGACAATAGCTGCATAATGCAAAATACATAGGTTGGAAATCGCTACCATCACTAAACTCTGGAGCTTCAGGTGTCAGCTAAAATCTTATTTGCTAACTTGTAATCTCTTGAAATTAATTTTTGTTTCATATTTTTGTACTCTTACTGGCTGGGTACTGAATTACCTTTTCCTCCAGCCCCCCCCCCCCCCCCCCCCCCCCCCCCCCCCCCCCCCCCCCCCCCCCNCTCAGGTTGACATCAAAATGCATGTGAAGATAGTTTGAAAGTATTAGAACATGCATCTCCGAGAACGAAAGTCATGTGACAAGTACGACCTAAATATTAAGAATCTCATGAATAATTAACTATGCAGCTACCAATTTAGGTTGCTATTGCAACCAAATTTTGTCACCTAAATTGTCTCATAATGGACCAACATAATTTGTGTGGAATGGATGTCCATGATATATGCGCATAAGGATATTCTACATTTTCTATTTAATGCACAGTAAAGTTTTGTGTACTTTATATAGAAAGTAGAGCATATCTTTAAAATTAATACATAATATTATTATTATTATTATTATAAAATTAATTTAAAAAAATGAACATGCTGTAGGCAAAACTCAACTCAACTCAACTAAATACTACAATAAATATAATAGTACACATTATATATGGCATTATAACCAACTGTAAAGAGTCCTATAAGATTAAATTAACTATGATATTCATCTACAACAATTTAAACGAAAGTTGCAAACTACTCTGCTTTTATGTCTACAATTATTTTCCTCTACTGGCATAGTGCTGAACAATGTGTTTCCATGTGGATACAGCTTGACTTAGTTTTATGCTGACAGGAAAGTTATTGAAGTCAATACCAGTTTCAACAACTGCTTGAAGTGTGTTCACAAGTCTACAAAAGATAATTACTTATAAAGATTTATAAAGATGTTTATGCATATGCATATTGCTAGTTAAGACTATGACTTGTTTCTACTGTTTACAAGCACAGCTAGTATTGTGTCAATTATATACTATACAAGGAGTGGGGCTCGCTTCGCTTGCCCACTCCTTGTTTGTGTATGTTTATAGGATCAGTTACTATAACTCAAAAAATAGCAAGATATAATTGATGAGCAAAGCTATTGTATATAAATATTCTTCTATGGTCAGTTGGCTTAGGACAACCTTTGCAATGGTACCAGAGCTTTGCAATGGTACCAGAGCTTTGCTTTGGCCAGCCCAGCAATTTACCTCACTATGTGACGTCACAAAAGACCCTTTTCCGACTTCCGCCATTTTTGTAATCAGCTGGCAGAGAAACTCGTTATCTTGCTAGCTGTGTTTCATGTACAGTGACGAAACAGACTCCTAGAAGCGAAAGTTCTCCCCTTGCTACGCTTCTTTGTGAAAGATTAGCTTCTCTTTCACGCTTCTTCGTCGGATACATACGCCACTGGTAAGCCTTGTCAGCGATCTCAAAAAACGTTAGCCTTAATTGTAGCACCTGTGATTCTACCCTAGGCTAGTACTATCTAAGCTAGTTCTCTGGGAACACTTTTTATAGCTTGCATTTTTCACAGTCCAAAAAAAAGTACTGTTTTAGCTCGAGGTCACATCACTTCCGGTGACCCTCCGTTACACACACACACACACACACACACACACGGACAAAACTTTGTTTATAATAAATTATGATATCTCATTATAAATTGTACATGACATAACATAATATAACATGAGCTCAAGGAAGTCCATTGGGCAGATTCTAACTTTAATTACTATAGCAGACAACTAGCATGCAAGAAATCACTGGGAAAATACTAGACATGATGCACATCACTAGCTTTCTTTACTATAACAAGCTCTCTAATACGAACACTATTTCCAAGAAAGAATTGAGCCAGCATTGACTAGCCTCATTCCCAGGGTCCTCCTTTTGTGACTATTTTTTTGAAGCATTGACTGCATAACAACTAGATTTAAAGTACTAGCTTTGTGAAAAATTGCAATATTTTGAAATAAGTTTCTTAGTGCAAATTAACCAATAGGTGGTGACATTCAGTGATGCCACCTGGCAGCTATAGCTTGCATACCGTTCATTATAATACTAATTATGCCATTGAGTCTTATCTTCATGGAGGAGCAAGAAGACATCACCATGCAAGTGAAAAGAAAATTGTAGTACACACTTGTTACTTTCCTAGCAAAGACACAAATGTATGTATGTATTTTATAGGGCCATATTGCACAATGCTTTGTTACATTAACAATGCTTATTACAACTTCCTTATCACCTGGAACATAAAATATTCACATTCAAAATCAGTTTTACTCTCAATCCTGCATGCATAAAATAAAACTAAAAATTACTTACGACTCATTGTGCTCTTGTTCTTGAGAATGCTTTACGTAAGTTTCAACAAATTCGTAGAGTGTACCAAGGAGAGTATCAGGATCAAATTGACCCAAACAGCCATCCAGAAGAGCTATCTGATTTTCTCCATCTTCAACATCCGATAACTCACGAAGACAAGCTTGAGGGATTGATTCAAATGGTTCTTGGCCAATTAGACATAACTGTCTTGCTAGCTCAACTGCAATTGTTTCCCATAGCGACAGAGCATGTTTCAACTGACAGGAAATCTTGGCCTGCAAGGATGGAAATATCAAAATAATGTTATCATGTTGTAAGAAATGTTGTGTTGTGTGTGTCATGGTAGTTTACTGAGAGTAATGCATTACTTTTCTCTGGACTATAGAAAATACAGGCAAGGAAAAATTGCTTATGATCACATAAGGACTGAGCTACAGAATTTACAAGTAAAAGTTTGCTTGCATACAAGGCTTACTAATAGCATCAATAAGAAGAGAAAGAAAATGGAAACTTTTGCTAAAGAAACCTGGTAAGGGGACAACTTTCACTTACTACACAAAACACAGAGATGAGTGTTTTGATTATAAAATGGCGTTGATCATACAAGCTAGAATAAATAAATTCCTTTGCTGTTTGGCAACTTTGGTAGAGCGGGCCCCTTGACAAGCCATGGTATTTTGCTTTTGAAAGGAGCAGTATTTTGAGTCCCCATCCCCATTCCTTTGACAGTTTAACCTCTAGCACAGTATATATCTGTTTCAAAAATAAAGAGGGAGAAATATACTGTATAGGTCATCCTTTCAATCAGAACAATCATGGATTAGAGTACCATGCCCTCAAAACTACTTAAAAACACTGTGATTTCTGTAGTGAAGTACTACTCAGAGCAAAAGTCTGTATTGCCAGTAAAGTGCATTGTCATGGAAATAAAATTTTGCTGAAATTCTCACCATGGCCATATATAGTAGCTTTACAAAATCTGAAAATTAGGGACACTATTACGAGATAAAATGCATGGGTCACATGACACAAACAATCTGATTGGTGTGCTGTTTTCAACAGATCAGAGAACTCAAAATGTGTGCAGGCTTGTTTATCTATAGGTAGGGTCTAGATAGGTCAAGACAAGACTATACAAATGTAAACTTATGTGAGGTAACTTTATTATGGAAACCTTTAAGCTAAAGTATCTGTCTTTCATCTTCAATGTCTTGTCAATGTATTCTCCAAGAGGTTTATCTTGTCTTCCTCCACCTGATGACAAAAATCCTAAGACAATTTCCATGACATCCAGAGCTTCACGAAGACGAACTGGAGTACGAAGCTCACTAATGATATCTTGTTTTACTCGCAATGGCAGCCTCTTCTGTGTTAATATGAGAATGAGGTACTATGGATTACCTCACTCAATCTAGTTCATTATTGTTTACTTTCTTTTACAATTTGGCCATTCCCATGTACTGTTAATACTTCATAAATAGAGAGTTAAAATCAACTTGCTCATTGCTTACATACCTGAGGTACTTTCTCCCTCACTCCACTAAAGGTACCTATATTATAGATGTCCTTTCTGTACACTACTTGAGGAATATCGATAAGAATGACAGGTCTCCCATGAACAAATTGGTCAATGATTTGCCTTTGAAGAGCTTCATAGTCATAGGACACATTTTGACCTTTGCCAACTTTTAGTGAGTAGTGGCAGTGAGAGAGGATGATGGAATGTAAATGATGTTCATGATCTACCAGATGGCAGCGATGAAGATGATTTATGGGAATCTTGTGTTTATTCCAAAGAGAAATGCTATTTAAGATTAACAAGGAAAAAAAAATACTTATGACAATATATATGATGGTATAACTACTTGTGAGCAATAATTAAGGCTGCATATACTAACTTTATGCAGTTTGTCTTGCTGACAAGGGCAAGTACAAAGTTATGAAACGATATTTGAGCCAAATTGTCAACCAAACAATTTACATTTACACATAATACATCATCTACTGTGCTATTGCAAACCACATCTACTAGTTATTTATAACTACTAAGTATTAATCTGAAATTTATGTTAGAACAGAAACACAGCCCTAACAAAGTCCATGGCAAGCATGTAAATAGTGTAGTGTTGCCAATTTAGTAACTACATTAGGATCTGATCTAATGTTCTATGGATTCTTTAAAATGAGGACAAGCAACTTAAGTTTCTTAGATATCCTCTAGGCCATCAAAAGACCGATTTATAAGTAATAGCATGAAAACACTACTATTGACTGCTCTATATTGGAGTAAATATACTTTATGTGACTTACTCTTGCTCATTGTTGGTAATCAAAGATCTACATCTCTCAATAAAGCTATTGTGAAGGGAAACCAAGTAATGAACAAGAGCTGTGGTACAAACACCAGCCTCAGAAGTAGTTGGGACAAGGAATTCCATGGGAGTGCTGTCATCAATAACAGGAATGTAGTATTGTTCTTCAACAGGAAGTGGACCTACATTGATTGGATTACCAGATTATATTATTGCTAAATTTTCAAGATATACAAGTACTTTATCATTACCACATTACCATGATTCTTCAGTTTGTGACTGACAAGACTCCAGGCTTTTTTCAAACTGTTGACCATGTTCTGTTACTCAACTCTAGTGGTATCTGTTTTGAACACATAATAGAAAGCTATGATCTCCAGCAGTGTTAGAAAGATGTACAGTATAATAACAGATAGAAAGAGATAATGAAATGAACATTAGCAAAATTTGCTAATAGCAAGCATAGATTCATGGCATAATACCTTACTAACCTTTGTCTAATTGGCTAATGAAATCTCCAACAGTTAGTACTTTACAAAAGTTTTTGTCAATTTGATAGTTAAATCTATCATAAAGACACTTTTGGAGTTTTGCTATGTCAGGAAGATATTGAGTAGCACGCAAATCTGATTCCTAAAGTTATGACCAAAAATTAAGCAATGAGTATTAAAACTAACCAACTATACGTACGGTTTGCAAAAATTCATTGAGAATTGGGTAGGTTTTTGTAAGCTGCTTGTCATGTAGAGACTGGCGAAGATGTTCAGATGTTATTCTTGCACGATAGGCCCAGAGATGAGGCTCCAACCTAGTCTCGTCAGGTCCACAACTCAGTTTCTCATGAGCCAAAAGAAAAATTTGATCAAGATCTGAAAAATAATAAGATAAACGTTGTTTGTGAAAAGTGTGACAGACATGGTCCACTACCAACATATTATACCTTGCTGATCATCATTCAAAACCAAATCAATAGCATTAGGTAAACACTCAGTGAGTGTGGAGAGTACTGGTTGAATGTAGTGTTGACTGAAGATTGTCTCCCAAGTTTGACGATCAGATTTTGTTTGAAGAATATTCACTGTACACTCTAGTCCTGAGACATACGAATAATTATTAGTAATTTGCAAATATTGCTTCCTATTTATAATCTTTGACAATTTGCAGCTTAAATTTGCTACATCTCAATAGTAATGTAGTTTGTAGTTTTTCTAGACACGGAAGAAGGTTTTTGGCATAAATATGCAATACTTTAATACCGTATAGCGGGAAATTTTTGTTGGTGCAAAATTTCGTATAAATGCGGCAGAAATTTTTTTCGTAGTTTTAAATTTTGTATACATGGCACACACGCTCCTATAAAGTAAATGCGGAAGTTAAATTTTCACAGTTTTAATTTTCGCATATTTGAACGGCATACGAAAAATACGAAAATTTCCCGCTATATGGTATTGTTGGCAAGAGTTTGAATGAAGAAAATAAAAGTGACAATTTAGACTAGATGAGTGTTTTCTCTCTGGTAACTTTTCTTAATACTTACAAAAAATGTAGCTTGATAAATAAGTAGTCCACTAAAGGGTATGGATTATGACAGAAAATGAATAATACTGGAATATCAATAATTACCTCTAGGAGGACTTGAACTCAGCATTTGCTTAAGGACCAAATGTACCATCATCACACATTCTTCCATACCCTTTCCTGTATCTTTCTCTAGCAATTCAATGTCTTTCTCCAAGTGTTTCCAAAAGAACTCTGGCAACTCCTTTGGCTGAACATGTGTGGTGACTAAGCCAGCAATGGCTCCAAGAGCTTGGTCATTGTTACAGCAAGCCCATACAAAGGCTGAATGCATTAATGCTCTCAAAATACACACAGCTCTGGCTGATAACCCTCTCTCAGGGGAAGCAGGCATACGAGTATTAGACATTCCAAGGTCATGACCTGTCTTTGTTGTGTCTTGTCTACATAGGAGAAGAGAAAATTGACATTAGAACATCTATATACATATTATGACGAATATATGCATGCACTTACAGACTAGCTTGTGTGTTGCCTTCTAGAAGTCGATGATTTGTACCACCAATTTGGAGTTTGCATATATTACACACGCCAACAGAAAATACTCTGCCACACTAGTTTGTGTGCATTAATTTTGAAAATGAATGTACACATTAATAAATTAAAGTAACTTGGCAGCTGCAAAGTAGGCTGGTAAGATTAGAGTATTGTGACAAGTACTCCTACATGACTTACATTTCCAACAAAGTATCTGTGGCCTCTTGGACAGCCTAAAACACAAATTTATAATTTTTTATTACGGTATAGCAATGTTTAAGGTCAGTACTAACTGTAAAAGTTTCCATATTGATCTTCTGATTTCAAGGCATCTACTGTTGCTGCCAGTTGGTCTTCAGGCATTGTAGGTAGATATGAATTCTGTACGTACAATTATAACAAGCATCCTCATGAATGCATAAATAACAACTGACTATAGTGTAACAATTACATTTAAGGCAACTGGGTTGATCAAGATTTGTATAAACAGGTACAATAAATCAACATCTCTTCTGACAGAGAACACAGCAGCAGCATGGACTACCAAATCTAGTAGAGTTCGGCATCGAAGTGGCTGTTGAGGAGATACTCGCATCTGTTCAAGAATAGTTCCTCCTTGCTGGTTTGCTAGGAGTGCCCTAGCCATCAATTGTTGCTCGTTAGCATGAATAATACGTTTAACAAGTGTGTCCAATGTCTGGAGAACCTGTAATTGATGTGTCGTACTTGAAAGTGTGCATGTATAGTATTGTATATGTAATGAAAACATCAATGTTTACATCTCCTGAAATTCTCTTGTCTTCAGTGAAACTGGTTTGGCTAAGAGTAACCTTTTCATACAAAGCCAGCAGAACATACACTACTTCAATAGGCTGTGACACCTAAATATGAACAAATAATAGCATATAAACCAACAAATTTAAGAAGAAAAGTGAAAAAAGTTACCTGCACTGCCATGATCAGTTCATCTGTTTGCTCAGGAGTACAATAGATTATATCTTGGATAGACTCTCGAAATTGCTTGTACAAGTCACCATAAATTATGAATGGATCAATGACCTTGTCCTTAATTCATAATCCAGAAATATTATAAATTATTATTATTATACTATTCAACAAAAAAAACCACCTACCTCATTAGGTGTCAGTTCAACTGGCATGATCCATCCATGACCTTCAGCAATACCTTTCATTAAGGGCATACCACATTGCCTTACTATTAGTTTGATAAAGTAGCCCATGGGACCAGTGGTGTCTTTAGTGTAACTATAGTCTAAGCATAACTGTCTTCCAGCTTCAAGAAGTTCTTCATAATATGGTTGTTGCTCACCAGTCTTCAAAATATCTACCAAAACAGAGAGAGCAAAACGAATTTTTGCTACTCCCTCTAGGTATTCTAGTGTAGGAGTTGAATCTGCCATAAGTGCATTGCTTCGAAGAGAAACATGGCCCTCCTTTAGCAACTGTACGATATCCTGAAGTTTATAGGGTAGACATCCAAACTGCTTGGCTAATGAATCCTACAAAAAAAATTCAAAGTCACAAATTCATACCGAAAATTTTGGATGCACAAGCATCAGATAAATAGACTATACCTCGAGGCATTGTGAAATCAACAGGAACAGATCTGAGTCTATTGTAGTGTGCTTTCTAAGCAGGAAACGATGTGATCTCTCTAGATAATCTTTAAGGTGATCTTTCACTTGATCCATACTATAGCAATTTCAAAAACAATTATGTTACTTGATCACGTATAGCCTTGTCCCCAGGCTCCCCTTTGACCTTTCACTCACGAAAAGGAGAAGAGGAGCCTGATATCCGAGATCACATGGGGATAGAACAGGGTAGAATGGTGAAAATTACACGTGGGCATAATGTAGTGTGGTTAATGACTCTGCCCAGGTTATAACGCTTCTTGCCATGTGAGTCTAGTATTACAAAATGATGTGCACAGTAGATTTTGTGGTTTTGTCAGATAGAAACACTAAGCAGATAGTAAGAGTATTATTTTTTAGGCTGTCTACACAGTGAACTTCGCCAAACAGTAACTGCACAGACAGAACTAGCTCTGCTGACATCCTGGCAACTTGAAACATTTTTGTGAGCAGCTCAGCCCGTCTTTTTGTCAAATTTTGGTAGTCTAGAGCATCAGTAAGTTATGTTCTATAACTGTAGACTACTAATAGATAATAAGCTACTAGTGAATACCCTTCTTTGTAAGTTTTGAAGCTGCTTGTAGCGCTGTGTGTGCAGAACCAAGAGTTTGACGTCATTTATCTAACCGCAACACCCATGTACTTGCTCTTGACAATGGTTAGCGTCATGCACGTGATTTTGGATATCAGGCTCCCCTTCTCCTTTCCGTAAGTGAAAGGTCAAAGGGGAACCTAGGGACGAGGCTAAATATCTGCATGCAGCACACAGGTATGTGCTTCTGAAACTTGATAATTTTGAATCAAACTGTTTGCCTCCATGTGGTTATGATTTGACACTTCTTGTGTACAGTAACTGTTACATTTCACAATCATTATTTACCTGTGCTGGAGAAGTAATTGAAGGAGAGTAGAACGAAAAGTAAGTGTTTTGTCAACTTTGTCACTTTTGTAGGGTGTTAGATCTTGAGTAGATTGCTTCTCTTCAACAAAAACAGTGTCCAGCAAATTTTCGATGAGGGCAGGCTCAGGAGGTTCATTTTCTCCAAAGCACAGTGTAGTAATTAGGTCTATAAAGAACCTACGACAATTCTTCTTAACCTCCTTGATATCACTATCATCTTTCGTTTCCTTCTTAAGTCTCTTTTCAATACTAACTAGGTGGACTTGAATACTTCTTATTGTGTTAACCTTGAGGAAGTCAGCATTTTCCTTCCATAACTACATGTAAACACAAAAAATTATGTGTTTAGTTTACAGGTGCACTTAAAATCTTAACTTACAGCTGATAGCCTCTTAGCAGTGACTTTTAAGTTCAATGATGGATGTGGCAGCATCACACGTTCAACAAAGAGTTGTATTGCATGAAACCTTTGCCAGTAATGGCTAAATAAATGAATGGACTTATGAATACAATAATATGCATTGTGCATAATATACTTACACAGCAACAAAAATTAAATGCTCATAAACTATTGTTCTCGAATGCTGTTACAGTATAACTGCACATTTAAATTGCAAAAATTATTTTGTTAAAAACCTGAAGGGGCATTTTTGTTTGGAGGATTGCTTCCAAATTTTTGAGAGCAAAAAAATCCACCAAAGCCATAATCATTATCTAAAATCAAGAAATATTATATCATTTCCAGCAATCAGTGCAGCCAACTTCACCTTGCTATAGGATGTAATTCACTTGTAGACTTCAAATTCAATATTGAGCATATTGCATTTCTGTGAAGCCTTATATCATTCAGCCACAAGGTAAGATTTGGAATTGGGTTAGTTTTATCAAGAGGAGGTTCCTTAAATTCCATGATTTTAATTGCAGCATTTAGGTGAAGTTCCTAAAAATTATGTAGGTTTATTTGTACATATTATTGTTTAGACTTCAATACTATCTTTCAAATTGCATACCATTTCTGGACTGCCTTTTGGAGGTTCAACTTCCAGCAGAGGTGCAACAATGCTAGGAGTGTACGCAACCAGCTGACTCAACCAAAATATTTGGGATCTATTCATCCAGTGTACAATGTGCAAAGCTGCAATCCTCGATATTAATGATTGTAAGTGGAAATTTGAATGGTTTAAAAGATGATTGAGAGCATTCGATACAAGCTACATGTAGATATAATATTGATATAATTTTAAAGGGAATGCATGATATTTCACTTCAAACCTGATATTCATCTTCATCCAGTTGACTCTTTCTGAGTTTGAATTTGTGAACCATTCTCACAAAGTCATGGAGATACAACATATGGAAAGTTTCACAGTCTGTGACATCAACTTGGTCCAAAACTTTTCCAATTGGTAAAGTTTCAATAAATTTACAGAGCTGGTAATGAAGGTCTGCAATTTCATTAACTACGTATAAGGTAAAACAAAAAAGTTGTCAATAACAGCAACCAGTTAGTAATTATAACAAAGCATCATTGTAGGTATATTTATACCTGCTCTGCTCTTTGCATTATCCCACTGTGAATCAACAGCATCTTTGATAAGCCAGGAAAAAGGCAATTGACACTTGAAGTCTCCACATAACATCTTTTCTCTTTGTAATCTCTGTTGGTCACCCACTATCATGTCTGAGTATTTCAATTGCAAGACTCCTGGCTCACGGAACATAGCTAGCCAGAATTGATGAATAGGAGAATTTACTGCTACATATCCTGTATGTCTTAGGAGATCAAGATTGCAGTGTATGTCAATGCAGGCAATGACATTAGAAAATAGTGAAACCACAACTTCATCAATTTTTCTCCCAAGAACATTTCTGAAGGTGCCTCCAGTTTCAAGTTTACTAGAGCTTAAGGCCTCATCAAGAACCCAATCCGATAGGTCTTGTCGGAGTTCCTCTCTCTCACATAGCAGTTTGTACAGATAGAAAACCAGAACACCATAGAAACTGTTGAAGTCTAATAATGTGTAAGTAAAGAGAATGTAACAACAGAATTTTAAGTACAACACAAAAATACAAACTTACCAATGGATGGACCAGGATCTCTTGGAATGAATTTAGTTAGAAGTGCAACTCTTTGAGTACAACGGTCTTTAGTTGTGTCCTCAAGTTTAGAAACAGCAGCTTGGATGCACCAGTATAGATGCCTGCATTGTGCAGGAGGAAAATGTTGATCAAAATCGTCAGGTATTAATTTTGGCAAGTTATCTTCTACATCAGAGTTAGACGTGTGTTGGGATTGATTTTCCCTACTGGAGGTTTTTTCATTTTCTGAAGAATTCCACTCATGTTCTGAATGTGACTTGCTAATTTGAAGAGAAGGTGTATCTGGTGGAGATGAGTCATCCATGTTTGGTATATAAGTATTTGTTTCAGTCTGTTGATTCACATTCCACATTTCTTCTGAGTTTATCTCAGGACTTTCATTTCGCAAATCAAACTGAACTTCTTCCACTTGTCCAACAACAAACTGTTCATCACCTTGTGCATATATAACATTGGTACTTCTAAGCTGAAGTGGTTCTTCCATGTGTACGTTGTCAGCACTTCCAAGCTGAAGCGGCTCTTCTAGGAGGCCTTTTTCAGTGCTTATGAGTTGAGGCGGCTCTTTCATGTGGTCCCCATCAGTACCTTTGAGCTGAAGTGCCTCCTCCATGTCGACCCCATCGGTGCTTATGAGTTGAAGTGGGTCTTCGATGTGGATGCTGACAGTACTTTTGAGAAAAATTGGTTCTTCTGTGAGGACCTCATCAACACTTCTGAGCAAAAGTGGTTCTTCCATGTCGACTCCATCAGTGCTTCTGAGCTGCAGTGGTTCTCCCACGTCGACCCTATCGGGGCTTCTGAGCTGCAGTGATTCTTCCATGTCGACCCCATTGGTGCTTTTGAGTTGAAGTAGTTCTTCCACGTGGACACTGTCAATACTTTCAAGCAGAAGTTGTTCTTCCGTGTGGATCACATCAGTACTTTTGAGCAGAAGTGGCTCTTCTAGGAGGACCTTATTGGTGCTTATGAGTTGAGGCGGCTCTTCTATCTCGAACCCATCAGTGCTTTTGAGTTGAAGTGGGTCTTCTGCGTGGACCCCATCGGTGCTTCTGAGCTGCAGCGATTCTTCCATGTGGACAGTGTCAGTACTTTTGAGCAGAAGTGGTTCTTCTGTGTGGACCCCATCAGTGCTTCTGAGCTGCTGTGGTTCTTGCATATCAACACCATTGGTGGTTTTAAGTTGAAGTGGTTCTTCCATGTGGACACTGTCAATACTTTTGAGCAGAGGTTGTTCTTCCATGTGGATCACATCGGGGCTTTTGAGATGAAGCGCCTCTTCCATGTGGACCCCATCAGGGCTTCTGAGCCGAAGCGGTTCTTCAGTGGGTATGCTGTCGATAGTGCTTAGCTGATATAGTTTTCTTGAAGTAGTATCTTCTGTAGTTAGATTAATAGAAACTTCACCTTTCTCTATTTCATTTTTGCTTTCATTATTCTCACTTTGTTCAAGTTGGTCAAAATTAAGAGAAAATGAAGAAACTGAAGCACTAGAAAGTGACTGCTGCTCTTCAAAACCACCTTCATTTTGCTTCAGTCCCTTTTCCATTTCAATGATGTCGTTAATGAATTCACCAATAAAGAGCTTACTAATGGAGGTTGAGATGGCATACTGTGGATCAATAGTGTCCTTTGATGTTGGGCAAAGTTCATCAATGTGATAAGAAATCCAAGGGTCGCCTTGGAAACCAACAAATGAGGAACTCGAAACTTGATGTGGCAAATTAATTAAGAACAGTACGTGAGTAAAGCCACTGTGAATTTTCTGGATTTCATGCTTTTTCAGTGCCTTGGCACGTTCATCATACACTCTGTACCTGGCACATGCTATGAGTTCACCATTCTTGTGACCTGAGTCACATTGGATTACAATGAGTTGATCAATCTCATTTCTATCTTCTCTTTGGAAGAGAGAGCTGCAAGAAATGACGATCATACTAAATACTGTAAATTCTGAACTGAACATAAACATACCCAACTTTATTGCAGAAGTCAAGCTCTGTGTCAAACTCTTGCAGCAAGAGAATTTCAACATTCATGTTTAAAACAGTACCGACTTCTTCAAGTGACTTCTTTTGTAGTAGCTGTCCGTGAGTTGTAACCTGAAACACATACAATGTGAACTTGTCCAGAATATCTACAGCTCCTAAGTTATTTGCAAATGCTTCTCATAAAATATTATTACATTAACTTTCACACATCAGCTGAGCAATGACCATGTGTATATTCATTATGTATATAGAGCTTCTTAGATAATAACTTTCAAGGAGAGATCATGATTAGTGAGAGTTATTTTTTCTTCAAAACTTCCCCACTACGGGACATTCTAATAATAATGTATAAATTATGCACTATACATTTATCTGAATGCCCTACTTACTTGCATTAGTAATCCTTCACTAGCATGAAAATCACTTTCAGTAAAGTGACAAATAAAGTCAACAATCGATTTGTGATGTTGCTCAGAAAAATAGACTTCCATAAGGTCTGATTGTTGTTCAGAGAGGTAAGACTTCTTAAGACGAACAAGGGCGTCATCAGTAGCAGTTTGAAGCAATAGAAATTGGCTAAGTGCCAGAACCTGACAAGTAAAACAAAAAGAATTAAGGCAAAAGTAAACAATATACAATAGGAAGAGTAAGTACAAACTGCGTACAGTCTGCTTTGTGGCATTATTCTCAAGCTGTGTACTACTACTGGCTAATTAGGATTAAGTATCAATATTCTAGTTTTGTTCTATAGTAGTGATTCTGGGCGATTGATATGTTAGTAACAAACAGGCTCTATCAAGGCCACACACACACACACACACACACACACACACACACACACACCCTGAGCACGAGCAGGTATAAGAAGGGTGTTACTACAACACTTACAGAATCTTTCCAAACATTTGAGCCTTTTTCTTCAGCCACCAACTCCTCTGGAGATGAATTGTTAAAGAGCAGACCATGGAGTGCAGGCATGAGTCTCCCTATTAATTTCTTTCTTAACTTGCTAAGTTGTTTTGATGCTTGAAAGACAACAGCAGCTGCAGTGTCTTTTTGGTAGCCAACAAAAGCATGGCCTTCTTGGAATGTCTTCCTATTGCCACCAGATTCAGTTCTATAGTAAAAATTATGGTTACACCATTAGCTAACACACACACACTTCCCATATACGCGTGCTACACACATAATTAATACCTGACTGTTGAGAAAGCTTGAATCCATTCTCTAAATCTGTCGAGCACATCTATCTGCCATGGCTTCAATATTGATGAAGTGAGAACAAAATGCTTTTCAAGACGATTGATAAGTGGTGTTGGAAACTTCTCATAAACTGTTCCTCTCTCAGCAATAAGGATCAATCTGAAGACAAAAAATTCATACACTAAAACATTGATCGTATGCACTGCATTCATTACTTGAAGTTCTCATGAACTCTGCACTTGACTCTGTGTGTTTGAAGCCCAAGATCAACGTATCGATTCTTCCTATAGTGCATATAATACTGGTTGAGGACATCATAGAGACTTTCATAGAGATTCTCAAGGTTTAGGAGGATTACAGTCCTTCCAGTCTCCATGCAAATCTTTATCTGGTTGATATTTCGACACACCTGTATCAAAAATAAATGAAATGAAGCAATAATCATATACAAAAAAGAAACAAGTATATAACTTGCTTGAGTGTATTCCTTATCTTTGGGGAAACTACTACCAAACAGAGTAAAAGGTTTTAAGCTGCTTTCATTTGTGGCGGTACTTCCAATTTCCAAGGAAGATGGATCTCTACTTTTTCCTCGAATATAATGTTCCAAAATGTCAAGAGCAGCATAATTCTCAGTTAAGAATAGCAAGTATCGATTTTCCCTGCATTCAAATATAAATTAACAGTTTAGTACATTACAACAGCTTGGTACAGTTACCAACCCATGAAAACTTGTCTCTTTTGTATCTAAACTTGTTTTTATCAGGCCAAGCCTTGAGCAGTCGGGATTTATGAGATGCCAAGTCTGTGTAATGAACACATGATATTTGGTTAGCAGTCAGTACATTGTATATTGTATCACAAAATAGATTAATTAACCTTTTCATCATATCTTTCTCTTATCAACTCTACTTCTGGCATACTAAGCCTCTTTTCAAACTCTTCGTATGGATCAAGATCTTCAGATGTTAAACCACCAAAGTTTCTCATAATTGCATGCTTCATCTGAATCCATGTTAGTGGTAGCCCATGTGAGTTCTTGCACATCCAGTAGAGCATCTTGATCAAGCTTTAAACAGAACTTGGCTGAATAAAACTTAGTAATATTCTACACATGCAACAAAATACCTGTAGAAATCTCTAAGACCAAAGAATTCCCTCTCTTGTTTTTGACATATTACTTCATAGGCTTCTGCCAAATCTTTGAAATAAGGCTCTAACTTTTCTTTTGCACTATCACTCTCCTGTTCACCACAGATACCTTTGGCACTAAACTTCAGTTCTCCAATGTTAGGAATTCCTCTAGTTACCATCACACCTCTATTCATCTTAGCTGGATCCAGAGCCCAGTTGGATATACCAATGAAAGCAACCCTTTCCTCTCTTCCAATAATCTGCAATATCAACATGGAACAATGTCACAATTACTATTATAATTCATTGTTAATAATTAACCCACCTCATCCACACCTTCCACTCCTGCTCCTTTAGTCCCGTCTTCTAACAAGGGGTGAAGAGCCTTCAAAGGAAGGTTGGGTGAGTCCTCTGCTAATCCTACTTCGTCAAGAACCACCACTGAAACATGCTGTGTAGTATCTAGTTTTGACTGAAAACTCTTGGCAGAATCAAATACTTCAATCACACTCTCTGGTGTAGCCAATTGACTACACTGGTACGAAAACATCTGGACTTGTTTAAATGACTTGAGGAGGTCACTATCTGACGAGTTGCCCAGCATGGAGTCTTGAATGATTGATTTGGCAAGGGACTTTGAGCTGCCTGGTTTCCCAACAAGAAATAGGGGAATCCTCAGTTCTATACAAACAGCCATCATGAACACATTCTCTCGTAAAGCAGCATTCTTAGCAATGTTTTGACCTAACACCATATTATCCAAGAGCACATTTTGGCACCTTGATCAGGGAAAGACAGCACAGGATGTAATTACTACAAACACGCCGTATACTAAAGAATTACCAAATAATCTCATCACGAAACTGGGCTGCTCCACCGGGCAAAGAAAGGGGAGCATTGAACTGTGCAGCCACAGTTTCCTCATACTGTGCTCGTCGTTGATCTTGGCTTAGCCTGGCATGATAACATACACTTACGGCCAAAATCAAAGCACTGGTAATATCACTGGGATGCTGCGGTTCAAGAGGCTCAATCTTTCATAATAAAGGAGAATAAACTGTTTTAACAACATTTGACTATCTACTAGCAATCTGCCTTACCTCATCTTTGTACATAAGATTCTTCACATCTGCTTGTCTAAACTCAGCCATCTTCTCAAAGAAATATTCAAACACAATCATAGCTCTTTCAACATCACGCAAGCTTACAAAACTGCACTCATCCTACACAAGAATTAACATGCATTAAAAAACTGCTTAGCAAACAGGGATTCTGTTAATTCACCTCACTTCTCCTCATGAATGCTTGAGAAGCTGCCAATACATTTGTAATGATCACTACAATAGCACGGTTTTCACTGGAAAGACCTCTGTGATTCTTGACATGATCACTGACAATTTGCTGAATGTAGTTGTCCTCAGTACCTTTCTTGAGCTGACCAAAGTCATAGACTAGGGGTTTCATACTGAGAGGAAGGTCAATGACTCGATATACTAACTCTCGAAGAGGAATATTGCCTACAAAGATATAAACAGTATTCAAGATTATTCATAGAACAAAATGCTGGAAAGTATTTAAATTACCTAGTCTCTGTTTCGTTTCTGTAGAATCAACGTAAAAGCCTAATCCTGCTTTTTGAAGTCTCTGAATCATATCTGGGGAATGTCTGTTGAAACATAGGCAAATTATTTTGAGAAAACAGTGTGAAGGACAAAAATAGCAATTAAACTGTATTTCTATGAAATAAAAAACTGACATCTCTGTTATTGTACCTTCTGTAGGGATTACATGCGACGATGAACTTGAGGTCCTCAGAAAGTGATTTTCCATTGATTCTACGGTCACACATGATCTCCTTAATGAGTCCTATGGCATCTGTGGTGTTTGCTTCATCAAAAAACACAACTGTATCCATACGATCAACTTTGTTCTGTTTGGCTACCATGTCAGCATTCTCCACAAACTTTATGATGTCACTCTCCTTTATTCCTCCATGAACCTATTTATAAGTTTAATTTAACTCTAAACCACATCGAACGTGTGTAACTACATAATGTTTTAAAAACCAGACATTTAAACCGTTTACATAAACAAATAGTATAAGTGACCTTCTGAATGAGCATGTTGTTTCTCTTTCGTCCATTTCTAGCCAGATCACACATATATCGTATGAGTCTGGTCTTTCCACAGCCTGTCTCTCCCATGATGACCACTGGGATTCCACAGCGGAATCTCATCTGAATGGCAAGAATCTTGATCACATTATCAGTAGTTAACACATAAGTTTCATCTGGATCAGTCGGGTTCTCTATGCCCATCACCATGGAGAGCTTTTGAATCATTTTTTGCTTACTCCAAAGTTTGAAATCATCAGAGAAATTGACTCCCTGGCATTGAATTCCTCTATAAAGTTGAGGGGTCATGATACGATAGGGTTCATGTCCAGGAACAATGAGGAAACCAGCAGAATTGATGCAGAAACCAATAAAAGTAACTGTCACAGAGTCATCATCATCACAATTGAAGAATATGTAAGGATGTGAGCTATAGACATAAAACAAAGTTCTTTATCAGCAAAGATATAGGGGAACAAATTAAGGTCTATATTTTGTGAAGACAAACTGACCAATTAAGATTAAAGTATGTAGGAAAAGCTTATATAATCATGTTTGTACCTTTCTTCCCAACGTCTTCTGCTGTCAATTTCATATTGTACCAGCTCCTCTTGCTGTTCAGTGACTCCAACTATCTCTCCATGTAATGATGGCGTAGCAAAATCCTGTGTAAGTACAATAATCTACCTAACCACGCATGGTAATCCATCTATAAGCAACTAATTTGGCTATTGCTCAACACGTACCCTAGACATTGTAATCATGAAGTTGACCACAAAATTCTTAATCCCAGACAATCCAGTGCCTCCAATAAGGTCTTCCATGAAGAACACTGACTTTTCACAAGATTCAAGTTGAATGTCCAAAAACTTAGCAAAATGATACAATTCGGACCATGATGGATCATCCACTCCACAATTTCTGCAATAGATTAAAATAATAATTTCTTGAGTAATACATGAACAAGACTCTACCGGATGAAGGTGTTGATACAATCAGTATGAGTGCCTTCTACACTGTTCTCAAAGGTGAAGCGGTCCAAGTGGTCACGACTATGACCATCACGCCGTTTCAGATACTGGTAAACTCTCTGAAAAGTGGAACCACGGAACTCAATGTCATCCATGCCACACTGAGAGGAACCTGTTGATATGAAATAGACAGTTAAGCCAAATTTAATGGTTCTGAACTAGCAAACTTACAGAGGGCTCCACTCTCCATTGATACATTTGGACTCAGACATTGTACAGTTGGAAGCAGGCTCAGTAAATCGTATATTTGAAGTGGTCTGTATTCATCACTCTAAAATTAGTACATTATCATGTATTTTAATTATGATATCATACATAGAGTATGAATCAGCAAAACTCTACCCTACCTCTGGTGCTTCTACTGTTACTTCAGCTATGTACATTTCTGCAGGATGACATCGCCACACACTTCCGTGACTGTCAGTCAGACCACGAAGGACCATCACACTGAACAGAAGTGTGTCAACTTCATACAGAACCTGAGAATCAAGTTGATAAGCATGGGTTGAGTTTTCTGTAGGCATAGCTTCAAATTCATTCCTGAAGCAAGGATTTTCAACTAATTCATGATAATTTTGTACAATCTATTAGCTAAAAAAATTCCCTAGATCAGAAATCATATAGCACAAATAGTATTTTCTGCAATACTTACACTTGGAGCAATATCAAAGTGATATATCTTGCATTTAGAGTCTCTGTAGTGTCCTTTAAGAAAAGCCATTACACTATCAGAGCTCACAGTAGGACCATGAACAGGTATGACTGTGCAGATTTCACTTTCAGGTTGTTCATGTATTTTTTGGTGCAGGCGCTCACTTATTCTTCTCACAAAGAGAGATTTCCCCATCCCTGCACGCTCAGAAGACACCACACGGACACATGACCTGCATGATAGGAAAAAAGCTGTAACACTACTCATATTCATCTATAAACAAGAAATACTTTATGGAGACTCATGATAATATGCCAGCAAACCTAATGAATGGTGATCATCATGACATTCACTTAATGTGTGCATATAACTTGCCTTTCACAATCAACAATTGAAGCTTGTTGTAGATGTGTTTGATCAGAAATCTCGTTTGAGGTGAAATGATGCTCTAGGTAAAGTTGGCACTTATGTTTGTCCTTGGGAATAATGGATCTTTTGTGTAGCAGTAGCCTGGATACTATATGTGATTTGTCTTCTGCATCTTGACTACATACAATCACCAGACGATACTCTACAATGGATTGTGGAATAATTCTTAATAGTATAGCTTATCATGTACACAAACCTTGCTTTCCTTGGGAGAGCTCATTCAGAGTATCAATCACTTTATCAGCAATCTGATAGGATAGTCTTTCAGCATGGGCTAAGCAGAATACTCTTTTAAATTCAGGATCTCCAATGGCTCGTTGCCACAACAGATTTATCTGAATGGATGGATTAGAATGTATAATCATTAAACTATGTAGAATAAAATAAAAGTTCAGTACTCCAGAGAGAATAATCTACCCTTTAAGGGCAAGCTAGGTCACATGACTTTGGGTGAACTTCTTCCACATACACCCACAGCTTTACATGCTCAAATAAAACAGCAAACCATGTTATAAAAATTTAATAATAACAAACTCCAATCTACAGGCATTTCAAACTTAATATTGTTCTTATACCTATTATATGTAACTCACATCTTCTTCGGTTGTGGTTGAATTACAAATGAGGATTTCTTCTAAACTAGGCAATGGGAGATCTTCATCATCAATGTAGAGTGTAAGCACTGTTCTCAAAACACAATCTAAGTTGTTAACAGCAGTAAAGCAAATAATTATCCACACACAGATTAAAATAATAATTTCTTGAGTAATACATGAACAAGACTCTACCGGATGAAGGTGTTGATACAATCAGTATGAGTGCCTTCTACACTGTTCTCAAAGGTGAAGCGGTCCAAGTGGTCACGACTATGACCATCACGCCGTTTCAGATACTGGTAAACTCTCTGAAAAGTGGAACCACGGAACTCAATGTCATCCATGCCACACTGAGAGGAACCTGTTGATATGAAATAGACAGTTAAGCCAAATTTAATGGTTCTGAACTAGCAAACTTACAGAGGGCTCCACTCTCCATTGATACATTTGGACTCAGACATTGTACAGTTGGAAGCAGGCTCAGTAAATCGTATATTTGAAGTGGTCTGTATTCATCACTCTAAAATTAGTACATTATCATGTATTTTAATTATGATATCATACATAGAGTATGAATCAGCAAAACTCTACCCTACCTCTGGTGCTTCTACTGTTACTTCAGCTATGTACATTTCTGCAGGATGACATCGCCACACACTTCCGTGACTGTCAGTCAGACCACGAAGGACCATCACACTGAACAGAAGTGTGTCAACTTCATACAGAACCTGAGAATCAAGTTGATAAGCATGGGTTGAGTTTTCTGTAGGCATAGCTTCAAATTCATTCCTGAAGCAAGGATTTTCAACTAATTCATGATAATTTTGTACAATCTATTAGCTAAAAAAATTCCCTAGATCAGAAATCATATAGCACAAATAGTATTTTCTGCAATACTTACACTTGGAGCAATATCAAAGTGATATATCTTGCATTTAGAGTCTCTGTAGTGTCCTTTAAGAAAAGCCATTACACTATCAGAGCTCACAGTAGGACCATGAACAGGTATGACTGTGCAGATTTCACTTTCAGGTTGTTCATGTATTTTTTGGTGCAGGCGCTCACTTATTCTTCTCACAAAGAGAGATTTCCCCATCCCTGCACGCTCAGAAGACACCACACGGACACATGACCTGCATGATAGGAAAAAAGCTGTAACACTACTCATATTCATCTATAAACAAGAAATACTTTATGGAGACTCATGATAATATGCCAGCAAACCTAATGAATGGTGATCATCATGACATTCACTTAATGTGTGCATATAACTTGCCTTTCACAATCAACAATTGAAGCTTGTTGTAGATGTGTTTGATCAGAAATCTCGTTTGAGGTGAAATGATGCTCTAGGTAAAGTTGGCACTTATGTTTGTCCTTGGGAATAATGGATCTTTTGTGTAGCAGTAGCCTGGATACTATATGTGATTTGTCTTCTGCATCTTGACTACATACAATCACCAGACGATACTCTACAATGGATTGTGGAATAATTCTTAATAGTATAGCTTATCATGTACACAAACCTTGCTTTCCTTGGGAGAGCTCATTCAGAGTATCAATCACTTTATCAGCAATCTGATAGGATAGTCTTTCAGCATGGGCTAAGCAGAATACTCTTTTAAATTCAGGATCTCCAATGGCTCGTTGCCACAACAGATTTATCTGAATGGATGGATTAGAATGTATAATCATTAAACTATGTAGAATAAAATAAAAGTTCAGTACTCCAGAGAGAATAATCTACCCTTTAAGGGCAAGCTAGGTCACATGACTTTGGGTGAACTTCTTCCACATACACCCACAGCTTTACATGCTCAAATAAAACAGCAAACCATGTTATAAAAATTTAATAATAACAAACTCCAATCTACAGGCATTTCAAACTTAATATTGTTCTTATACCTATTATATGTAACTCACATCTTCTTCGGTTGTGGTTGAATTACAAATGAGGATTTCTTCTAAACTAGGCAATGGGAGATCTTCATCATCAATGTAGAGTGTAAGCACTGTTCTCAAAACACAATCTAAGTTGTTAACAGCAGTAAAGCAAATAATTATCCACACACACACACACACACACACACACACACACACACACACACACACACACACACACCAGGTTTTGCTACAATCAGATTAGGAAATCCCATCTTTAAGCCTTCAATAAATGTTCTTGCTTCTGGTATATGTTCTAGAGTAAGTGAAAATAGGTAGAGTAGTGAAGATGCCTCACTAGATGGATGCAGAAAACTACCTGGTAGTTCCCTTTTCAATTGCTTTAAAACAGTACCAAGGTCATCAAGACTTAAGTATTTACATTCAACATTGGGATCTTCATAAACTATGACATCCTCACTGCAATGTATGTTAGAAAGTGTAATGTTCATAATTACACAAGTAGCAAAGAAACATGGTAAATAGGCTAAAGATGGACTTGATTTGTAACGAGAAAGGAAACAAAGATTAGAATGGCTGCTTTGACGCAGAATTGAAAATGATGAAGTCGAAAATTTGTGAAGCAGTCATCATGCATATTTTTAGTATTGTACGCATGGCTTAATTATCAAAGCCATTCCTGTATAACAAGTACAAATAGAAAAAAAACAACCAACCTTGCATTCATAATTTCTTCAAACTGATTTTCAGACAGTAAGTGTTCTTGAGGAAAGTCTTCACATGGAGTAGAAGCTTCATTTTCTATGTCTCTGCTTTCAAGGTAGTCCATAGCTTCCTGAAGGGATCCTCCACATCTTCTGGCAGCATCAATGGATTGTTCAACGTCATAGTCATTTTCAATTAGCTTCTGAACTAGTGGATGTGTTTCATCGATAATTGGTTTGTGTACAACTTTCACATGAGGGAGATTTTTGAGTTCTACAAAAGTCTGTGAAGTCAATGTGGGATTAGAAGGTGGTTGAAGAACATGGTGTACATGAATCTCAATATTTTCCTCATCTGAAGAGTCTGTATTTGAGGATGAGTCACTCTTCACAGAATCAATTTCATCATCAGAGTCTTCGTGATCAGCACACCACTCCATGATGTCATATTTGTTCAGTTTGTCCATTTCCTTACAACTTTCAATTCCTTTGAGGACCAATTTCTTGCTGTAGTCTTGAGATTCAACCAAGTCTATAAATATGGCTTTAAGTTCACCTTCCAAATTTTCTTCACTCAGCACAGGTGTAGCAGTGTCTACCAAACTAACAGCTAATGTGGAACTGCTACCAATTTCTTCACTTGATTGTTGATCCACACTTACATCTGCACTGTGAATACCTTCAGAGTGACTAGCAGTTTCAATGTCTTCATTATCCACATCTTCATCATCATCAGAACAAACAGGCTCATTGGACACATCATTCTTGAGATTAGCAACAAAACTATGCACAATTTCAGAGGTTACTTCATGAGAAATACTCTGAAGAAGGGTTAGTGTTTCAGGATCAACCTCAGTGTGCCATTGAGATCCTTGCCTCACAAGTCCAAGATTCCTTCTGAGATTCAACAACTGCCGTGTAGTGAAGTAGTTCAACTCATAGAAATGACCTCTGGCTCGTTTTACTTCATTCTCCCACTCCTGCAGAGCATTTTCCATTTCCTTTACAAAACTAGCCAGATCAGCAACAAGCTGTTTTGCTAGATCTTCTTGCAGTTGTAACTCTTCTTCTGAACCTAATTCAACAGCTGAATACTTTGCACACCTGACTGTCATTTGCCAACCAGTGTAGGCAACATTTCCAGCTTGATTAAGAGCAAGTAATACATCAGCTATCCTAGACACATACTGCAATATCTGAGAGCATAAAAAATCTATGTAAATCGTTTGATACGAAACTGAACCATATGTATACATACATTTAGGTAGTGATCCACTTCAGTTCTATTCTCAGCCTTGCTTCCAGTGATAAGGACCAGTTTGCTCTCCAGGTCTCTTAGCTCATCAAGGTTGTAAAACCTCTTATGAACTTGTTCACTGGAAGCTGGCACAATCAGGTGAAGGGAGACAAGGTCATGGATGCTGTGCACTGCCTTAGAGCGCACCCTGGTCCCAATTTCAAAGCATCCATATTTAAGAATATTCCTCATTCGACCATAAGAGGTAGATTGCACTGTTCCTTGAGTCTCCTTTAATGACTGATACCAGCCAATAGCTCTGTTGCAACTTTCCTGCGTTACAAATAATTAGATCACAGTATATTATTATTATAGCTGTAATTAAAAGTAATATGTGGAACAAGTAACACATGTACAACTTGAGCATGTGTGACAATGTACGTAGAAATACATGCATGTATACAGCAAAACACTTACCAGAAGTCCTGGGAGATTCTCATTCTTCTCTAGGGCTTGCCAAATGCTTGTACATGCCTTTTTCAACTCAGCAAATCCAGCAGTTGTAGGAAAGTTGTAAATAAGAGATGAAAATCCACTGCCAACTTTTTTCAAGTCTGAAAGTTTATCATGTGTCAGGTCTCCTTCTCCCCCAGCGGCCGTGGCTAAGGCCACATTGACAAATTTTTGTAGTTCATTCACATCTGTAAACAAAATTAACCACACATTATGATGCAATCTTTCAAATGGTACCAATCTTTTCTAATGGTCGGACAAATTAAAGATATCAGGTTAATACTTGAAAATCAGTTAGCTTATAATTGTGGTCCTACAACACTCACTCACTATTGCTCACCATTTGTTATTTCATTCAACCATTGCACTATTTCTTGGCACCTGGCAAAACTTTGTAAACACTTCACTTTATTTGGGTCTTTTGCAATGTCTTCTAAAAACTTTCCTGTAGCAATAAGGGAGTCATCTATATCACCAAGTTGTTGGCTTTCTCCAGAGGAGCATGTAGTCAGCTGCAAGTTATTGACAATAAATGACATAATTATAACAACAAAAGAACATTATTTACCTCTTTTGATAGTTTTTCAACAAGAGAAAAGTCTCCAGAATCAAGTCGAAGCAAATTACGTAATTTCAAACATGTAATGGCTCCTTGACGGTATTGACACAGCTCCCAATACTGCCTGACTTTCTGAATTGCTATGTTGATAAGACTCCAGTCAAATGACTCTCCTGTTGTTTCTTTAATGCCATCATAGAGTAGGTGGAGTTGGGTCTCCAGTGTTTGCTCATGAGTCAGAAATATACAATCAATTTCAGATAGTTTCATAGTTAGGTTAGACAGAGACTTCAGCAATTCTTTGCAGGACTCCAAGCATGGCTGCCACACCATTCGATAAACATCAGCCACTTCTAGATCAGCCTTACTTCTTAATGCAGATTCCAGAGAATTCTTCCACATATTAATGAATAATTCTGTTCCATGTTTAGAACTTAATATATGGAAATGTGCAGCAAAGTTCTCTAGATTAGTAGCAGATGCAAAGCAGATTACTTGAACTGTATTTGTATCTGGATGACGTTTACAAAGTTGGGAGATGTTTTTTCCTGACAAATCTGACTCAGCTTCCTTTTGTAACAGGTCACATCCTACAGAATGCCAAAACAACTAATTATATACTGCAGCAATAAGTATGCAAAAAGGATTACTTACCTTTGACATTTCCAATGTAGCGACAAAGATATTTAATAACAGCTTGGTACGATAAAAAACAGTCTAATTCCTCTTTCTTTTCTTTAACAGAAAATTGCAGAGCTCTAATACAGTCAGGATTTTTGTTTCTGTCTGTTCCAGAGCTGGCTTCAAAAAGATAGCAAATATGGTTTACATTGTCTCCTGTTGTCTTCACTTCACTAACTGATACATCACCAGAATCATAGCGTTTACAGAGGGACAATATGGTAGACTTTCCAGAAGAGCAAGCATCAATGCAAACTTTTGACAATCCCTTTTTAAGTAATGAATTCTTTTCTGTAAAAGAAATTAAGTAAAACTTAATGACGTACCGGATGACTACAATTATACATTCTACAGTACATACTAACCACAAATGTTGATAAGTCTTGGCCAATGGTGCCACTCAAACAGTTGAGCAAGTGTTGGCCCATGACTAAGTTTTGGATACTGTTTGTCGAAAACTCTACCAAGTAATCTTCCAACATTTCTTGACTCTCTGTTTGCAAAGCTCCTAAATACTTCATCACGTTGTTTATCCTACAGAATGAACATAGACACACAGCAACACAATTGTACTATATGAGATATCAATTTTCATAAAATACCAAGGTATCAATGGCATGTAGAGTAGCATCCATAATGATCTCTTCAAGCATTTGGTGAATACTACCTGCCTGTTCCATCAACATAACTAGGCGAATCTTCAGATCATTACTCTGCATACAATAAAAGCAAGTATGATACAAAATAATAATTATTATGGCAGCTGTAGGAATGAAACAACTACTCAATAATAATAATTATTATACGGTAATAGAAAAGTATTGGTCGCTTCCCCATGTAAGCGACACGAAATGTGCAACATCAGCATTTCGTAGCTCTATACCTTAAGTATGTTACCTATATTAGTGTATGATTGTAAATGTAACAGGTATTGAGGCAGCATTAGTTGTACAGTGGTAGCATTGCCAGTAAAGGTATAGTAGTGGTCGTATCAGTTGTGCTAGTAGCATTGGTTGTGAAGGGTAACAGTGGTCGTACTGATAGCATTGGTTGTACTGGTAGCAGTGGTTGTGAAGTTATACTAGTGATTATACTAGTACCATTGGTCGTACTGCTAGCAGTGTTTGTAAAGGTAGCAGTGGTCGTACTGGTAGCAGTGGTCGTACTGGTAGCAGTGGTCGTACTGGTAGCATTGGTTGTGGAGGTAGCAATGGTTGTAAATTTAGGTAGCATTGGTTCAGTGTGCAGTAGTCGTACTGGTAGCAAAGGTAGCAGTGGTCGTACTGGTAGCAAAGGTGGCAGTGGTCGTACTGGTAGCATTGGTTGTGAAGGCAGCAGTGGTCATACTGGTAGCATTGGTTATGAATGGTAGCATTGGTCGTACTGGTAGCATTGGTTGTGAATGGTATATAGCAGTGGTCGTACTGGTAGCATTGGTTGTGAATGGTAGCATTGGTCGTACTGGTAGCATTGGTTATGAAGGTAACAGTGGTTGTGAAGGTAGCAGTGGTCGTACTGGTAGCAGTGGTCGTACTGGTAGCAGTGGTTGTGAAGGTAGCAGTGGTGGTACTGGTAGGCAGTGGTTGTGAAGGTAGCAGTGGTTGTACTGGTAGCAGTGGTTGTGAAGGTAGCAGTGGTTGTACTGGTAGCAATGGTTGTGATGGTTGTAATGATAGCAGTGGTTGTAAAGTCAGCAGTGCACGATTATGAAGGTAAGAAATGTTTGTAATAAGGATGCAGGTACACATTCAGTCTATTAATGCTCAGTACCAATATCTTTCACACATGATTACAGAATAGAATGATCACATACAGATGGTTTCATGCAATGATACTCAAACGACTATTTAATCAAAACACATGTAGTTAATGAGATCTGAGGTCATAGCTTCAAAACTGAACCCATCCATCATGAACACGTGATCCTGATGCCTAAGCCTCATGATCAGCACTGATGGTCTTCATTTTTACACAATAATTATTGGACAATTCCAGCTAGGCCAAGTCAACATAAAAAAATGAGCACCCTCATGGAATTCAACGAAACTTGAGGTACACATACCTTACCACAAGTTATTATCCCACACCTGATTTGGGTGTCATATGTTACATGGCTTCTGACTTATAAGCGTCCGAAATTTGCCATTTTTTGATGACATTTCACCATTTATTAGCAAATAACTAATGCTCTGATTGTTTTTAGCTGCCAAGACTGATACCATTGTACTATGCATGAAATTTTGCTTCAGATGATATACTTGAAGTGGATGGTCACTCGCTAGCAGGTCAAAGGTTATTTTTTAAATCTATAAATGAGTGTTACTATAAAAAAGACGTCTTTTTTTCGCGTAATTTTCACTCAATGTAATCTACAAAAATTGTCCTTTATTTTGTGTAAGTTTGGTGATGGGATCTAAATGGGATCAGGAGATACAGGTCAAAACATAATAGCAGTGGTCGTACTGGTAGCATTGGTTGTGAATGGTAGCAGTGATCGTACTGGTAGCATTGGTTATGAAGGTAACAGTGGTTGTGAAGGTAGCAGTGGTCGTACTGGTAGCAGTGGTCGTACTGGTAGCAGTGGTTGTGAAGGTAGCAGTGGTGGTACTGGTAGGCAGTGGTTGTGAAGGTAGCAGTGGTTGTACTGGTAGCAGTGGTTGTGAAGGTAGCAGTGGTTGTACTGGTAGCAATGGTTGTGATGGTTGTAATGATAGCAGTGGTTGTAAAGTCAGCAGTGCACGATTATGAAGGTAAGAAATGTTTGTAATAAGGATGCAGGTACACATTCAGTCTATTAATGCTCAGTACCAATATCTTTCACACATGATTACAGAATAGAATGATCACATACAGATGGTTTCATGCAATGATACTCAAACGACTATTTAATCAAAACACATGTAGTTAATGAGATCTGAGGTCATAGCTTCAAAACTGAACCCATCCATCATGAACACGTGATCCTGATGCCTAAGCCTCATGATCAGCACTGATGGTCTTCATTTTTACACAATAATTATTGGACAATTCCAGCTAGGCCAAGTCAACATAAAAAAATGAGCACCCTCATGGAATTCAACGAAACTTGAGGTACACATACCTTACCACAAGTTATTATCCCACACCTGATTTGGGTGTCATATGTTACATGGCTTCTGACTTATAAGCGTCCGAAATTTGCCATTTTTTGATGACATTTCACCATTTATTAGCAAATAACTAATGCTCTGATTGTTTTTAGCTGCCAAGACTGATACCATTGTACTATGCATGAAATTTTGCTTCAGATGATATACTTGAAGTGGATGGTCACTCGCTAGCAGGTCAAAGGTTATTTTTTAAATCTATAAATGAGTGTTACTATAAAAAAGACGTCTTTTTTTCGCGTAATTTTCACTCAATGTAATCTACAAAAATTGTCCTTTATTTTGTGTAAGTTTGGTGATGGGATCTAAATGGGATCAGGAGATACAGGTCAAAACATATGCCTGAGTATAGTATTTTAATTTTTTCTTTCATGGATTTTGAACAAAAGTGTATATTTAGTCCTGTATCTTCTCATGATCCCATTTAGATCCCATTACCAAACTTGTACATAATAAGGAACAGTTTTTGCAGATAACATTGTAAAAAAATTGCGGGAAAAAAAGACGTCTTTTTAGTAACATCTTTAAAAAATGACCTTTAACCTGCTAACGAATGACCACCCACTTTAAGTATATTATTTGAAGCGAAATTTTATGCCAAGTACAATGGTACCAGTCTCAGTAGCTGAAAACAATCAGAAAAAAATTTGGTATTAAGCGGCAAGAAATGATCAAAAATGTCAAATTTCAGAGGCTTATAAGTCAGAAGCCATGCAACATATGACACCCAAATCATTAATAACTTGTGGTAAGGTATGTGTACCTCAAGTTTCATTGAATTCCATGAGGGCGCTCATTTTTTTGTGTTGACTTGGCCTGGAATTACCCATTATAGATGTTTAGTTATAGCATGCTAGTTAAAATTGAGCACATCAAGGCTATAGTCTGGAGTATCCAGACCTTTTACACGCGTAGTTTTAGTGTGCGTGTAAAGGGTCTGGATACTCCAGACTATCAAGGCTAATGCTTGTGCACCATCCAATACATTAGTCATTAGAAATTCCATGATCCTGTAGTATAACATTCTTTTGTGTATATCATTGCATGAGACCATCTGTATGTGATCATTCTATTCTGTAATTTGGAAGATATTGGTACTGAGCATTAACAGACTGTTAATCTGGCTTCAAGTAGTGAATCATAATGCAATTTATTAATTTGGTGCCTGCATCCTTATTACAAAAAACTCTAATCTTGATAACCATACACTCCTAACTTTGCAACCACTGCTACCATTACAACCATTACAACCACTGCTACCTTCACAACTAAGGCTACCAGTACAACCAGTGCCATCTTCACAACCAATGCTACTAGACAGATGCAAGCATCTTTGGGGCGAGCCTGAGCGCACAGAACTTGGTGGCCAGGTCCAGTTGTATGGCATGCAGGCATCGTGGAGTTCGCGCCAGCGCTAGTGCGCGCTAGCTATTGCGCAAGTGCATCACGTGTAGTCCTACTTGATATCATGTGTTAAATTATGAGCATGCGCAAGAAAGTGTTCATATTGACCTCGTGGAGAAAATTCGATGTTGGAGATGGTACTGCTTGGTACCTCGTAGATTAACTCCATAGTGCAGGACTTTGCTTGCAAACACTTCTCCCTCTCGACCGACCATGTCACGCAGGTCATCCACTGTCAAGTGGGCATCTCCAAGATGCTGGCGGATGTAGATACGACCAGCTCCGAGTGCTCTCCATCGCATCTCTGTGTTGAGAGCAAAGAATTGGAATCGAGCATGTTTTGCGAATCTCCCATCATCATACATCATGAGATGCTTGAAGTAGTTGCCAATGGTAACATAATTGCATCGCTGCGCAAGGAAATCTGCTCTTCCTGTAGGAAATAAAGTGGGGAATGCCATTGAGAAGTATCCCTCAGTGTTGAACTCGTTGATGGGAGCTCCTCCAATGGTGGGCCACATGAGAGAGGCAGAATTGGTGCCAGATTGTCGATCTTGCACAGCTTGCCGAATGGTTTCCTGTTCTGTGCTCTGGTGTGCTGCATTTGGAACAAATGAGCTTGACAGGTGTGCTGTGTATGGATCTTCTTCTGGTACTTGAGATGATTGACCAGCAGATGAGAGGTCATCAGGTTGAATGGATGTTAGGGAGGAGAGGATTCCATCTTCCGGCAGCTGACGAAGAGCATCTTCATTCATACGAAGTTGATTAGCTCGATAGTACCTCGATAGTACCGATTGTTCTCAAACAGCCAATTCAATGCTTGCTGAACAACATGCCTATGGACACGGAAATCTTGATGTGATTGTTCCTTCTCCTTTCTCACAACCAGTACATCAATCTCTGATGGTAACCTTGGAAGGGAAGTGGCAAATGACAGCACATTCTGTGGAAGGTTGACAACGTGTCCACTGTATCCATACTGGCCATGAGGTAGCCTGTAGATGGACATGATCGGCATCACAGCTGATATCAGCATCTCTTCAACCTGTGTCAGTCCCTATATAAATTATACAAAAGTATCACTGATTACAAAGTACAAACAATAATAAATTATAGATATTATAACTATACCTACAATTGTGGTGGTACTGGGCCTGGGTCCACATTATTTGCAGGGGAGTAAAGTTTGGGAATTTCTTTGTCTTGGTAGCACTTTCTACATTCTTGCTCATGGCTACATAAAGACAGGTTTGGAAATTGCTCCAAACAAGTACTACATCGGTTAAACTGGGTAGCTGCCATCATTGAGTGGAAATTCCGCATCTTTTTCTGAACAGCAGGCTGACCAAATAGAGGAGAGGAATGGTCAATTTGATTTGAAGCTTGATATCGCATACGATCCTGCTCTTGACGAATTTCTCTCTGGGGAGTGGTCTCTCTCTGCCTCCTTTCCTCGATCCTGACTCTTTCTTGATCAAGACGAGCATCTCTCTGGGGAGTGGTCTCTCTCTGCCTCCTTTCTTCGATCCTGACTCTTTCTTGATCAAGACGAGCATCTCTTTCCGAAGCGGTTTCTCTCAGGCGTCGCTTTTGTCGACGAGCTGAATCTCGTTGTCTACACCTTGCGAGTCTCCTTTCTTTGTCATCAGGCGTTTCTCTAGCTTTATGTACTCTGTAGAGTTCTCTTCGCCGTGCAAGACGTTTTTGTTTTTTCTCTTCATTATCCATGATCGACCGAATGTCAAACTGACAGTCTTTGCAAATCATGTGCTATTGCTATTGCACAACGATTTCAATATTGCAACACCACGTGCACGTACGTTCGAATAATTTGAATATACGGAAAGTGTCCACGGTGTACAAACAGAAATTTTACCGTTTACAACGACTATGTGGGGCTCGCTCAGGCTCGCCCCAAATAGTACGACCACAATTACCTTCACAATCATTGCTACCTTCACAACCAAGGCTACCAGTACAACCAGTGCCATCTTCACAACCAATGCTAATAGTACAACCACAATTACCTTCACAATCATTGCTACCTTCACGACCACTGCTACCCTTCACAACCAGTGCTACCTGGCAACCACTGCTATCAGTACAATCACTGCTACCTTCACAACCATTGCTACCAGTACGACCACTGCTACCCTTCACAACCAGTGCTACCTTCACAACCACTGCTACCAGTATGACTACTGCTACCTTCACAACCACTGCTACCTTCACAACCATTGCTACCAGTACGACCACTGCTACCTTCACAACCAGTGCTACCTTCACAACCACTGCTACCACTACGACCACTGCTACCTTCACAACCATTGCTACCAGTACGACCACTGCTACCTTCACAACCAGTGCTACCTTCACAACCACTGCTACCATTCACAATTAACGCTACCAGTACGACCACTGCTACTTTGACAACCAATGCTACCTTCATAACCACTGCTACATTCACAACCAATGCTACCAGTACGACCACTGCTACCTTCAAAACTAACACTATTAGCAATAGATACCTAACATTTACTATATATTTTATGCTTATTGATATACAATTTGTGAATTTATGTGACACCCATATGCTGATGTTGCACATTTCGTGTCGCTTACATGGGGAAACAACCAGAGTATTAATGTTTGTTGATTAGCATTCACTGAACTGTGTGCACTATAAGTCAATGTTTCATACTTAACTGAATTGGTCATCGGAACTGCTATAGCTATAGAACAATTGACAAGAAGCACGAGCCTGAGCGAGCCTCACATTTGTGAGTAGGTCAGCTCTGCTAGTATTTTTTGGTTCATCGTCGCCATATGCTCGATAATCAAAGACTTTGACCTTCAGCTTCTAGACCATGTGCACGTGATCATCCATGTGGCAGTGCTAATTGAGTATTTGCTGCAGAGTGAAGTACTGCTAGCTACTCAGCGTTTTTTAGGTCTCATTTATGCTCAACCTGTGGATATATGAATAGAAACATAGTAGAGACGTTTGCTTCATTCAGCGGAGCGCTATAAACATTGCTATTGAGCATCAGTGGGCTTAGCCACTTTTTGTGATGTTTGATAGCAAGATGCCTAGCAGCCAGTTCACAAATTAGTAGCAGCATATAGTCTACCATTGATAAATTGATCACTGAAACTCACACACTCTATATAGCTCTGAGGGTTTAATATGTACCTGTACCACATAGCTGCCCATGAAAACACACGCCGGGTCACAGGTCTAGAGTCATCATAGCAATGTTACCATCCATAGCCTGAAATATCGTGTCCTTTGTGCCAATATCGGTATGGACGGAGCAAGTATGGCAAGACAACAACTCTAGTGATCCTACACCTATGCACTTAACAATAAGTGTTAAGCATAGCAGGGAGGGCCTGGTTTACGAGGCTAGATCCTACATGTATGACTGTTGACAAATTGTGCGAACTGCAATTGTCTAGACACCCATGCAATAACCTAAGACCACTAAATATTGTATTAATTATACATGATGTCGCTCAGGCTAACCCCTATCAATGTCATGCATTTTCCTAGTTATGTTTCTTATGTACTTGTTTTGCATTATCTGCAAGTGACCTGAGTATAACTGCATATATATATATATTCGTATACATATCCCTACTTCAACATTTAACTGCCAGCTAGCATTTTCAGTTTTTAACTGAACACACACAAACCAAGTATAGTATATAGCCCTCACTGGGCGTGCATGCGCAGACCTCAAGGGTTAATAAAGTTTGTTCTAATTGACACCCAGAGGCATTCATTAACCTGGCAATAATTAATACAGATAAATTCAGCATAATATTTTATAGCACAGAATGAGACACTAAAATTAAATAATATGTAAATCAGAAAAATTTCTGAAAACATAATGGTGACAAAACACTCTTTGTAATAAAGGCACCGATGGTGCACAAGCCTCGGCGCACTCTGTCACCTGCAACTGACTTGTGACAAAGCTGCCACACATAGACAATGAACAAGATGAGCAATGCTATGATTATATTAGCTGTTGTCAGATGCTATTGAGCAAACCTATGGGCTACCTGAATCATGTAATATCAGTACTTGTAAGCTCAGAATTTTAGCTTGTGATCAATTGAGTTACTAGCTTACCTGTGCAAGCAGCCAAGCCACCTGAGCCAAGCACATCACATCCAGAGGCTGAGAGCCAGAGCTTTGTTATCTGAAGTACATCCAGTTCAACTGTATTTCTAGATAATGCACACTTTACGTGGAGTGTGATTGATGGGTGCAGTTTCAAAGTTAAGAGTTCAGAGAAGCACAAAAGCCTTGTATCTCAGAAACTACAGTGTCTTGCAAGATTCTACACAACCATTTTCAAGATAATTTCGATTCATGAACGTAAGTACCTTCAGTTTGGACCATGGAGCTGCCATTCACACACACACACACACACACACACACACACACACACACACACACACACACACACACACACACACACACACACACACACACNACACACACACACAAAATGACTACCATAATCCTCTGCACGTGATACTCACGCACCGAGGCTTAATTACTTTGCCATTGTAATGCATTTATAGTGAGCCATTAAACAATAGACAATGACAATGGACAATGAAAAATTCTCAACTTTGAGAAGTTTTTGATACAGCTGAATCAAGATATCAAGAGGTATTCTAACTTACCAATCCATTGATCCTGTCATTAACTAGCTCTCCAATAATTTTGTGCCAATCTCTAACACATTCATATTGATATAAGTTCCCAGAAAACAGACACTGCCATACCTACAAGTAGGCAACAAAAGATATTATAAACACACATAATTACCTTTTAAAATCTTACATTTGACATGTTTGGAAAGTTTTGTGGACAATATTCTTTGCAAACTTCCATCTGCTCATCTTATTTGCTTACATATTATTATATTTTTTGATTTGGTTGATCCTTACTGTTATTACCTTTCCATGTTTCAGTGTCCAATATACATGCTTGGCTTTGAAGTCAGTACATGAAATTCACACAAGGTACTGAACTCTTGGTGCACTAAAGTTTTGCTACCAAAATTCACAGACACATCATCCTTATGATTGGCATATTAAGCCCTTATTACATGCTAGAATTACTATTCTTGAGATTTGAGATTTATACTCAAAGCTGCAAAAATTGCTATTTCACAGAAACTACCTGTAGACATTCAATTCAGTCATACAGGGTACACATTGATTTTTAGACAATCTCAGTCATACAATGACATTCAACATACTACCATATAGCTCCAAATTTTTGTGGTTCAAAAAGTTCGTGAAAAGTCTGTCTTTGCCGTTTTGAGCTAATTTTCGTGAATCACGATCTCTGAAATTATATTGCCGATGTACGGTTTTCTAAATTTACGTGGAGAAAATTTTCGTGATATACGGTCAAATCACGAAATTCACGAAAATATTGTACCACGAAAATTTGGAACTATACGGTATTTATTATGGAGGTTTGACTGGAACAAACAGACAAAACAACCATAACCCTTTGTTTCATAGCACACAAAAGGGTTAGAATCTAAAAAGTAATTCATAAGTCCTGAAGTACATCTTACTGACCTTAAGCTCTTCTTCTCCTCTCCAAGGTAAGGTGGTACGCAGGTGACGAGGGTTACCAAAGACTGGTCCACCAATTACCTTTGGATTTGTGATCCACTGAAGTAGAGATTTCTTCAGATTCTGTAAGGTGCTTTCTTTCCCTTTTTTGTCATGTTCACTGGTGAAAGGACTATAGGCCTTTTCAGTAGCACAGAGAACACACAAAAAGGCTCTGTGTAACAGCATTACATTACCATTGTCACCACTGCATAGTTTAGAAGACAGTTTTGAGCAGAGAGACATCAAAGTTACAACCGTAGCAGAAAGATGTCCTGGCCTGCACAATGTATGGATTAATGTGCATGGTCATGCAATGCAGATAAACTCTACTTGAATTCACTTGCATGAGCTTTTGTTTTCTCGCAATAACTTGCAATGGCCTATATCAACCAATTTCAATAATTTCAAACACCACTAAAATTAGCAAATTTTACATAGGGGGATTTAACTGCTATTTACCAGTCAAAACTCTACGTTTTGCCATAGATTAAGTATTGTCATCACATCAAAGCAATTCTACTTCCAGGGCTCAAGTGAAAGCAAACAGGCTTTAGTATACAGGAATCTCTATTTCCAAGGAAAAGTAAGGACAAAGAAAGCTAAGGAGTTCATGTATGTGGGCAAATCAACTACAATCCACACAGAAATCTGTATGTAGACTTTCCATGCAAAGGTCAATCTCACTCGAACATGTATTATTATAATACAGTCTACAATGAAGGCACCTACGGTGCATAAGCCTCGGCGCACTCAACTAGCATGTACAACTAAACATGTACACACAAACATTATAAAAGACCATCAGTACTGAGACTTCAGCCTGTATGCAGCAAGTTCAGCAACTTGCAAGGACGGTGGCCTGAGTCACGGCAGCCTGAGCCTAACACGGTTTACTATCTGAAATTCTAGCTGCTGCAATCAAGGATGTGCTGAGCTGTGGTCAACCTAGCTATAATAACCTCCGTTAAGAAAAGAAACTGGATGGTCAGTAAACAGTAATACTTTGATGCTTATATCAGCTGGTAGGCTGCCCCATAACAGGGGGTGGCGACTCCCATATGTACTGTACTTGGAGCCGCGACCGCAGTCAAGATCTTGACCGTCCAAAATTTCCATTTTGACCGTTGACCGAGACTAAAATTTGATTTTGACTGTTAACTGAGCGGCGAAATTCACGCTTGACTGACGACCTTTACCAACTTCGATCGTCATCTTGACCGTTGACCAGCACTAAAATCTCATTTTGACCGTTGACCGTCATCTTGACTGCGGTCGCGGCTCCAAGTACAGTACATATGGGAGTCGCCACCCCCTGCCATGATCACACTGAAGGCCAGTCAGGCACTGATAGACAAAACACACAACTAACCTATTTCTACACAAGCATTACCTCACTATATTCAACTTGAAATCATTGAGTTACTTACCCGTCCAAGCAGCCAAGCCAGCCAAGAAGCTCAATTCCATCTATGAGGCCATGATCCAAGCCCCACAGTATTTCTAGATAACGCACACTATATGGGGCGTGATCAATGGGTGCGGTTTCAAAGCCTAAGCGTTCAGAGAAGCACAAAAGCCTCAGATCTCAGAAACTACAGCATTTTGCAAGATTCTACACGTCAAATTTCAAGATAATATCGATTCATGAACGTAAGTACCTTCCATTTTGACTCTGGAGCTGCCGTTCTTCAGATAATTTAGTAACAGACAGACACACAGACAAAACGACTACCGTAATCCTCTGCACGTGCTATGCACGCGCCGAGGCTTAATAAGACCCCTAATTTCTTGGACAAACGGAAGCGTGTAGTAAACTACATATTCACAGCGGAAGCATGTCACAATGATGTTTTCTGGTCTATGAATATTGTTATCTCATGCGGCCAAACATTGTGGTTACGTACACGTGGTCAATTTGCAAGCGCCGCCAAATGATGATGTCAAACAGGCAATTTTAATAAGCTGATTGACACTTTTCCTAACAAAGATGGCTGCCTTTTCTTTACAACTGTAGCACTTACAGCAAAAACTTTAGTATGTTGTAGAACAAGTATAGGGCTACATATCTATACCAGTTAGAGCTCTTTGGACCCTTCCTGGACAAAGTAAGTGTTTCATGTTTACAGTGTTTTTTCTGTTTTTGTGCAAGCTATATTTCATTTATACTATAGCTGTAGATTTGTTGCATTTAGATACTTACAGTTTTAGATGTATGTAGTCAGAAAAGTAACAGTATGGGGCTTATATATGCTCAGTACTAATTTGAACCATTTTCAAAGTTGCCATCATCACGCCGAGGTAGCCATCAAAACAGCTTTAGTATGCAACTTTTTTTGTCTTACCATGGGCTAAAATTTAGCATCAATCCAGAGCGCTTGACCTACTCTATTCAAATATCACAATGGTTTTAGCTGGTCCAGTTTTGAGTGTGAGCTAGAACTGGTAGAAATAACTGCTTTTTTACAGCTGCCCACACGTAGGGCCACTTCCTATAGAGGTTATGCACCGGAAGTGAAACTAGGGGCGTGTCCCTTAGCAACGGAGGCAATCCGCCATGTTTGAGGGCAAGTTGACCACGCGCCATATGTCAGTAGTACAAAACAGCGACTTTTGCAGCAGGTTTTTTTGTCTTATTTGCTCACCTTGGTGCTCGATCTACAGTTGGGTGGCATAAAGAGAAGCTGTATTTTAGTTAAAGATCTTGAAAAACTAGCAGATATTCACCGTTGCTTCAGCTCAGCAGAGCAAAATATGATACGGAGAAAATAACGTGGCAGCTGCCAAAATGCCCTCAAACATGGCGGCTTCCTGTCTTTGACCACGCCCCGTGCATAACCTCTATTGCCCTGTACAAACGGCAATGTCCAAGAAAATATATGTACTGTACTTCCGGGGGTCTTATTGTAGACCGAATAACTAGGAGTACACATTGTGCAAAATAGTGCCTCGCGCTAGCTTTGCATTCACCACTTGTACAGTATTGATGATGCTGAGCAATCACAGTTTTATGAATCATTGACTCAGTGATTTGTGCATATAATCATAGATATACATGTCATGGCATGTAATAATTATGTGGACTCCAAGACCTCCTGTCATATACCACTGAGCTAGAAGAGCAGACGACCACTTGATCAGGCTGTGGTACTCAAAGTAACCAAGCTGCTAGCTGACTGTGCCAGTCTAGTTGGGTGGAGACTGACTTTCACAAAAAATCGGGAAGTTGGGTGGCAGCCCTATACTACAACTTGTTCTGAGATATTGTGCAACAACCACAAAAGTTTGCTTAGTTAAGTAGGTGTGGTGTAATTAGCAGTTATATGGTATCTCAAGCTAATCCACTACTGTAAGTACTGTAACTACATAATTATTTACACTACATGAATTTGTGATTTGAACATATTGTGACGAATTTTCACGTATCATGCAACTCAATAATTTATTGCTTACCACACTGTTGGTTTTATTCTTCGTCTTTGTCTTTCTAACCTTTTTTGCCTAGATCTCGCAGTCTCTCCATTTCAGTTATGCATTACACACTATGCTGTACTGCATACAAGGGCTAGCTCCAACTGGGCCTGTGATTCTATCCTGGGCTAGCACTATCTAAGCTAGCTCTCTAGGCACACTTTTCGTAGCTTGCATTCTCTACAGTCCAGAGAAAAAGTAGCATTTTAGCTCGAGGTTGCATCACTTCCGGTGAACTCCCATGACACACACACAGACAGACGGACACACAAAACTTTGCTTATAATATGATATACATACATATATATACACACATACATAAAACACTTGCTGGCAAACTGAGCCAGACGTCGCGATTAGATGCCTCGTGCTAAAGCGCTCGGCAATTATGATAGAGTCACATTCATGCACTAAAGTAAAGGAGCCTCAATATAAAGGAGTTCTTCTTGCAGAATACAAAATGCTCATACTCTATGGCACTGAGTCCACTTGAAATACTGCAATCTGATTGGGCTGCAATATTTTTGCAGTAGAACAAGTTGTAGTATAGGGCTACCCGATTTTTTGTGGAAGTCAGGCTCCGACTAGTGCCAGTCAATGAGAAATACATGCACATAGCTGCTACAAGCCATTACATGTACCAGCAGTAAACCTCAGATCACTGACAGCCAGGCCATAATCTTAAATGATTATTGTCGCATTAGAACTAATTNGTAGCTTTAGAAGCCTTTTAGTGCTAAGCGCTCAGTTTTTGTAGAGTTATTCGCGTGAATATTTGTATTGCGCTAATGGGCCATCCGTGCCATTCCTGTGTACCCAGTACTATCGTACTGGGAATATTATAAACAAAGTTTTGTCTGTGTGAGTGTGTGTGTGTGTGTGTGTGTGTAACGGAGGGTCACCGGAAGTGATGCGACCTCGAGCTAAAACGCTACTTTTCTTTGGACTGTGAAAAATACAAGCTATAAAAAGTGTGCCTTGAGAACTAGCTTAGATAGTATTAGCCTAGGATAGAATCACAGGCGCTACAAGTAAGGCTATCTTTTTTTGAGATCGCTGCATGACAAGGCTTACCAGTGGCGTATGTATCCGACGAAGTAGCATGATAGAGAAACCAATCTTTCACAAAAGAAGCATGGCGAGGGGAGAACTTTCGCTTCTAGGAGTCTGCTTCTCTGTCGCTGTACACGAAACACAGCTAGCCAGATACCGAGTTTCTTTGCCAGCTGATTACAAAAATGGCAGAAGTCGGAAAAGGGTCGTTTGTGACGTCATGTAGTGAGGTAAGTTGCTGAGCTGGCCAAAGCAAAGTAGCACTAAACAGAGGGTAATTCCAGGCCAAGTCAACACAAAAAATCGAGCACCCTCACAGAATTCAACGAAACTTAAGGTACACATACCTTACCACAAGTTATTATTCCACACCTGATTTGGGTGTCATATGTTGCATGCCTTCTGACTTACAAGCCTCTGAAATTTGCCATTTTTGATCATTTACTTGCCGCTTAATAGCAAATAACTTTTTTTCTGATTGTTTCCAGCTACTGGGACTGGTACCATTGTACTCAGCATAAACTTTCGCTTCAAAAGATATACTTGAAGTGGGTGGTCATTCGTTGGCAGGTTAAAGGTCATTTTTTGAAGACATTACTAAAAAAAGATGTCTTTTTTTTCTGCAATTTTTTCACAATGTTATCTGCAAAAATTGTTCCTTATTATGTACAAGTTTGGTAATGGGATCTAAAAGGGATCAGAAGATACAGGACTAAACATACACTTTTGTTCAAAATCCATGAAAGAAAAATACTTATAAATTAAAATACTATACTCAGGCATATGTTTTGACCTGTATCTCCTGATTCCACTTAGATCCCATTACCAAACTTATACAAAATAAAGGACAATTTTTGTAGATTACATTGAGTGAAAATCACGTGAAAAAAAGACGCCTTTTTTCGTAACGCTCAATTATAGATTTAAAAAATAACCTTTGACCTGCTAGCGAGTGACCATCCACTTCAAGTATATCATCTGAAGCAAAATTTCATGCCGAGTACAATGGTATCAGTCTTGGCAGCTAAAAACAATCAGAGCATTAGTTATTTGCTAATAAATGATGAAATGTCATCAAAAAATGGCAAATTTCGGACGCTTATAAGTCAGAAGCCATGTAACATATGACACCCAAATCAGATGTGGGATAATAATTTGTGGTAAGGTATGTGCACCTCAAGTTTCATTGAATTCCATGAGGGTGCTCATTTTTTTGTGTTGACTTGGCCTGGAATTGCCCCAGAGCATTATATATACACCTGCAGCATTGCTTCCCTTTGAGTTTCCAATTGCTTATGCCAGTATTGATGTGATTGTTGTGTGTTGCTTCAATTGCAAAGGTTGTCCTAAGCCAACTGACCATAGAAGAATATTTATACACAATAGCTTTGCTCATTAATTTTATCTTACTATTGCATGAGTTATTGTAACTGATCCTATGAACATACACAAACAAGGAGTGGGCGAGCGAAGCGAGCCCCAATCCTTGTATATCATATTATAAGCAAAGTTTTGTCCGTCTGTGTGTTACGGAGGGTCACCCAGGGGCGTATTTAGGGGGGTGCTCAGGGGGCTTGAGCACCCCCTTTGCCGCTGACCGGAAGCGCAAAAACCATTAATAATTGGATTTATTAATAAGTTATCAGGCCTTTTGCAATCTCTATTTCTTACTTGTTTGTTCTTTGATGCTACTTTTTCCAAGCTCATTCATGTCTAAGCTCTTGATAAACAAACTTCAGAACGGTTTAATTCACGCTAGGTTGATCGAAAGCACTGAGCAGCTAGCTCCCAACAATAGTTCAAAGGTCACGATCCCAATCACGTGATCCAAAAGTGGGCATGGCACCCAAAATTTTCCGCGTGCTGTGCGCGCGCAATTTCAGCACCCCCTTTCTCTAAATCCTCGCTACGCCCCTGTCACCGGAAGTGATGCGACCTCGAACTAAAAGCTGCTTTTCCTCTTGACTGTGGAGAACGCAAGCTATGAAAAGTGCCTAGACAGCTAGCTTAGATAGTGCTAGCCTAGGATAGAATCACAAGCGCTACAAGTATGGCTGACTGTTTTTGAGATCGCTGACAAGGCTTACCAGTGGCATCCATATTCGACAAAGAGGCGTGATAGAGCTGCCAAGTTTTCATAAAAGATGAGTAGCGAGGGAGAGCTTTCGCTTCTAGGAGTCTGCTGCTCTGTCGCTGTACACGAAACACAGCTAGCCAGATAACGAGTTTCTTTGCCAGCTGATTACAAAAATGGCGGAAGTCGGAAAAGGGTCGTCTGTGCCGTCACGTAGTGAGGTAAATATTAAATTGCTGAGCTGGCCAAATTAATTACAATGAGGAGCAATCCAGTAAATGTATGCAATGCAGCATGGTAACAGGTTACCTTTTACCGCACAGTTATTACTCTGCAGATGCCTGTGCTTGCATGCATCTAGCAGTCAAACACCAGTATACTTCATACACATGCAAGGAGCGTGGCGAGCGAGCGAAGCGAGCCACACTCCTTGTATATATATATATATATATATATACAAGGACCTTGCAGGTATGTGAGGTATACTGATGTTTACTGTTAGATGCATGCAAGCCCAGGCATCTGGAGAGTAATAACTGGGCACTGCAGTGAAAGGTAACCATGCATTTGCATGCACTGCTCCTTATTAACCCTCGGCGTGTGAAACACGCCGAAAGGGTTATAGTAGTCGTTTTTTCCGTGTGTGTGTGTGTGTGTGTGTGTGTGTTCACTCTTAATCTGAAGAACAGCAAGTCTACTCTGAAAATTAAGGACATAAGCAAGGAGTACTGATGTTCATCTAAAAAAATATGTGTATCAGAAGCTAAAAGCTTATAGTTCTTGAGCTATGCCAGGATTTTCAGTCCGAGCCATCGCTCGGGCGGCCATTTTGGCTACGTGGCCCCACCCAC
>CAXIPT010000001.1:10275942-10416374 GCA_964030475.1 Tethya wilhelma | reverse complement strand
GTAGGAATGGGCAGTGCGGTAAAAAGTATTGTAACAAGGAATGTCTCAATTTCGGCACATGACTACTTCATTTTATGAACCAACTCTTGGCTGGCAGTCCAGTTTAAGTTACCTGTCTGTTATAGTTTACTCCACTGCTTAGTTAACTGATTAGTAGGAATTTAAACCAATGCAATAATAAGCTATGGTATACTATGTACATAATAATTTATTATCATTGCGTTTATGATACTGAGGATCCATATGAGGGATCAAGCATAAAAATGAAGTAGTCATGTGCCGAAATTGAGACATTCCTTGTTCCAATACTTTTTACCGCACTGCCCATTCCTACACTACTTATTTTTTTGAAATTTTTGCTACTTGTAAAAATATAAGCAGTGTAGGAAAGGGCAATGCTGACGAAAGTATAATGGAACAAGGCATGTCTCAATTTCAGCACATGATGACTGCTTCTTTTTTGATGCCAAAGTCATTATCACTGCCCTAGTCTTCCAAATTTTGCTGAATGGCTAGACTAGACTGATTTTTGTCCCTTTTAGGCCCTTCAGTTGTGCCTACACTGCTTATTTTTTTAGCTATACTTGTTATAATTATTATGACCAGCTTTAGCTAGATAGCTTATAGCCTACGTGTTACTTATACTATGACAATAATTATGCTTTTAATACAATTATTAAGAGCTCAAACTTACTACAATTCTTGAAGTTCAGGACAATATTTGAGTCCTTCTGAAAGATGCTTAGCTCCATCATCACCAATGCAGTTGCCACATACACTGTGCATGAGTGCATCATTATTATACACAATAATAAACTACAGTGACACATGTCTCATTACTATTATAGTTTAAATTTGATGTGCATCATAATCAATAGTACATGCACCATATCCTACAGTACAAATTTGAAGCTTTGTTCCCCTTTCGTGGCTTTGTCCCTCATTTGTCACATCCAGAACTACATCCATGAATGGATACATGAGTGTAGAGGGAAGACCTGGGCCAGGTTTCTAAATAATTAGTTAAACGTTACAAATATCTTAAAGTTTCTCACTGGAGTAGCTTGTTAAAATTAATGTGAACGAGGCTACGTGCCCAAACACTTGACAATGTGTAATTATTGACAAATAGTATAATTATTTCCCATAACAAACAACATTGTGAATACTAGATGGCTGAACTTTTGTCCTGAAAATTTAGAGCAATAATTATTATACATTTACCTAAAAGCCACTAAGCTTCCAATCCCACTGTATACAATGGTGAACATCCATATAGACATCACATACTAATTATAAATTAACTTACTTCAATAGCTGAAGTTTAGCACAGTACTTGAGTCCTTCAAGGATATATTTAGCTCCATCATCACCAAACTTATTGTATCGGAGACTGCATAATAAGTGCATGCATAAAAGAATTGTATTATATTGACATAAAAATCTATATTATTAGCATTACGTACAGAATTAACATACTCTATTCTCTCAATTGAAAGTGATGTGTGCTCCTCTAGTATCCGACGGAATTGGTTTGTAAGTGCCTGTATTCTATTTGCACCACACAAACTCTTGTAAATGAAGAGTTCCCTAGTAGGATGTTTACTCTTACAAATCACAAACCCTATTGCAGACAAGTCTGAAGGGGTTAAGCTTTGAAATTTCAAGTTGATGGAAGAATTAAGATGCTTCATAAGAGACGAACAAGTGTTACTGCACTGAGATTCAAAGGCACAGTGTAAGAGAAATAGAGTGCTAACTTCATCCAGAGTAAACGTACAACCTGGTCCAGGTTGTTTACTCAGACAAGAAAAAAGAACACTCATGATAGCCTCCGGATTACTGCTCAAGCCACACACAAAGATAATCACCTCTTGAAAGTGTCTGTTCGTGCAGTGATGAGAAATCAAAGATACTCTTTCCTCCTCACTAAGACTACATATGTAGTAACTACCACAAAATTCTTGAATGGTGAGATGAACAAAGTTATAATTGTCTGAGGATGGTAAAACAGAGTCAATTTCAGCGTCACACACCAGGAGTCCAATTTCTTTGATCTCTTCAGGAATATCCTCAAAAATTATCTGCTGTTTAGCAATGCCTTCATAAGCTAGACGACAAAGTTTCAAAAAATTTTCATGTAGAGCACGTGGTAACTTTTCTAAACTGGTAATATTTCTAGTACGTGAGGTTAAATGTTCACGACATAGAGTCATTATGATATTGGTTGTGTATAATTGAGTTTGGGTGTTAGGTAAATCTGATTTTTTGTCAAACATTTTCATGAATACTTCAACTGTGAAGGCACACTGGAGAGGATTGTGCATCATAGCCTGGACCTTAGGATGACTGGATAAGTAATCATCAAAATGCGTCAAATACTTTGCATCGACATTATCCTTGATGTAGGACTTGATCTTATCTTTGGTGAATCCAAGCAAATCAATGTGTTGAAAGTTTTCATCTCTTTGGCAGCATTTATCATAAAGTATACTGCATGCTGAAGGACGACTGGTAACAAATACAGTAGCATGCGGAAGAAGTTCCCCACAGATAACTTTGGCAATCATCGAATCTTCTTGAACATCTTCAGGGAGTTCATCATAACCATCCAAGACTAAGAGCACAGAGTTTCCTTGGTAATTTTGAATCTCCTTGTAAATATTTCCTTGAGTCTCAGTGTCTGAGTTGCCAATTGCAAACAGCTCTTTAGTTTCTTTTGCTTCCCTGATCTCTCTTCTTCGTAAAGGGATAAAAACCACCAGTGAGTATTCTTGAAACAGATTACCAGACTTCCACTCACGACAGACATTCCAAGCCAGGGTAGTCTTACCCATTCCAGGTCCTCCTTGAAGAAGAATACATTTAGCTAATGAGCCATTTCTCAGTTTTCCAATGTCTTTCATCTCCAATGGTATTTTTTTCGACAATGCTTTATCCACACTCTCTTTTACAATTCTTAAATGATTCTCTTCCTTTGATACACATTCACGAGAGAGCAACACAAGACTAACAAAATTTGATGTACGAAGTTGACGACCCTTAAAGTAGTTGGGCATTTTACACTTGGAGTATATTTCCTTCAGGCATTTCGCATACCTTAGTACAAAATAATGATTCAATTTGGATATACCTACATGCATAAAAATATTGCAAGCAAAATAATTGAAGGTCTCGTTAGGATCCGAAGGATCTGACATGAGACCAGAATTCCATTAGTGGCAAGGCAAATACATGACAACTGTGTTTGGCCCTTTTGCTCATAAATAATTCAGCAAGTTCAAAGTATAACAATATTCATAAACAAAATATAGTACTATAAGCNTTAACCCTCGGCGTGTGAAACACGCCGAAAGGGTTATAGTAGTCGTTTTTTCCGTGTGTGTGTGTGTGTGTGTGTTCACTCTTAATCTGAAGAACAGCAAGTCTACTCTGAAAATTAAGGACATAAGCATGGAGTACTGATGTTCATCTAAAAAAAATATGTGTATCAGAAGCTAAAAGCTTATAGTTCTTGAGCTATGCCAGGATTTTCGGTCCGAGCCATCGCTCGGGCGGCCATTTTGGCTACGTGGCCCCACCCACTATTCACTACGTATACATATATGTATAGCGAGCTAACGAGAGTTGCCTGATCGTGCGCTAGCTGCACCTCGCTAGAACACTGGAAGTCTGAGATAGCGACACTGACTCTAGTATAAATGCTTAGACGTAACAGAGTCTCTAGTCCAAGCGCTTGTGTTTTGCGAACTCTGCAGCAAGATATATAGCTTGTGATAATATTATGATCGCGACGTTGCCTAAGTAGCCACGCCCATGCACAGTATACAGTCTGCATGTATTGCCAGCCTCGATGTTATACAGCTGCAGTAAAGTATAGAAAGTGTGTTTTACATGAGATTGCAATGCTGACAGTATACGTACAATCATGCCTCGATATCCTTCCTCATTGCCTCATTATAATGCATGCAATAAATATTGTATTGCATAGATGGTGTGTATCACAGTGTATATACGCCGAGGGTTGTGCACCATGCATATGGTGCCTTTCATTGCAATTTGGCCAGTTCAGCAATTTACCTCACTACGTGATGTCACAGACAACCCTTTTCCAACTTCCGCCATTTTTTGTAATCAGCTGGCAAAGAAACTCGTTATCTAGCTAGCTGTGTTTTGTGTACAGCGACAGAGAAGCAGACTCTTAGAAGTGAAAGCTCTCCCCTTGCTACGCTTCTTTTGTGAAAGATTTGCTACTCTATCACGCTTCTTTGTCGGATATGGATACCACGGGTGAGCCTTGTCAGCAATCTCAAAAACAGTCAGTCATACTTGTACAACTATGTGACATACATTTTTCAAAGATTTTTGTTGCCCAATATTGTAACAGGAAGAATTATTAATTTTACGGATTATAGACATCAGACTGATGTACAGAAGGAAGTGCATAGAGCTCAAATGCCACGTTACATTTACATGGTGTTCGCTCATGCAATTTTCAAGAACCCCTCCACTAGTTTTAATTAAGTAGCATCCATCCCATACTTCCCCCTCCATTTTATCAACAAAGCTAACTTTCTAGTTTGACTGTTCGTCTAAGTATTGTGCCACAAAAATTTAGAGCCATACAGTAAGTTTCTTGTAAACTATGTAAGTTTTACGTGTGTAGCTTTCCTGCTCAATGCAAAGCTAGTATATTATAATTTTATATGGACTAAATGTGGGTTAACCCAGCTCATGATAATTAACAAGGAAAATATCAAGAGTTGTAGATAGAACTCACGTAGAATATTGTTTTAAACCATTCTCACAGACTTGAGTAAGCATTTCAATATCTTCACTCCATTTCTATTAACAAATAATAAATGAAATGTAATTAGACAGAAGAAAGAACAGATTGTAAAATGAAAGCAAACACTATGTAGCAAACATCAAATAATTTCTGTAAATTTAACAACAATCTTGTTTGCATTCTTCTTTTAAAGGTGCTATTGCATGCACAGAAGTTGTACGTGTAGTAATTTACACCGCATAGTGAAGCCATAATGTGCACGTCATCAACGTGAGAATAGGAGACTGTATGCGCAAATTTCATTCCAATGGCGTATTTTCAACCAATAAAATTTCAGTATTGATTTTTCGGCCATTTTTCAAAAACTTGCCGCTTCTGTGCAATAGCACCTTTAAAATGTGAGCCATTATTCAACAAGAATTAAAATAGAGAGGTTAACCATATTCAGCTAGATATGAGAATAATCTGGCTTACACAATATCTAAAGAAATCGATATGCTATCAAAATTGCTTTGGCTGTTAATTCCAGGACCTTATTCTCACACTTAATTTTTAAGATTATAAAACGGAACAGAGGGAAGCCAAATCCAGAACTCTGAAGAGGTATGGCAGTTAAGCACCATAGCTGAGCTGTCAAAGCACTTACAGTAGTGGGTGAAGGCACAAAACAACAACGTTGCATACAGTAAGTCCATTGTACATGATCACATGGCTAACTGATGAAAGTACATGCATGAAGTAGAAAAAGAACCAATGCTTGAACAGACGCTCAAATAAACCATACTTTACCTTGGCATCAACTGTCTGCATTGAAGAGGCTCGTCTGACAAGTATTTTTGCACTCAAGTTAGTAGGTATACACTCACAGAGCACACAGAACTCTCTTTCAGGTACTAACAAGACAAACAAACTCATTAGTCGTGGGTCAATTTCAAATTGTCCTTCCAGTTGCTCAAAATATTTCTCCACAAACCTGTACATAATTAGTAGATCATAATAATTACTTGACTGCATGCAACTCTTCTAATGTTTAGTAATAGTTTTATTCAACAATGTCATCAAACTGGGAGTAGGGATATCACAGTTACAGTCTTTCTGAAGTTGGTTTTGTTGTAATCTAGCCAATTGCTACAAGTAAGACCATGCGTATTTGTTCTCTACCCATAATTTACTAAATTTCTTTGGAACATGCTTCCTGACCTACTTAGGCACTTAATGCCTTAATGCCTTTAAATCACAAGTTAGTCACTCAACTCCCACACTCAAAATGATACCCTAGTAAAATTTCTCTTCAGAGACAACACCAATCTACTACAAACACTCACTCTGGTTCATCTTGAGCTTTTGACATCATAGCAAGAAGTTCAAATTTCTCATTATAAAATTTCGAATTGAATTCAGAATCAATTATTTGTTTATCATGTGGTTTGCTAGAACCTGCCAGGAAGTGATAGAGGGGAATGGCTAAGAGCCACCCAATCGCAAATGACTTCACACTTTGGCCAGCGATTCGAATACATAAATGTGATATGGCTGAAGCTACTTGCTTCCTAAAAAATAAATTAGAAATGTGGATTATAACTTCCAGTTTGTAATGAGAATGTTTGCAAAAAACAAAGCAGCCATTACAACAAAATTCAAACTTTTATACTTCTTATAGTTCATTACAAAAAAGTACATGAAAAACACAACACCTTGTTTTATCAGGAATGTGACAGCATACTGCACTGTACTCAGCTTGACAATTTTCAGGACAGAAACTCAACATCTCAGACAGAGGTACCAGAAATCTTTCTGGATGTAGGCTGCGTAGTACGTCTAGAAATCGGATACAGTAAACTACACACACTGTGGACAATAGTCTCTTAGTGGGATCCATACTGGAACTTTCAAATAGATGGTTGATGATGAACTCAAACCATGATTGCAAACACTAAAATATAAAAAAAAACAAAAAAAAAACAAACAAATGCTTAGAGGACTCAATATGTCACACAAAATGGTTTGAAGGGTCATTCGTGAGGAATTGGTGTAGGGGTTAACAAGAAAGCTGAGAATCCTAAGACATAATTATATTTCTTGCAGGAATTCTTTACAAATTTATTTCTTATAAATTACTCAGGGCGGTTAAGGCATGTCCAACAAAATTGTGCGCGCGCCCCGTTAAACATTGAATTACGTCATACTTTGCTGCCAAATCACTAGACAACCACCGCATTATCAATGACGTCATATTTAATTTACGATCACGAGTTGGAAAAAGTCGGCTCTACACTACAAAAATCAAGACTACGATGGTTTCTAGCTTTAGTTTTTACTGATTAGGCTATGTAGACCTCGTAGAGTGAGCTACAGAAGTCTCTGGGCAAACTTCCGTACGCTAAATTAATATGACGTAATGCCCAATGTTGGCAAAGGCCGCATGGTTTGCAAGTTTTGTGTACAATTTGATGTGAATTCTGGCCAACACATTTGCAAGAGTTTTAGCAAGCTTTTGAAGCTACGAACGCTAAGTTTAGAATAGTTTTAGGTGATCTATCGGAGGGATTTGGGAATTATAGCACAGAAGGTGAGTTATTTGCATGAATAGGTCTAAAAACCATGGCAATAAATGGTTTTTTGCAGCTAAATTACAAAATACTTACAAATTCAAGAATCCCTCCGATGAAAACTTAGTTAGTACGCTTAAGTTTAGCCTTAACTATATAAGGCCGCTTATTGCTATGATCTTCATAGTTGGCAAACTCAATTTAGAGTTTTTCATATGCCTAATTGAGTATTCATTTATTCATAGTTAATTAAATATTTGCAGTTAATTAATCTGTTAAGATACTGAAAATAGATTATAGTTTTATTATATATACAAATATTTGATACTAGTTTTCTGGTTTCTGAATTATCTGCATTGGAAATCCATGCAAAATTTGCTGCAAAATCTGGTGGGACATGCCTTAAGGGCCCTGAGTATACACCATTAGTTCAGTATAATCTAATAGTTTATCATAACATTTTGAAAAACTTACTTGTTTGAGTGTCACATTATTTTTCACAGGGAACGAATTAAGACTGGGTTGTTTCAGAACTATCGGGTTGATGTACTCTGAACACAATGATTTGTAAACATAACCTATTTCAGTTGCAACTGCAGGAATATCAAATCCATGTGAAAAGGTTCCACACAGAAACATTTCTTTAAAATGGCTGAGATAACAATTAAGACCAAATGAAGTCATTTCATCATGATTCAATGGTTGAAAAGAATCAGATGCCTCTTGATGATCCAATTTTTCTTTACTTTTTCCAAAGAATCCTCCAATTGTAGACAACAAACCTAATGCTTGATCCTTTACGCTTCCTAGGAGTGACTTTGAAATATTGGTACTTCGAGGATAAGCAATCAGATCAAATTTGTGATATTCTCTGGATGCTGTAAGTTAAAAAATGCCATGAAGTACATATCATAAAAAATGTGCACAATTTCTGGCATTTTCATTCCTACAGTTTGTCTTAGGAAGTGGTCAGCACATATCATAAAAAATGTGCACAATTTCTGGCATTTTCATTCCTACAGTTTGTCTTAGGAAGTGGTCAGCAAACCTGGACAACAGGCTTAGCAATAGACCTTTTCCGAAAATTTCGTTATACCTTACGAGGAATGCAATTATTGCGAAATGAATTACTAGCAACATCCAGAGTCGATTTACGCCCCACCGACCAAAGTTTTCCCATTGCCCCAATACAAAATTTGTAATATTCATGCATGCATATGCTAGTACAGTACATAATATTATATCAAATATTCTAAAACAGCGAAAATCATGTAAAACTGCAGTCTTTGGCTACCTCATTGAAGTTGTTCAGTGCGATTTGAGTTACTACCACAGAATTAAAAGCATTTGAAGTTGAAGACTTTTATCATGTATAAAATAACTGTTTACTGAGTATAAAAATTATGCTATTTGCCAAGCAGTTAGGCTACTAATTATAAACTTGACAGTCAAAAGCTGGGTTTGGTGGGCACAAACTCGAGTACAGCAGTAAAAACGCTTGTTTTTAGCCTAAACACTTACTTTTGTACTGATTTTGCTTGTTTATATAGTCTATAAATTCAATAACGCAATGCATTTTTTTGCTTATAACGAAAAGGTCTATTGTATGTACAATGAATAACTCATTAATTTTAGTACTGTAAAGTCAGGTTATTTAACATGTGCATGCATTTTTATTGGGACAATAGTGGAGATATATGTATTAATATTGAGCCATGTCTAATAAAGCGGCCTAACATACCACCACGCCTCCAAATCCATGAGGTAATTTAAATAGTTTGAGAACTCAATTGAGCATGTGCTAATCCTTGAGTAGCCCTTTGTCCGAGGAAAATGGTGAGCGAGGCAGTCAAGGAAAGTGTAGTTCATGACTACCATGCTTAGAAAACCATTTGGATGTCAAGAACTTACCAAACAATGCACCTCTTGAATACCACATGCACCTAATAGTGAATGCGCGCTAAAAAGTGAAGTGAGCATATCACTAAGGTAACCAGATGGTCCTCGCATCACTAACATTGGGTTGCTCTGAAAAATGTTCAACTCATTGGGAAAGCTTAACAACCCAACTCTATGGTACAATGCTAGAGTTGCATGCAGACATTCCTACAGAAATGTGCACATGCAGACATTAATTGCATCTGCATAGAGAACACAAACGTACAGTTGTAGTTTCTCACTAAGCCCTCTCTTTGATTACTCAAACATTTTGTATTGCGTCTATGGGACATTTGGCCCATCTTCACTATTAACGTAGATACTAAGATTATTGGTGATAGTTGCTATTAATTATATTAGAGATTGTCATGTGTTGATACGTGAGAATGCAATTTTTATACCTATGGTGTAGTATAATTTTTGAGGTACAATGGCTGTACACCCACAGTACAACTATTCAGCTCTTGTTTTACTTGGCCAGGAATAATTAACAAATTAGTGTGCCATCCATGAGGTCAGTACATAACACTTTATAAATTAATAACAGCTTAACACATACCAATCTCCTTTTGTGAAATAACAAGGGATCGATTATAATCCTTTGACTTTCCCAATCCATGAAGATATTCGTAACAATCATCATCATTTGCTGCCTTAGGGGAGTATACCACATATTTGTAAGGTATAGGATGGCTGAGTAGTTGCTTGTCAAATGTCTCAAATGTACATGTCATCTCTACTATACCATCACCAAAATCTCTGCAAAACATAATTATGTTCTAGGATTACACAATGAGTTGGTGCATGTTGATCAAACATAATAATGTCTTCATATTAGATTAACATATACAGTAGATTCTCCATTAACGGACACCCCCAACAGCAGACATCTACCTTATAGCAGACAGAGTGCTATGCCCCAAATACTTTTCCTATACATTCTGTACTTAGAAAATACCCAAATTGCAGTTAATCTCAAGCAGTCGACCACCACATAAATTCTAGCCTGAATAACAGACAATAGGCAACTACTGCTACTACCGCTAAACTTACATATAGACCAACAGCATGTCATACATCAAGTCTAGACCAAGTTCAGTTCATTAACAAAAAATGAATTTTTATAGTTTCTGACACTTCTTTTCATAGTAAAGGGTTGAAAATAGTAAATAAATACAAATTAGAAGTGGTACAACAATAACTCCCCAATAAAGGACATACCCTGAATAATCGACACAGAGCTATGTCCCAAACTGTTGGCAATTCAGAGAGTCTACTGTACAAACATACCAGGTATGTAGCTACATTGTNCCAGCTAAAAAAGGTGCAGGGTTCTCAGTTTATGCTTGTGAAACGTGCATATTAGAGTCAAGCCTGTATATAGCTACTGCATGATTAGAAATCCAGCAAACATTAACTTTTTGTGCATCTTAGTGTTAACTTGCATAGCCTCATTTTCAGGCTTTCTGGAGGTTGGAAACAAAGCTAGTACTAGCAAAAATGCACTAATTAGTGGGCGTGTACACCATAAGAGGGGCATTTGTCTCAAAACTATTTTTTATGAACACAATATAATCAGACTGTCAACTATTGATGTCATGTTTTACAGACTGGTTCCAACATAGTAACAGTCAGCTATTTTTGGTAAAAGTGGTTAATATTTACTAAAAAATAAACATTTTTTAGTAAAAATAACAGATAAATAGTGGTTATAACTGACATTTAGTAAAACATATGGTTTTCAGTTAAAAGTGATTGACATTGTAGTAAAAGTGAATGATATTTAGTAAAAGTGATTGATATTTAGTAAAGGTGAATGATATTTAGTAAAAGTGATTGATATTTGTAAAAGTGAATGATATTTAGTAAAGGTGAATGATATTTAGTAAAAGTGATTGATATTTAGTAAAAGTGATTGATATTTAGTAAAAGTTAATGATTTTTAGTAAACATGATTGATATTTAGTAAAAGTGAATGATTTTTAGTAAACGTGATTACATTTTGCCTGCTAGTAGTCTTAATTGTCCCCAGATTCCCCCCAGGGAAATGTCCCAGACCCACCCTCGGAGGGGCAGAGTCTGGGGAAGAGACTATTAATGGATATAATGGAGCTGGGTTTGTATAATAGTGGACACTCAGAGTCAATTGCATTCCAATCATGTGATGATAATTTGCATTGGGATTTAATCACATACCATCACCCCCCCCCATTCCCAGGTGCTACCTCGTCCGACATATGGTACTTCAGTCTTGAACTTGCCTATAGCTTTGCTAACCCAGCATGGAGGTGCATATGATCAAATCCCAATGCAATGTATATATAGTGCGGGTCATGTGATCGGAATGTAATTATAACCCTGGACCTAGGCAGCTCAACAAAGGTATATACATTTACGTTTTATTGGGTGCATGGTACTATCAACAATCACTTATTGTCAAAAATCATTCATTTTTACTAAAAATCAGTCACTTTTACTAAAAATCATTCACTTTTACTAAATATCATTCCTTTAATAAATATCAATCACTTTTACTAAAAATCATTCACTTTTACTAAATATCATTCGTTCTTACTAAATATCAATCACTTTTACTAAAATTTAATATCGATCACTTTTACTAAAAATCAGTCACTTTTACTAAATATCAGTCTTACTAAATATCAATTATTATTACTAAATATCAGTCACTTTTACTAAATATCAATCACATTTATTAAATATTAATCACTTTTTGCTAAAAATTATTCGTTTTTACCAACAATGGCTGACTGTTACTATGTTGAAACTAGTCTGTAAAACATGATATCAATAGTTGACACTCTGATTGTATTGTGTTCAAAAAAAATAGTTTTGAGACAAATGGCACTCCATAGGGGCCATCCCAATGCAAACCTCACTAAAAATCCTGGCTATGCCCCTGCATATATACATCACATACATATACAGGTGAAAACGATCTGTAGAAGTCTGCAGTTGTGCTGTTTACCATTAATTACTAGGAGTACACATAGTGCATATAAGTGCCTCGTGCATTTGATATCGACTACCTTCGGTATTATTGTGTAGCTGTATGTACATACGTATTATAGCTATAATAGCTAGCTAGCTAGCTATAGCTTGAGAGCTTGGTCGAGAACCGTTGTTTACGCATGACATATTATGGTTGTCTTGTATCCAGAAGAAGTGGAGTCTGGGGACGAGACTGCCATCTTAGTGGACAACTTTGCGAGTATGGGAAAAATTAGCCGAGGCTAAGAAAGAATCATTCTTGTAGCTCTTGGTGCAACCGCTACAGAGATCGTAACTTTATGCCATAGATTATGCTACAAAATTGTTCCAAATATGCGGGCCTTGTCCAGTCTTAGCTGACAAACAACAGACCAAGAAAGAGAATATCCAGCACAGCTAAGGGTTATCATAAAGTAGGTTCTTTTTGATACACGAAAAAATGGTGATTTAGGTTCTTGGGTTCCATCATGGTATGATGGTTTTAGGTTCTTGGGTTCCATCATGGTATGATGGTTTTAGGTTCTTGAGTTTTCATCATGGTATGATGGTTTTAGGTTCTTGAGTTTTCATCATGGTATGATGGTTGTAGGTTCTTGGGTGCCATAACGGTATGATGGTTTTAGGTTCTTGGGTTTTCATCATGATATGATGGTTTTTGGTTTTAACTATTACACCTCAGTGGACTGGCATTGCCCAGAAAAAGTGCCTGACCACAGGGGGTGGCGACTCTCATATGTACTGTACTTGGAGCCGCGATCGCGGTCAAGATGACGATCAACGGTCAAAATAAGATTTTAGTGCTGGTCAACGGTCAAAATGAAATTTAGACAATCGAATTTGGTTAAGGTCGTCAGTCAAGCACGAATTTCACCACACAGTCAATGGTCAAAATGGAAATTTTGGACGGTCAGTCAGGGCTCCAAGTACAGAACATATGGGAGTCACCGCCCCTTGTGACCAGAGGTCCATCACCGGGAAGAGGGAGAAAAAAAGTGGTGCCCATGCAGTGGTCTTCGATTGTTCGAGATCAGCTTCAAGCCATCGTTCTGCTTTGTTATGCAATTCGCTGGTGACCAGGTCTAAATCAGCCTTTCTTTTAGAAAACAAAAACTTGCAAACTACTGACCACGTTTAGATATTGATCAGGTAATGGTCAACAGTGTTGAAAGTTAGTAAGTCTATACTTGATGTCACGTAACAATTATTGTGTACTTTGAACTGTGTGACACACAACATATATACATGTGAGATCTGGGGCAGTACTTCATGATTATATGCCTCATGCTAATACGCTCGGCAATCATAGTTTTGCACACTAAACCGCCAAATACTTACATGACATGAGTGAAACCATGGTTTAAGCTATATACCGTAGAGCGGGAATTTTTCGTGGGGGAAAATTTTTGCATTTTGTCTTGAATAGAAATTCGTGGGGAAAATTTTCGTGGATTGTGTCTCAACATTATGTGATGACCTCGTACCTTACAAAATTTTGTGGGGGAAAATTTTCTCGGAAAGCTGCCAAACCGGAAAATTCGCAAAAATTTTCCCCCACAAAAATTTCCCGCTATACGGTAGTTCTTCAAGCCTAGATTTCAGCCCTGCATGCTAGGTTTGCCGATTCATAGACATACAGAAATTACTTTTATTAGATACACTGCTACAGTTAGTACTTGTTTCTTACATTACACGCTTGAAAAGGCTTATTTTTTTTTTTACGGTAGTCCAATGACAGAGTCTTTGACGAAGTAAAACAGCTAAACTGTACTTAAAAATGCTACAGGTAGCCTACCATGAGGCTAAAATTGACTCCACCCATTTGCTGTGTCAGCTCACAAGTTGGAGCAATGCTGGTCTTGTAGCTAAGGTGCTTTGTGTACGCTGCAAGTAGCCATGTCTTCATTCTTTACAAAGGTGTTAGCAACTGCAGGCAAGTTTTCTTCGTGTATTACCAGCGGTAAACAGTAGCAATAGATGGTAAATGATGAGATACAACAGTACTGATAGCATGTGAAACACTTCGGTGTACTGCATAATTCTGTGAGTTAATTGGGGATTTCTGCCCTCATTTCCACTTCGGTACATACATACATACCAGTGGAATTTTTAGGGGAATGCTCCCCTGGCTTAGCAGATACTGACATCATCACTTAGAAGTAGTGCTCCAGGGTAGCGCAATTCAATAAATCAATCTATGAAACGAGTAAAATCTGAGCTAACAAGACTTCAAAATCACTTTTAAAGTTAAAAAGAAAGAAAAAAGGCAAAAATATTACAGAACACAGTGGCATAGCGATCCTCAATTGTGTGATCGAATTGTGCAATGTGGGTATGGCTACCCCAAATTTTTCGCATGCTTTGCGCCAGCGTTATATCAGCACCCAACATGAATTAAATCCTAGCCATGTCGCTGCATACATACACACATACATAGAAATAAAGGTTGCATGACCATTAAGTGGGAGGCACTCAATGCATGGTCAAGTGCCACACACTTTAGGGCATGCAACTAGTTTGCTTGCCATTGATCCCCTGTGACCCCTAGCCAGCTAGTCTATTGTCACCTCCATCCATCCATTAATCGCCAATTAATCTACAAAAACTTTGGTTGCTAGGTATTGGCGAACAAACATACATACATGCATACATACATACATACATACATACACACACATACCGTATTCGTTCTAATATAGGCGCCCCTAAAAATTAATTCCAGTGTCAAAAGGCGCCACTAATTGGAACCGAAAAATTGACTAAGCTGGTAAAGGGCACCTCTGAATTAGAACCGTTTTCGATCTTTGCGAGCTCAAGCTCAGCAATTCAACGAGTAGCTGACAAATGTCAGTACAAAAGACAAAACTTGAAAAGTAGCTTGCTTTCAGTACTATTAGAACTCAGAATTCAACCAGAACTAACAAGACTCAACTTTGGTCACTCACTCGAGTAACATGATTCGATCAAGACTCGAACTTCAGCGGCAGTTCTACCATTAACCAAAAAGAATTCACTTATGAACTGTGTAAAAACTGCTAAGTACTCTTCTCTGCTAAAAAGCAGTAAAACAACTGCAGCTAGTCGCCCACTGTAACACAAACTACGGCCTCTGATACTTTCACGGCCATGTGTCAATATCAGTTCCAATTTAATTAGGCGCCGCCTGAAAATAATTCGCTTCCAAAAAGGCGCCTCTAATTGGAACCGGACAGCGCCTATATTAGAACGAATACGGTACATCAATTATTAGGGCCCAGCATATTATGCTCCAACTTTTTGTTATTATGCTATGTTGCAGTGCTCACAAAAGCATTGAATTATGCTCTCAAATACTACGAATTATGCTCACAGTATGCTCACTATATCTCATTTTCCAGGACCCCGGGTGCAACTGTTTTTAGTTCAGAACCCATTCTAATTGAAAGTGAGAATCTGGAGCAGTGTTAATTAACATTTAAAATTATATTGGACTCTGTAACACTATATCTAGGCCATATAGAGCATGCAGACCTACAATTATACAGCAATTAGTCTCTACTACTCCTAAACATGAATCTTGTGACTTCTGCACAGAGATCATAAGATCCATTTTACAGTAGCAAGACTATTCTTACATCAGTGCACTATTATGCTAGCATTATGCTCAGTGCTTTCAAGTATCTATTATGCTCAAAATTATGCTAGCATAAAATGCTGAGGCCTACAATTATTCAATTCAGATATTGAGTCCAGACTTGCCTGGTTTCATTAAATATTCCACAATCAGCCTTCCACATACCAAGCTTTTTGCGGCCGAAACGAAGAAAGACATATGACTTTTGGTCCCATTCCCACAGTGGTTTTGGTATCAGAACATGGAAAGTGAGCTTTATAGAGTTGGCAACACTAGCTTCTAAACCAGTCACATCAATATTTCTGGAAAAAATAGAACATAAAAGTGTCAAATTGGTACCCAAAGCTTCATAGTGCACCATCTACTGCACCCAACAAATTTGTACAATCAAAGTCATCATGCGTATGGTAGTACGTATAGTAGGAATGGGGTGAATGTCCCATTGAAACAATACAAAATGTTTAACTCATTAAAAATCTAGTAAGACAAAGTTAAGTCTAGCCTATTCTATGACCATTATGTCAAGGCATGTGACTGTTTTGAACCATATCAATATTTATTTCATATGACAGGATGCTGGAGGAATCAAAAATGAAAATAAAGTAGTCACATGCCTAAATTGCAACATGTCTTAAAGCTTGTTTCCTTATTAACCCTCGGCGTGCGTGCGTAGCACGTGCGGAGGGTTACAGTAGTCGTAGTAGTCGTTTTGTGTGTGTGTGTGCGTCTGTCTGTTACGGGATAATCTGGAGAACGGCAACTCTATGGTCAAAATGGATGGTACTTACGTTCATGAATCGAAGTTATCTTGAAATATTATGTTTGGCATCTTGCAAAACGCTGTAGTTTTTGAGATCTGAGGCTTCGTACTTTTGTATTGGGCATGCATAAGGCTTACGCCACGCCTATTATACATGCCCAAGTAGGTGTGCGGTATTTAGAATTTACACATGGTCCGACTGCTTTTGCGAGCGGGGCTGAGCCCTTACTGTGTTCTTCGTAGATATCTGCTTTAATCCGCTGATTGGGTGTTCTTTGAGTTGTGAGTTGCTAGCTATATCTTGTACTCTGCTAGCAATTTTGTCGAATCGTAGAAACCAAGACAAGAAATGTACAGCTGCCAAAAGAGCTAGTGAAACTGAGAGCAACAGAAAGCTTATCAGTCGTAGAGTAAGTGATAGTAGGTCAAAAGTATCCAAGCGTACTAATGAGTCAGAGCAGCAGAGAGTTGATCGTAGATTTAGCAATAAGTTTCACAAAATTCCGATCTTGAATCACCTGTTCTGAGATCGCAAACCCGCAATGCATGTGAGCTCGCCGCGCGGCCGATCGCCGAGGGTTTAGCACTTTAGTGCTTTTCATTTTTACAGCACTGCCTGTTATGTTTTCAGTACATCAAGGGTATCTCAGAGCAAATTGTTAAGGGGATAGAAGCAGCCAAATCAGATCTGACCAAGGAGACATTTGTACGTACACTGCTAATTTTTTATGAAATTTTTACTATACTTGCTATACTAGTCTTGTGAGGAACAATCAAGATTTACTTTACACTATCAGATCATGAAAATTTTAGCAATAATATTGATAACAATATGATGAAAACAATATCAATACTATGAAGGAAACACCACCAAGTGCTTTCAAAATAATGCTCTTTACAAGATTGTTTTTAAAGTATAAACAGAGATTCTCAGAGTATCTTGTCATTCACTAGAGCACTATGTTCTCAATCATCTGTCTTCCAATTATGATAATGACACTCACAGAGACATGCACAAAAAACTTTTGATGAAAGGGACTGGCAGTACGTAGATTGGCTAGGTAAAGGACTCACATTCCGAACTGAGACAAATTTAATGAATGGTACCCTACGCATGGTGCACACCCCTTGACGTATTATACACTACAATGTCATGTAAAACACACTTTCTACACTTAGTGCATCCAAGCATTAATGATATTGCAGCTGTATAGGATGGCATGTAATGCAGCATACTGTTGCATGGGCATAGCTATTTAGCCAACGTCATGATCATCATTTCACGCATTGCAGAATTTGCAAAAACACAAACTCTTGGACTAGAGATACTCTGTTGCATCCAAGCATTTATGTATACTAGAGTTAGTATTGCTATCTCAGACTTCCAGTGTTGTTCTAGCAATAGTAGCAAGGTGTAACTATAGCTTACGATCAGGCAACTCTAGCTAGCTCGCTATTATGTAGTAGTACAGTGGGTTGGGCCACATAGCCAAAATAGCCGGCTTGAGCGATCACTCAAACTGAAAATCCTGGCATAGCTCAGGAACTACAAGCTTTTAGCTTCTGAAAAATATAAATTTTTTAGATAAACATCAGTACTCTATGTTACTGTCCCTAATTTTCAGAGTAGACTAGCTGTTCTTCAGATTAAGAGTGAACACACACACACACATATACACACACACACACACACACACACGGAAAAAAATGAGTACTATAACCCTTTTGACGTGTTTCACATGCCGAGGGTTAATAATGCCTACCATGAAGCATGGTACAAAAGATTGAGCTCAGTCTCTAGCTTAGAGGCATTTATGCACAGTTAGAAGAGTCCTAAAACTGAGAGTAGGTTGCCTTGACTTCACCCGAATAGTTCAACCAAAGGTTGCTGCAGAAACTGAGCTAGCAACTAGATAATGTATACAAGCAGGAAATAATGTAGGAATGGACAGTCTTGCCACAGTAATGGAACAAAGAATGTCTCAGTTTAGCACATGACTCTTCATTTTTATCCTAGTCATCTATTCAATCTTAAGCAGTATGTCTGCTAATCACATTGGATATTAATACAGCTATATAGCCCCATGCTTAAATCACTGATCACAACAGGAAAAGGATTACTATAGAAAATGAAGTACTCATGAGCCAAAATTGAGGCATTTCTTCTTTCATTGCTTGGATAACTGTTTCTACAAGTATATTATTATTCCAAAATACATATCCTACTGACTTCTTTTTGTCAGACTTCTGATCTTGTGCTGGTAGCAATTCTTCTGGTTGACCAGGCTTTCTATATTCTACTTCTCCACTCCCTTCAGTCTGTTAAGAAATTAATATCAAAACAATTGTGAACAATATTGGGTTCCAAGAAATAGCAGCAACATGGCCAACATCCATAAAATTGTATTCATTAGGTTATCAGTAATCATTCCTAAGCAAGAAATCCCACAAGCAAGGCCAAACATAAGTATGATGGTATTCATAGTATCTCTAAGAAAATAATCATTATTTACAGTTTTACCAAGAACCTATATAGGAACTGCACTAGGTAAAGGAATTCTTACCTGATGTTTTTCCAAGGATTGCTGTCCAGGAAAACCTGACAAAATGAATAACAAGTTGATTATTCTATGTAAAACAAACATGGAACTAGGTAATTTTAGGTCTAACATCAAATCTATATTATGCCCTTAAAGAAATAACAATAATTCAGCTTTAACTTATGATTAACATCACATTTACATACACTCCAAGAAATAACTAAATTGTCACAGGTGGATATAGATTCCTCCATGACACTGACTCTGCACAATGTCATACATACCGTATAGCGGGAAATTTTCGCAGGGTTCAAATTTTCGCGATTTTCACGGTGGCGATCTGACCGCGAAAAAAAGAACTGCGAAAATTTGAACACGTGACTCGAATAGCATGTGCGTATACGCACGTGCGTCATTGCTGGATGTAGAATCTGTGAAAATTTGAACCGCGAAAAAACGAACTAGCGTTCCTACATACTTTATCGCGAAAATTTGGACCTGTGAAAATTTCCCGCTATACGGTATCAATATAGCTAAAAGTTGCTAGCCTGACACTGACCAATAGCAACTTGTCTAGCAAAGTAAGGAAGGCCTGGTTTCTGGGTTTCTGAGGCTACTATAATTATTTGTATCTGGAAGGCGGTTGCTATCAGCTGCTGCCACCAAGTTGCTATATCTGGTAAAACATGGAGTGTCCATATTTTTGACCTTAAATATGCTAGGGAAAAAATGTTGTTTACCATGCGGAAGTGTACTCTGTTTTATTGATGTAAATGGATGATTGTTTTCCGTTGAACTTTTCACTGTCTCTTGGATAGGTGTCACAAGAGTATCTGCAGTATAATTTGCAATACAACACTGAAAGTGAATTCAATTGTATAAAGCCGACAAGACTCTGGAAATAGAGGTTATACAGATAGAAATTAAAAATAGGGACATGCTCCTAGACCATGAGTACCACATGCACACATGCCATACCCACGCAGGTTATTCCCTGCCTGCCTATTTTCAATCATTAAGCCTCGGCAAGTGCGTAGCACGTGCAGAGGGTTACGGTAGTCGTTTTGTGTGTGTGTCTGTCCGTCTGTTACTAAGTTATCTGAAGAACGACAGCTGTAGAGTCCAAATGGAAGGTACTTACGTTCATAAATTGAAATTATCTTGAAATTTGATGTGTAGGATCTTGCAAAACGCTGTAGTTTCTGAGATCTGAGGCTTTTGTGCATCTCTGAGCGCTTAGGCTTCGAAACTGCACCCATTGATCACGCCCCATATGTGATGTGCGTTATCTAGAAATACAGTTACGCTTGAGTGCCGGGCCAGGCCAGATAGCTGCTTGGTCAGGTAAGTAACTCAAGTGAGATAACACTTTGTAGAACTATGAATGTATGATCTAGTACTGTTTTTACTGTTGCTTGGTCAGAGACTGCAATGATGAGCAGATGAGGACTGAACTGTGTCATATGATGTGTGTTGTTTGTATCAGTGAACTTCACTGCATGCCTGACTGGCTACTAAGCTGAGGAGCCTGGGGACTATAGGCTAACTTGGGCCTACTTTGATTGGTAGATTAGTTTTGTTGATACACCTGGGCCATACATGTAGGTATAATACACTCTTTTACACAGTGTATGTGTAAGTGTGCAAGCTAGGGTGCCGAGGCTTGTACACCACACAGTGGTGCTTTCATTAATTTTGTTAGGTAGACTAATGAAGCTCTACCATTGGCCAAGCATGGTTTTACAACTTATACAGATGGTAAAACAGGTCTGTTTCTATATTTCGGGTTACTTGGTTTATAAACTTGTTGATCTAAGCCAGACAGCTTTGAAGTAAGCTAGTTTTAGGGTTGTAGTGTACACAAAATATTATTCTTTACTACTATAAGTGACATTTTATTGATATCCCAGTACATAATTATACTAACCATTGTTTACAGCAACACCAGTTTGTTGACGCTGACGCTTGCCACAACGCTCACAGATTTTCGCATCAGGGGTAAGAAGTCTAGCACCACAATTTTCAGAACACAAAGGGCCATGCGGTTCACGTTTAGGTTGTCTTCTATTGCACTGTTTACATATTCTGTCAGCAGAAAAGTCTTGTGGATTCATACAAAAGAAGCACTGTTGTGGTTGATAAAGTTCATCAGGTGGGGTGGTTTTAGAACCTTCTGAAACAAATTTTGCTGGAGAAACAGCTCCTTCAATAGGAAAATGGTCACACTGTTGTGAGGTACTTTCGGCTTTGCGCTGTTCCCCTTCAACTAACTCTCCAGTGAAAACCTTGGAGGGAGCCTGCCTCAATGCTAAAGCAGTGCTTGGTGCTGGTAACTGTCCGTGAGGTAGAAGTTGATTCTGCATGACATTCGTTAAGTTTTGCCTACCGAATGTGGTCTGAGCTTGCCACATCTGCCACTGCCCCATAAGATATAGAAGCTGAACAGCACCTAGCTGTTCAACAAACGCAGGCTGAACGTCTCCACAGTTTGGGCAAGCGTAAGCAACCGTCCCACTATAGACCACGTTACAATTAGGACACTGCCAACATGAACCAGGCTGAAGCTGGAACTCGGAATTTTTTTCCGCCATAGTCGTAATCCCTGGCAAGTAGTGCGTCCAAATTTATCTCAGACTAGACTAGCTCCGAGTCTCGAGTTCAGACGGTCACGGTCCTCTTGCATACACAGTCAGCTAAGGACTGAGTAACCAATATCGAAATAAATCTGACGAGAAATTTGGATGTACCTATTCGTCAAAACTGTGTGAGAGCCATGCGCCAGGGACTTTATCTGCGAGGCATGTATCATGCCCCGCTGCGCGCGCCCGGCACCCAACATGCATGAACACTCGGGGCGCCCGGGGGAGCCGGGCGCGGGGCTGAGCTAAGCTATATGAGCTTGAGGTCGAGCTCATGCTCAGGCGGGGGTAGAATCACGTGATCACTCCACGTGTACTCGTACTCAGGATCTCTAGGATCAGGATCAGGATCAGGTCGTGATGGCAGAGCAGGATAGTGACGCTAAACCTCGTTTTGTTTTCCCTGTTGTTCACGAGAATCCATCAGGTTGGGGACCATGTGAGGTACCAGAGCAATTCAAGGATACTCCATATCAACCCTTCTCCAAAAGAGATCGTCTTGGAAAGGTACTTGTGGGTTCAGTATAGTCTATGAGTGTATCCTTGAAATTTTCTAGAATGTGGGAATTATTCTAGTTCGTAGCAGCATATAGGAAGGTTTTGTGGGTATTCATCACCGCACAATTGGTGTGATGTGAAATAGTAGTAAGGTAAAGTTACCAATTTCGCACAGCACCTAATTTTGGACACACCACACTATCTAGCTTCCACTCAAAGGTCCAAATCCAAGTCAAACTTGGTAAACTTATTGACCATTCAATGCCTCATCAGGGGATGCAAAATTGTACTTCTAGCTACTGATCAGGGGATGGTGACTCCCATATGTACTGTACTTGGAGCCGCGACCGCGGTCAAGATGACGGTCAACGGTCAAAATGAGATTTTAGTGCTGGTCAACGGTCAAAATGAAATCTAGACAATCAAAGTTGGTAAAGGTCGTCAGTCAAGCTCGAATTTCACCGCACAGTCAACGGTCAAAATCAAGTTTTAGCCAAGGTCAACGGTCAAAATGGAAATTTTGGAGGGTCAAGATCTTGACCGTGGTCATGGCTCCAAGTACAGAACATATGGGAGTCGCCACCCCCTGACTGATTTGCCACCGATACGAGCTGAACAAGTTTTAGGCAGTCAAATTTATCCTGTCCGCATCATATAGATTACAAAAACTACTCTATTGTGACTCACAATAGTTGTACTCTAAGATTTATCACTGTAAGTTGTCTGAATAACATGAATAAACAAAATTTAGTAATTTTTGCAAGTTCTCAGTGATTGACCTGCCAGAAAAATCCATTTGTCCGAAATTAGGGGGTGTGACCCATTTTTGCGTATTGTGTCATGTCGTAAAACTTTTGTTCAGTTTTACCAGAGGAAGAAACGTTGAAACTCATGTGGCATGAAGTGGAAGAGTTTTGCTAAGTATCTGTCATTACTGAAGCTCTGCTATAACAGTGATCATTATTAAGCCTTGGCGCGTGCGTAGCACGTGCAGAGGGTTACGGTAGTCGTTTTGTGTGTGTGTGTGTGTGTGTGTGTGTGTGTGTCTGTTACTAGATTATCTGAAGAATGACAGCTCTATGGTCCAAATGAAAGGTACTTACGTTCATAAATCGAAATTATCTAGAAATTTGTTGTGTAGAATCTTGCAAAAACGCTGTAGTTTCTGAGATTTGAGGCTTTTGTGCTTCTCTGAGCGCTTAGCTTCGAAACCGTACCCATTGATCACGCCCTGTGTAGTGTGCGTTATCTAGAAACAATACAGCTTGAATCATGGATTGGAGTTTGGCAGCCGGGCTGGCTTAGCCTGCTGCTTGGACAGTACAGGTATAAAGTAACTCAATGATTGCAAGTTGAATATAGCTTTGTGTAGAAGTATCTCGAGCTGAGCATTAAAGTGCAAGTACTAAGTACTACAAGCATCAAAAGTATATTCAATGAATTCCAAAACAGTGGTTTAAATATAATTAGGTTAACCACAGGTCAATTGCAGCAGGCTTGAATTTGCTAGGCCACTGACACCTCTCAGTGGATCGTGCTGGTCATATGTCATGCATACATGTGAGTGCGCCGAGGCTTATGCACCTTGGTGCTTTCATTGTCGATATTGTCCGAAATATAGCGACTTTACCTTACTAGAATGACATTAATAAGATTTTGAGCATTTATAGACAATCTGGGTCTGATTTTAGTTTGTCTTATCCACTATGCTTGCACCTGTGACAGTGGTTTTGTTTGATTACTTGAGCACTGCTTGTGCATGTATGTAGTTACGCTGAGAAAACATATTTTTCAGAGGATTTTTGGTGTGTTCATATATGATGCATGTATATCGAACCATACTATATATCTGTGATTAAACACTAAACGAGTTTTAGGGACTCTTACACAACACTCTTGCTGTCATCTTAATTATAGTCAGATGACACAACATGTGTGAGCAGTCTAGTATCACTTGAAATGCTTAGGTAGAGTTAGGGTAGGTTCACAGAACTTCCCGTTGCGTTGCGTTGCGTAAAAATTATTCGAGTGCAAAAGCGCAGCAACACAGCATATCAAACGCAATACTTAGAGAACAATTTTCTAAAGTTTACATCAGCGTTGCATTGCCAATCAAAAGTATTATTACGCAACACAACACAGGGTATATGAATTCGGCTTTATATATAGATGAGCAAGATGTAGACCAGATACAATTTTTTGAGTATAGTATACATTGAAGTAATTACACACAGTGACAAGGGGTGATGACTCATCTATGCACTGTACTTGCATCTAGAATTTTAGAAGTGTTGAGAAACAAAAGAATTTTTTCAAGTTAGCTGTGTATCTTAGAGTCATCTTTATTTATCTGACATGTGATTTCACAGTGGCGTAGCCAAGGGGGGCTCAGGGCTTTGCCGCTGACCGGAAGCGCAAAAACCATTAATAATTGTATTTATTAGTAAGTAATCAAGCCTTTAGAATCTTTTTTTTCTTACTTGTTTGTTGTTAGAAGCTATTTTCCAAGCTCATTTATGCCTAAGCTCTATATAAACAAACTTCAGAACCTTTTAATTCAGCTAGGTTGATCAAAAGCGCTCATGCTCAGCAGCTAGCTTCCAGCAATAGTTCAAAGGTCACGATATCGATCATGTGACACCCAAAATTTTTCGAACGCTATGCGCGCACCCTTTTAGCACCCCCTTACTCTAAATCCTGGCTACGCCCCTGTTTCATGATTCAAAATTCAAATCTGATTGGACAAGTATACATCATCTGAAATATATACGGAAGCTGCTGTTGTTCAACAGACAGAATAACACAAAAAATGACTACTGTATCCCTCTGCACATGCGTAGCTCAGATTTTTTAATAACATGATGCATAATAAATTGTCTATAGGTGGCAGACTGGTCTGGTGTATTGTATCAAGACAGAAGAACTGCAAGTAATAATATTTTTCTATCCTCCCGTACTGTCCTAAATTTCTAAAATTTACATGTAGATAAGTATTCCAGTTCATATGGTGGTGGAGGTCAGACCTATGCCTATCACCACGAGGAAGATGACACATCGTTCAGACTGGTTGACACAGCACGAGCAACCAAGTTGCCCCATCACACCAAGAGGACCAAGTACAACCAGGTGGGAAGTTAACTTCTGAAATATGTACCTATTGAGTGATTCACTTGTGATTGACTACAGCAAAAGATTCGTCGTGACCGTGAGAAGAGAGAGGAGAGAAGGATGGGTGGCAAGCAACAACAAGCCAAGGGCAAGCGAAGGGAGAGGTGAGTATGTGTACGCCTCTACTGACTGTATGTTTCATGTTGCCACATTGAATGTGTGCTCTAGGGATCGATGGAAGCAACAACAACAAAAGAGAATGCAAAAGTTCATGGGACACCGTTATGACAGATCAGCAGTATGTCAACAGATTATACAGTTGTGTTGAGTTACATGCATGCAACGCTCTCTCCTTGCTCTGTAGCCTGTGAACCTGAAGCCGAGGGCACCTTCAATTGCAGTGAAAGCTGAATGGCCAATTGTGAATGAAATTGATTTTGTTCAGTTGGGTAAGCTCAACTTCCATCCAGCTGAACCAAAGGAATTGTGAGTGGTCTACATAGTGTGCATTTGAGAGTCATATTCTCATCTTGTTTTGGTGTCCCCTCCTCAGACGGCTGTGTGGCTCACTTGGCTACTATGACTCCATTAAAGAGAAGAAGATCTCCCTAAAGACACCTCATTCTTTGCAGGTGTATGACCGAGTGTTTCACAAGGTCACCACCACTGATGATCCTGTCATCAGAGAGGTAACAGGCATACACTACTATTGTGTAGTGGTCATAGTCATTGTGACAAGATACTTTACTTAGAAGGGCTGTATTAGTACATTGTATTTGTATGTGTTGAGCACAATACAGAAAGGAACTTATTACATTACTTCCTCTTGTGTCACAATGACTTGTCCATATATATATAGTGTAATTGAGACAAGGCTTTTTGTGTGTGTACAGTTATCTGTGGTTGAAAGTTAATCATAATACTGCTAGTATTTATGTGAAGTGTGTATTTGTTTTGTCAGCTAACCAAGAGCAAAGAGTGCAGTGACTGTAAGGTGTTTGCCACAGATGCCATCTTGGCCACTCTCATGACCTGTGCCCGTTCAAAGTACTCCTGGGATATAGTGGCTCAACGTGTAGGGGATATCTTGTTCTTTGACAAGAGAGATGACTCCCAGTTTGGTAAGATACCATGTTGGCTGGAACCCTTGTTTCTCATGTGATTAAGCCTCGGCATGTGCGTAGCACGTGCAGAGGATTACGGTAGTCGTTTTGTCTGTCTGTCTGTTCCATCGAAATCTCAAGAAAGGCAGCTCTAGCGACAAAATTGATGGTACTTATGTTCATAACTCTGAATGATCTTGTAAACATATATTTTTTGCTGTCCAAAATGCTGTGGTTACGGAGATTTGAGGCTTTTGTGCTTCTTTGAGCGCTTAGCTTCGAGGCCACGCCTACTGATTTGGTGTGCGTTATCTAGAATTTGTCTTGAATAGAAGCACAGAATTGAGTCATAGCTGCTGTGTTAGTCAGCAGGTCAGTGTTGTTTGGCAAGACAGGCAGGAGTTGGCCTGCTTTCTATGTAAGCATATATACAGGGCATGCATACATTTTTACATAATTGTAGCCTGTGAGCTAATGCATCAGTGGACTATCTGACAGCAGGTGAGCATCCCAATACATGTCATAGCAAAGCTCATCTGGTTCATCATCTGTGACATTTGCTGCTTCATCACAGTTAGCTATATGGCTAACCTGGGCCAATGGCATATGTATAAGCGTATTGTGACTGGACAACTCAGTCTCTTTCAGGCTGGCCTACATGCATGCCTGGGCCTAGGTGACTACTTATGATGATACATTCTTTTACTGAATGTATGCATATAACTGTGCTAGCTAGTTGAGTGTGCCGAGGCTTATGCACCATCGGTGCCTTCATTCATAACAGAATTGATAAATTTTTATGCTTGTTATTTCAGACTATCTGACTGTTAGTGAAACTGCTAAGGAGCCACCTCAAGATGAAGAAGGCAAGAATTCTCCTACCAATCTTGCTGTTGAAGCTACCTACATCAATCAAAACTTCTCACAACAAATGCTTATGGTGTGTGTGTGTGTGTGTGTGTGTGTGTGTGTGGNGTGTGTGTGTGTGTGTGTGTGTGTGTGTGTGTGTGTGTGTGTGTGTGTGTGTGTGTGTGTGTGTGTGCATGTGTGTGTGTGTGTTGGAAGTTGCTAGGTAATAGTAGTAGTTCAATAAGTTTATATGCATTTTTAAGTGTTTTGTATTACTAGTGGTACGGTTCTGTTTACCTAGTAACATGTGATTGCTTCAGGAAAACGTCACAATGTGTGGAAAACTTCTAACAATATACTTGCATTACTTCAAGTGGACAGCATGTAGCCTCATACCCAGGCCCCTCCCTCAAAGGAGAGAGCCTGGGTACGAGGCTAGACAGCATGTGTGTGTATGGCAATGATAATGGCATACATGTATCGACATGTGTACTTGTCATTTGTTTCGCTTAGGAAGGACCAAGGAAGTTTGATCTTCCAGAACCTAATCCATTTGCTGGTGATGATACTGATGAGCTGGCATCAGTCTCCTATAGGTGAGACAATGCCTGTGCTGTTACAGATGTGGAGGACATGTTTTATTGGCTGTAATGTTTATTCAACTAGGTATCTCAAGTGGAATCTTCGTGAGGGTGTGGGTTTGGTTGCTAGATGTGAGTATGATGCTGTTATGCCAACAGCTCATGGAAAGGCATTTGTCAACATTAAAGCTATAAATGAATGGGATGCTAAGGTAATTTGTGATAGAGTCTCCAGTTGTATGACCATGAGTATTAAGTAAATTAGTGATGTTTATACTGTAGCTCTCTGGAGGTGTGGAGTGGCGTAAGAAGCTAGAGTCCCAGCGTGGAGCTGTTCTGGCTACAGAGCTAAAGAACAATAGTTGTAAGATTGCCAAGTGGGCTATGAGTGCTTTGCTGGCTGGTTCAAGCTTCATCAAGTTTGGGTAAGTACACTGGAAGTTGTTCTGTCTGTGTTTAGTGTCAACTAGAGATACAAACTTGCTGTATATCCTTTGTTTTGTGATACTTAGGTATGTGTCTCGTAAGCACCCTAGTGACAACAAGAACCATCAGATCCTTGGTGTACAACAAGTCAAACCAGCAGAACTGGCTCAACAGATGACACTGGACATTGGCAATGCATGGGGTGTCTTGCATGCTGTAATTGACATGTGTCTACAACAGCCTGCAGGAAAATACCTTATCCTCAAGGATCCCAATCAGGTGTGTTCAATGTTGCCCTCACTGTTCAGTGTCAGTCCTATACTCATCCTAGTCCCATAATGTGCTCTACTCAGCTAGCTTGACTAGCTTGCTGCTGTTACAAACACTACTAGTGGTGTACCAAGCATTAGCATTGCATGTTTAGACGGTTTGTTATGTGTATGTTAATAGATGTTTTGGTCTATTACTGCAGGGAGTTGTTCGTATCTACAAGGTTCCAATGGATGCCTTTGAGGGAGAGGAGAGTTCAGAAGAGAGCTTTGATGAGAGTTCAGAGGAGTCTGATGAAGAAGATGAAGAAGAGGAGGAGGATGAAAAGAAAGGTACACATGGTTTGGTCTCTTGACGGGAGGAGACATCACTAGCTAGTTGGTGTAGTATTCTCCTAATGTTATGTAGTTATTGTAAGCTATAGAGTTGACTGGTGTATCTTTAGATTTCTGCCACTGATCTTCAGTCTGTTGAGGACAACACTAATGCATGATCTGGCATACTTTTAAATTTTTGAGGCTAAGCAAGCCATGTATGTGATTGATCACTTTAATCTCATAATCAAGCCTCGGCACGTGCAGAGGATTACGGTAGTCGGTTTGTCTGTCTTTCCGTCTGTCTGTCTGTTGTCTGTCCATCTGTCTGTCTGTCTGTTCAATGGAAATCTCACGAAAGGCAGCTCTAGTGACAAAATTGATGGTACTTACATTCATTAATGGGAATGATCACATTTTTTTACTGTCCAAAACACTGTAGTTGCTGAGATTTGAGGCTTTGTGCTTCATTTCAGCACTTAGCTTCAAAGCCACGCCTACTGATCTAGTGTGCGTTATCTAGAATCAGTGTTGAATTCAATCGTGCCAGTGCAGCTCTCTGCTGCTGTCATTGTTGGTTACCATTAGTGTTGCTTGGCAAGACAGTGCTGAGGCTTGTGCACCATCGGTGCCTTGATTGTACATGTAAGAATATTGCCATTCTTGATGTTAATTGTCTTGAATTTGTTTTTTGTTGTAGGATGACAGTCTTGGTCACATGCAGGGACTACTGAACATTAGTACGGCTATTTTATTGAGTATTTCTGTAGGTCATAAAATAAAAGTATAATTATATGCTGGAATTTGTGCATCATCTTCGTGTGAATTAAGCAAACCTAAAGTGCCATAATTATGCAAACTAGCTATATAGTACACAGTACCACTCACAGTAATAATTCACTAGCTGCATGCACGACAGTTCAGTTCCTTGAGCTCCAGCTTGTGGCATGCCACCCACCACAGCTGTAAAGAGTCCAACTGTCACCAGGATGACAGTAGCCAATAGCAACACTGTTTTTATGACCACTTAGCCAATATACTCTCACAAGGTGTACGTGCTTTGATATATATATGCTAGATGGTCCCTCGGTATCTGTAAACACTACTTTTTCGTCCTACAATAAGTACAGTGTGATCATAAAGACATTATTATTGTATAATTGTTGAATTTTGTGTCAAAAACTAATAATGGAAGCTTATAATTATACTTCCATAATATGCATGATAATGTTCAATGCTATTAATTGCATGGTTATACATAGCACTAGCCATGAAATAAAACAATGTTATTATTATACACAAATTTACAATGGGCATAATATTATGTTCTTTTAGAATAATACTTATCATTCTGCATTCAATCTGATTTATGACCATAACATTATTAGGGGTGCGGCGATTGTGCCAGCATAATTTTGAGAATAATCGGAGAAGTGGAGCACGAGCATAATTTCGGGAATAATGGGGTTAAATTTGAGAATAAACGGAAGTAAACAGGAACTTGTAAATTGCCACGTGTAGAAAATCTGAACTCACCGCACCTAGATTAGTCTCGCGAAGCCAGAGCCTCACACTTGCTCCGCCCATACGCTCCGCAGGGAGAGGGTCTGGTTGCATGCCTATACCTGATCTTGTACCGGCGTTAGAAATCTGACGTGACCAATCAGATTGCTGAATGATTCATTAGTTAACCGCTGTTTCCGGATTTGGGAGCAAGTCGCGTGATGCCTGGAGTTTCAAGTTGCGTAGATATCGATTTATCATCGTTTGCAGCTAGGACAGCTGTTTTACTAAGCTAGGAGTCTCTCAAAGGTTAGTTTTCTTTCGTTGTTATCGCTAGAAATGCTGGATTTTGTCTTGCTTCTTTATGAACGCACACTACATGACGTAATCATTTTGCTGACGTGGCACGTAAATTGCATTCCGCTGGTACAAGATCAGGGGGCCGGTCTAAAAAGAGGAATGGGAAACGAGGAAATGGAAATGGGAAATGAGGAAATGAAGAAATGAGGAAATGAGTTATTACTGCTGTTCAACAGTTGAGCAAGTTTGCTTCTCACCTCAGTAAACTAAAGAGAACATAAGTTGTACTTACATTGACCATACGCAGTGTATAATATCTATGCATTGACAGAACCCATAGGTTAATTATCTATGGTGCAATCACTGCATGTATTGAACAGTTGATCCTGAGCTCAAGCTCACTGAGTCTGAAACAAGATGTAAAGTTTGGACTTAGCCGACTGAAATCTGTGCTGGTTTCTTGCTGTACCGTAGTACCACTACCTCTGAGGAAGGCAAATATATGTACCTGGAGCTTGAAATCATTGTCAGTATCAATCAGAATGTCTTATAGCTTGAGTAAAGAATTATTGTCGAGTCTTTCTAATCTGTTTTGATAGTCTCTCAGGCCAGACTAAGTGACATACATTTGTAGCTATCAGTGTGAGACTGGCAAAGATGCTTGGTATAACAGATAGATGCTTCTTGCGAAGTATCATCACCTCTCATCCATCATGAGGCAAAGTATAGCCAGGCTGAACAGCATGTAAACTATTATGCTTTGTATAGTGTCAGCAGTATTCATTCAGTGACATGAAGAAAGGAGCAAAGTGACAGATCATAGTGTACATGGCCATAGAATCATGACTAAATGATTTCCTCATTTCCTTATTTCCTCATTTCCCATTTCCATTTCCTCGTTTCCCATTCCTCTTTTTAGACCAGCCCAAGATCAGGTACAGGCATGCAACCAGACCCTCTCCCTGCGGAGCGTATGGGCGGAGCAAGTGTGAGGGTCTGGCTTCGCGAGACTACACCTAGATGAGGTAGCTGTGTTCATTTTTCGTTCAAATCAGAAAGATATTGAATTTCAATCAAGTAAACAAGAAAAGTTAGACTGTTGTATTATTGTTGGACCCGTTCAAGTCGATATGAATTCGTTGTATTTTGACAAAACTCATGAGAATAATAGGGAGATTTACGGGAATAATCGGACGTTTTTCTAGGCAGTGCGGAATAGAATAATCGGTAAAATTTTGAGCATAATAGCCTCAGGCCTAAACATTATTATTGATCAACTTGAGAAATCAAGTTATACTTCTTATCACAGAAGATTTTGGAAAGTTCAGTTCGCCCAATTTAAATGAACATTAACGATAATATTTTAAAAATCACCCAATCAGGACATATACTATCATGAACAACTTTAATGGTAATAATTAGCTATAAAGCCAAACATAATTATTGATGATTAGTACTTACAACTATATAATCGTGCTAATGCCCAAATTTTAAATCATTTCATTACAGCTCTTCCTAATAGTTAAAATAACGTTTAACTGTCCCTATTTCAAAGGGTCCACAGTATACTTTAAACTGTACAAAAATATATTGCTTGTGCTATAAACCTCTCAACAAAGGAAGATTCTTGGTTCCCAAAAATTCCGTACAATTCCCTATTGTAACAAATTAACAATACCAACAGAACCTCCGAGAAGGACAAACTCTCTACAATTGGACAAACAAGCAAAATATATATTGTTCCCAAAGTGTCCTTTGTTCAGAGGTTTTACACTATGTGTGTTTCAGTTGGTGTTCTTGATCATCACACATTTCAGGTGTATGGGTGTATATAATCATATCCACACAGCTACAGTTCTGTACAAATTGTACACAATGCATAATTTGAATAGTTATATTTTAAAATATCATCAATGTCCATTTAAATTGGGCAAAATACTAAAAACTTTCATCAAAAATCTTTCTTGTGATAAGTATGTAAATATTGATTTCTCAACTAATCCACTGTTGCTTGTTCTTCATTCTGTGTTCCTACCAAGCTCTCATCTTTGACCTCAGTGGTCTCGACCTCAGTGGTCTCAACCTCAGTGGTCTCAGTGACTTCCTCAGGAGCCTCCTCCTCTACATGGGTGGTTGCCTCAGGAGGGGTAGTTTGTTGGTCAACTGCACTAGTGTCAACAGAGGACTCATCATGAACCTGCATCTTGAACTTGTATGTATTTCCTGTAGTCTCCACCTTGCCTGCATACAACAGAAGACAACAGATATTAGCTCTTGATGATAGTGGTTACTCCACTGCAACAAGGCCAACCATAAAGCATTTAACATGCACACGCTTACCAGAAGACAGATTGAAGCTGCGTCCTTCTGGAGTGGTAGGTGTTGGTGGAGAAAACCAACTCCACACAGATCCAACAAGGGGCACATATCTCAAATAACCCTACATAAAACGACACACTGCACATTCAACATGTGACAGCATTTTGGTAGCAGGCTTGTGTACCTCTTCTTGGTCTTTCTTTTCCTTCTCCTTTGTCAGATCTGATTTGGCTGCTTCTATCCCCTTAACAATTTGCTCTGAGATGCCCTTGATGTACTGAAAACATAACATGGTAGGAAATTAAACCTACGTACAAGTCATATTTACAGTCACAAACCTTTTTATTTTCTTCGTAATTTTTAGCTTCTTGCAACAAATCAAGTACAAACTCTTGAAGGTTTACATCAGGCTTGAGCTACATTACAAAAACAATGCTACGTGCTAGAACAATATTCAAGAAGTAACATTCAGACAATTGGAATAAAGAACACAGTACTTACTTCCTTGATCATAATACAGCTGAAGTTGCCATGTTGAAAGGGCTGAAAAGCTGGGTTCTTCTTAGCAAGTACTGATGAGAGCTCAATGTTGAGGGCGTTGAGTTCAGAGACTTCTTCAAGGGTCAGGTCAGTCCTAGTAGCCCAGTCAGTTGGCACAAACCTGGAGTGAACATGTTCACTCATAAATGTCATAGGTACATTTATGGGGTAAAAATTCATACTGTATAAATCCACTTCCAAAGAATGAAGGAAACTCCAGACATCTGATGTTAGGTTGTCCCTTCAACTGACTCTCCAGCAGGCGTCTGGCAAGAGCAGTTTTGTGCAAAGATTCCTAGATAATTATTATCAATGACAGTAAATTTCAGCAGCACATAACCTTGAATGCTCACAGCTAACATATCTTTGAACTTACAATTCTATCTGTAAGTATTGCAATAAACTTGTCGAATGATGAGAGCTCAATGTTGAGGGCGTTGAGTTCAGAGACTTCTTCAAGGGTCAGGTCAGTCCTAGTAGCCCAGTCAGTTGGCACAAACCTGGAGTGAACATGTTCACTCATAAATGTCATAGGTACATTTATGGGGTAAAAATTCATACTGTATAAATCCACTTCCAAAGAATGAAGGAAACTCCAGACATCTGATGTTAGGTTGTCCCTTCAACTGACTCTCCAGCAGGCGTCTGGCAAGAGCAGTTTTGTGCAAAGATTCCTAGATAATTATTATCAATGACAGTAAATTTCAGCAGCACATAACCTTGAATGCTCACAGCTAACATATCTTTGAACTTACAATTCTATCTGTAAGTATTGCAATAAACTTGTCGACATCTTCAATAGATGTACTGTGCTCTGCAATAGGATAGAGATCACAAACAGTAATCTCAATAAGATTAGGTGTGGGTATGGTAGCAAAGAATGGTGTGTTCATTGTCAACACTATACTAGGGAGGTGGGGTTATGGTGTGTGTTATAACATTGTATAGAAGAAGCCTAGTAAGGACAAGACAATACAAATGACCTAGGGCGTAGCCCTTGAAATGACACAGTATACAGAAGGCTGAAGCTTGGGTGCCTTCATTACTATTGTATACTCATTTTTTCTCGTGGTAATAATGTATGTGCAAGAGTTATCTACTGCTCGGCACACTCATAAACTACACATGCATGTTATAACAGAAGACCATCAGTACTGAGACTGAATGCCCAGAAAAATTGTCAGATCCAGGTAAGCACTGTCAGAGTATGAATCAGATGTCACTGCATGGTATATATCAAATTCCAACCAATCACAGATTGGCAGCAGAGTAGCCATCCTAGTCATGATCTCTGGAAACTCAGTTTAGAAAATCCAGTGAATGGTAAAACTTGAGATCACTAGCACTCATTTCACATTTATGCACTTAGTGCATGATAGCTTTAGGAGTCATGCAGCCAGTGAAGTTTTAACTGATATATATTCTTCTTGAACAAGCCACTACCATTCAAGCGTCATATTTAATATATGCTTACTCACAAGACTTGTAAGCAATTGAGTTACCTGCTCCAGTGAGCTGAGCCAAGCATATGCTCACATTCAGTTCAAGCTCTGCTGAATTTCTAGATAATGCACACCTTTGTGTGAACCTGTACATATTGTGTGATCACTGTCAACACTAGTACTATGCTAGCAAGTTGGGTAATGGTGTATGTATATGCTTTAATATTCACAACATTATGCATATGCCTATAATTTATTTGGACATTATCGGAAATACACTTCAATATACTACCAAGGGTATTTCACCATGATGTCCATCAAACATACAAGCCTGAACTGCACTTAATACGTGAAAGAAAGCACTTAGCACACTGATACAAGCATTTTGGAACATACCTATTGCTATATAGTCGACACTTGAGACTTGAGCAATATAACAGTTCCTACTCTAAAATTAGATTTCGAAGGTGGAACAGTGAACAAAGACCAACCACAGAGAAAAGAATTGCCAACATTCTGTTCTTGGGCTCTTCTGGTATTTCTTTCAAGTGCTGGAGTATCTTTGCACAGAAAGGTCAGGGAAATATGTATATTTCCCTCGGTAATACGAACGTTGGCACGGGCACTGAGTTCTTCACATGCATAAACCACGGAAAACAGTATGATTTTCCATGATACAAAATAGTAGAAGCCTACTAATGTTCAACAATACTCTGCCAAGACTAATAAGTCTCACATGTAAGCAAAGTAGCAGTAGCATAACCAAACAAGGGTCTACTAGCTACAGGGCTTGGTCCTACCATTTGTTCAGAATATATGCACTGGCAGTCTGCTGGCAGCATGATCATTCAGCACACACTTAGCAAGACGATTGTAATTTTAATGGCTAACAAACTGACACTGACAGTATCCAGCAAGTTCAGATGCTGAAATGCTCTCAGATGGCATCTAACAGTAAACAAATTCTCAAATTTTTTGCCGTAAAGTCACTCAAAGCGCAAAATTTCAAAAAGGGTGGAGTTCAATTGTATAGCTGTAGTGCTAGTGCTGCTTTAGGCTAGGGGATAGGGGTAGGTATGGCTAGTGCTAGGGACTAGGACTGACTCCACACGCAACTGCTTAGTAAATAACATTACCATGGGGAAAAGTGGGTGTACAGCAGCAATTATGGAAACATTAAGTACTTGTGTTCACAATTAAAGGCTAATAATTATCACTGACAGAGAGAAAAGTCTCAATCATCAGGGGAGATCATGAGAGTAACAGTTGTCACAGTGAAAGGTACAGCAGTACTCCACATGACAGACAGACTCACTAGAAGCTGAGCAGCTTTCATACGGATCACGGTGGTGAAGTTGGTTGTGAAAGTACAATATCAAATTATTCTACGATCAAAACTTACCTGGAAATGAATTGATAGGGTCAAATCTGAAGGATATTCCCTGGTGGGGTAGCTTGATTGGTGCTATCCCAACTTTGGGGAAGTGAGCATGTAAGTCTCTGGCAATCTGCAACAATGATAATGTACATCAAAACTAAACACAGACTATGTCAATACAAAGGGCAAACTCTTTACCAATGCATTGACAACATTAGAAGTAGCTGGAGCAAGCTCTTCAACCATGACAATTGTGGGTACTTGAGGTACATCTCCATCAGTTGAATCTGATGCTATCTGTTCTTCTTGTTGGGTGTCTGCTACAGGTTGCTCGCTAGCTACAGGCTGGTCAGGAGCTGACTCAGTAGTACCATTGTCTATCTGCTGCTCCGTTGAATCTGAAGGCTGTACATATCACAAGTACATAACCGCAGTACCATAGATAGTAGAGGCTATGGCAGTACTGGGAACAGATGCATACATTAATATCTTCACATACATCTACAATAGTAGGTTCTTCCTCATTCACCGCAGCAGTAGTGGTACCTTCAAACAAAATCAATGGTGTTATAGATAAAGGTCAGACCACTGAGGTATACTATAAGTAATGAACGCTGTGTACCTTTCTCTTCAGACACTGGGGTCAATGGAGTAAACTGCACCTCTCCTCCTCCAAAGTACTTGAACAACACAGTGAAAGACTGGTGGCTTGGGACATCCTGTGTGCAAATACATATCAATACTGTATATATACCCATGGCAAATCAATACTACACACAGATCAAGTAAAAGCATCATGTACATGTTTGAGACAATCATTGCCATAGTTCCAAATGGTTACTACTGCTTTAAGATACATTATCAAAATAATTTATCTCTGCTATAAAAGGTCAGCTACAGAAACTTAGGAACTTTTTTCAGAGATATGTTTCCATGTCATGACAGTCAGATGGCTACAGAGGCTTCAAATAGAAGGAGGAGACTTTAATTTTGGCTAAGCATTTGGGTAAACAATCAGTAAAGTGCTCACACAAAGAGCACACTCAACAGAACAGAGTTCTAATGTCATAATACAGAACTCCAAAGCTCTCCCTTTACATCTATCTTAAGGTGATACTATCACATACAGTAGACTGTGATTATTACAACAAAGGGCTGCCCAGCCTGGCACATACAAACTTACAAATCTCTTGATTCCAGGTATTTCATCAAGCTTGCTAATCATGTGTCTGGTCTATAGAAATGACCAATAGTCAATAAAATTTATGACAATACATACATTAGCACACAACAAAGTATATCATACCAGACTGTTGCAATAGGACACTGTTTCAATAAGTGTATTGGTACCTGAGATAGAGAAACAAACTACGATTACTGCAGTATACTCTTGAAACAACTAACCAAGATATTGTAGACTCAGCCACAGTGAGAGAGGTACCAATCTATTGATTCCAAATGGTAACATCGCAGTCCAACTAACACGGGTTATAGGAATACAGCCTTCCTGAAGGGGCAGGTCTTTGGGAGGAAAGTCATCTGTATCCTGTAGCACACACACACACACACATCACTAATGTTGCACTATACATCAGCATGCACAAACACAACTTACCAGTTGTTCTGTTTCGACAATGTATGGAGTTCTATGCAGTGTCTACAAAACTGGTCAAGGAAGAAAAATACATTACAAAAGTGACACCAACTAGATATAGGAGGATACGACATAGGGACAGCTGAGCAGTCCAAACCAGGTGCCAGGAGAGAGGGTAATGCTGTCAGCATCACGAGCATTCTACACAAATTAATGATAAGGGTAATACACATTTCTTGTTGTGTCACTCATTTGATGCTTACAGTAACAGCAGCATCTTCAGTCGGGAGACAGAGAGAAGAGAGAGCATGACTGCATGAGAATATCAAACAGCACTAAACATCAATGCCCAATGTAACCATCTAACCACACACCCTTGAGCATGCATCCATATCTTGTATTTGTTACATAGTTCTCTGATTGCCACCATGTCCTCCACATAGCCAGTGAGAGGGGTGCCAGCATAGGCTATCACCATTGTAGGGGTTCGGCCATCTGCTAAATCTTTCTCAATAGCCTTTTCTAGGGCTGTAACATCCTACAAGGCAAACAGAATAATGAGGCATAATCAACTAAAGAGATACGATTTCAAAGTGCTATGAACTGACCATAGCCTTTAGTTCTCCAACACATGGAACTGAAACAGATCAGAGAATCATGATATAAACCATGTATGAATCCACACAAATCACACATACCTAATGAGCAAGCATTCAGTGGTAATCCTAGCTTAGCACACACATTGTAGCCATCAGCAACATTCCCAGAATCACTAATGTATATCACTGGAGGCCTAAGTAGCAAACAACAACACACTATAATAAACAACAACAAAAACACACTATCGTTTCACTAACTTAACATAAAATTCTGATGCTCCTTTGGTAGCATACTTGTCGTACTTTGCAAACAAAGCCATTTGAGCAGCTATGGTATAAAGAGTTGAGATGAACTAGTATATGACAATATCAATTTCTCACGACAAACCTCTGCACAATCCATCCTTGGGATCATCATGATACAACGGGGTCAACTTCTTACCGACTAACCTGAGAAAGATACAAAGAATGACTAACTTACGCTAATAAGAGATGGTTAATGGTCTTATCAACAACCCCAAACCTAAAGGAACCCTCCCAATGCCTGCTCAGGCAAGTGTCCAGTAAAAGACAAGAGACCAAGCCACTCAGGGACCTTAGCCTTGAGAACTAGGGGTGATCATGTTAGCATACTCTGTATCATAAATCAGTCCCTCACTTGAATATAGCCATTATTGCCTTTGTTGTGTGCTGGTTCAGTGTTAGGGAAACCCTCTCCAGGTCACTGCTCTCCAGGGCAACATGGAGGTATGCTGCAATACTACGACCCAGGATGGCAAGGTGAGTACCACCAGCACGTAGCGATGTCTTTGGACTAGAGTACAACATACAAGTGTAGCAGAGTCTAGTGATGATTAGGGATTACAACTATGTCTCAACGCTAGCATAGCTAGAGTCTTTGGAAAAGAATACTCTTCCACTAAACGACATGCAGTATAGGTATAGAAGTCTTCATTAGTAAACACTTACACTTCCTTGAGCTTCATCAGATGTCTTAACTTTTCCAGCACCACATCAATTTCCTGTGTTCTGTCAAACCATTCACACACTCATACAATTACAGTACTACTAACAATTTTCAAATATAGTATATATAGTTACCCAGCTTGAACTGTTAGTGGTCCAACGCTGAATGGTATATTAAGGAATTGAATCACACAGGTGTATTACATCCAGGTAAATATCCCATTATCGATCTCCTCAAACCTACACAGTATTGTCACTGTGACTAGACTCACACTAGTGATTGGCAGCAGCTACCCTCCATACAGAAGTGATGTCACTCAATAGCACTTCGATATTGACAGTATACATGCATACTTGTACTTAGCACTTGAAAATGAATAGAAAATTTCACTCAGCTCCTCAGCACTTTATCATTGAACAATCTGTTCAATAACCCAAAAGTACTTGCAAATGCATATATAAGGATGTGCTCTAAATAGAAATAATGAGTGAGGATACGATTCTTGATTTTCATTTGGGTGTAGCAATGATTCCAGCCATTTTTGAATAGCTGCATTCAACTCCTAATGCAACACAGAACATATATCAATACACAGCAGAACGGAGCCACATGTACATGAATCACAAGTTTGCTACAACAGCAACACACAATTTTATATAGTTTCTCAAGCACAGACTCACCGACTGATCCATCACAAGTCGAAGATCAAAGAAGAGAGCGAGGACTAGACGGTTGATCTGCGACAGAGGCTGGGATGAGCTAGCCAGGGCCTCAGGGCTCTACCAGTACCAGAAAAGTGGTCCACGTGCGCGCGCCTAATGACATGATGATGACATCATTCCATTAGGTGAACTAAATCAGCTGAACCTAGCAGCAACGTCACTGTTTACTATAAGCAAATTAGAGAAAGCTGGGGTGTGTTCACTCAAGGCTCATTGCATTGCTCAACTTGTGTAAAGCTGCTACAGTCTACTGTCTAGGCATGTAAGTTGGATGGCTGAACCTTTTAATTGTAGTGAGTCATGTTGCTCACTTCACTTGTGAAATTCTGTGTATTTTGGTAGGTGAGTTTCATGCAGCTGTGAACAGATGGCTGTTGACCTAGACCCAGAATTATTGCCTCTGTGCTCCTCTCCTCTTCATGTTGTGGCCAACAGCAATGACACCAAGTCATTGACTCTTCTTCTACACTCCCTACCTGACCTGGACTCTTCCATCGATGCCCAGGATCGTCATGGAAGGACTCCACTGGCTATTGCCTTACAGAATGGGAGGTTTGGTACTGCTCGTATTCTTATAGAATATGGGGCGAATATAGATAGCATTAGTTTGATGTGTGTAGATAGAGAACCAGTTTCACAGGTGCTTTCATGTTCTCCATACATTGACTTCATAGAAGCTTTGATTGAAGACAGAGTTAAGCTTCCATTGCATATCGTTGTCAAAATTCCATTAATCTTTTCAGCTGCATATGAAGGTAGGGTATCTTTTTTGGAGAGCTACTTAGAGCAATATGAATGTAATGTTGATAGCAAAGACCATATTGGGTGTACAGCTCTTCATTATGCCTCTCAGAGGGGTGAGCTGAGCTGTGTTGAACTTCTCGTCAAGTATGGGGCAAGTACTAGGCTGACCAATCCGCAAGGTATGACCCCCCTCCATTTAGCTTGTGCCTCAGGCCATCAAGATGTAGTTGAAATGCTTCTCCTAGAATGGGTAACACCTGACCCTCAAGTGGTGCTGAATGTGAAAGACTTCCATGGTCGCACTCCTCTACATGTGGCCCTCTACTGTAAACAGTTTCAAGTATTTAAATACCTTGCTACTAAATACCTTGCACTGTTTGACCTTGATGCAAGTGACAGTGCTGGTTACACTGTTCCTTTTCTGCTTTTTATCTGCAAGTTCAAACTGGGTGATGGTAGGTACAAGGATTTACCTATAATTAGCAGTGAGGAAGCAACATGGATTCTACATGAAGGTGTAGCAGAGTCTAATATCAATTCGGTTGTTTCGTCAATAGCTTGTGGAGCCTGGGTTAATGCCTTTGACTTCATGCAGCAGTCTCCTCTCATTCTAGCTTCCAAGATAGGCTCACTAGACATCTGCAGAGCTCTGATTGAGAGTGGTGCTGATCCAAATGCTCACGATGAAGTAGGTAGTACAGCTTTGCAATATGCGTGTAGGTCTAGTCACTGTGAAGTGGCAGAATACCTTCTTTCTCTACCTAATCTTGATGTAGAACTATTTTACAACAGATATAATGATCCTCTATCTCCAGAGGTATTGTACACTCTGGTTAGGTTCTTTGCAGGGTGTAACTCCTCCAAGAAGCCTCTTTATTGGTGCAAATGGATTACTCTAGCAGCTCAACATCCTAAAGTGGACAGGGAAGCTTTTAATGCACTTATAAATGAAGTTTGTCCCAGTGATTGGCTTACCCAACTCTCGGGCCGAGGCACTAGCGTTCAAACCCAAGACTCCAGAGTGTATGGCACCACTCCCCAATCCTTCTTGCCCACTATGGTTGTTTTGCCACCCAAGGTTGATGAAAAGAATGTTGGAGTCCCCAAAAAGGGGAAAAAAAAGCATATCCCTCTTAGGCGCACAAAGCTTTCACCACCAGTGGTCAAATTTGTTGCTAAAAAGCAAAAAAAGACCATTCCTAAGACAAAGTGGTTTCAAGAAAAACCAAAGCCTTTCCAGTTTCATTTTGAACATGTTGGTTACTTTCCATTGCATGAAGCTGTAATACACAAAAACATTGCTGTTTTTGGGTTCATTCTTTCCAAGGCTGTCAACTCTCACCATCCTGATCTTATCAAACAGCTTCTTACTGGAGTAAAAGACAACTCAAACCAAACGGTGATAGATCACTTAGGAAGGAATTTTCAAGCTTTCAAGTTGGTTCTTGAGGAACTTCAGCTGACCAAGTTCGTAAAGAAATACCTGATTGGGCTGTATCCACTCCCAGAGGGGATCAGTGTGGAGATGGCTCTGCTGCATTATCTCATGTCAGGTGTGTAACTGATTGAGCAGTACAAATTGATGCAATTTCCATGCATGCATAGTTGCATATATGTATAAAATGAAGAACTTATAGGGCAATTCCAGGCCAAGTCAACACAAAAAAATGAGCACCCTCATAGAATTCGACAAAACTTGAGGTACACATACCTTACCACAAGTTATTATCCCACACCTGATTTGGGTGTCATATGTTACATGGCTTCTGACTTATAAGCGTCCGAAATTTGCCATTTTTTAATGACATTTCACCATTTATTAGCAAATAACTAATGCTCTGATTGTTTTTAGCTGCCAAGACTGATACCATTGTACTCGGCATGAAATTTTGCTTCAGATGATATACTTGAAGTTGATGGTCACTCGCTAGCAGGTCAAAGGTTATTTTTTAAATCTATAATTGAGCGTTACTAAAAAAAGACGTCTTTTTTTTGCGTGATTTTCACTCAATGTAATCTACAAAAATCGGCCTTTATTTTGTATAAGTTTGGTGATGGGATCTAAATGGGATCAGGAGATACAGGTCAAAACATATGCCTGAGTATAGTATTTTAATTTATAAGTATTTTTCTTTCATGGATTTTGAACAAAAGTGTATGTTTAGTCCTGTATCTTCTGATCCCATTTAGATCCCATTACCAAACTTGTACATAATAAGGAACAATTTTTGCAGATAACATTGTAAAAAAATTGCGGGAAAAAAAGACGTCTTTTTTTAGTAACGCCTTTAAAAGACGACCTTTAACCTGCTACCGAATGACCACCCACTTTAAGTATATCATTTGAAGCGAAATTTTATGCCGAGTACAATGGTACCAGTCTCAGTAGCTGGAAACAATCAGAAAAAAAGTTATTTGCTATTAAGCGGCAAGAAATGATCAAAAATGGCAAATTTCAGTGGCTTATAAGTCAGAAGCCATACAACATATGACACCCAAATCAGGTGTGGAATAATAACTGGTGGTAAGGTATGTGTACCTCAAGTTTCGTTGAATTCCATGAGGGTGCTCATTTTTTTGTGTTGATTTGGCATGGAGTTACCCTATAGTCACCATACTGTTACTTTTTGTAGGAGGACCTCAATCTGTACACCGTGTGACATTAGCTAGGAGGTCCAAGACTCCAGTGGATCAGTGGTAAGCTTATGTTCCAACTCCATACAAGCATATACTTGTCTTAGTATACAGTTTTTTGCCAATTCATACCCACAATTTAATACATTTCATTAATGATATTCTGTAGGCCCCAGTGGTACCTTGAGCTGATTCTCTTGGAGTATTGCAATGATGAACTTGGTTTTGCTTCAGGTAAATACAAACACTACACCATATTATTATAGTTGTGCATCTACTGGCTGCTATATATTGTGTTTTGTGGGTAGGGAAAGAATTGACGCTTGTAACATATCTTGTTAATAATTTTAATTTTGTTTATATTAGATATCATCTCCTTGTACACTGAAGAAGGAAGAGTCCAGCTAGCTGTTCTATTGTTGAACAGGTATGTTACACACCAAATGTACACTATAAAGCCCCTCCCTAATTAGGCAGACTGTGTTGTTTTGTGTCCACCATAACAAGTGGGATGGGATAACCATTGTTGCTGTATGGAGTGTCTTGTAACAACAAGATTGTAATGTTTTAGGCACAAATGATAATTTCAACATTATTAATAAACAAGAGCATATATACAGAAAAAATGGCTTAGTATCAAGTTCTCCAAGGAAGCAAGCATACAAGTAAAGTTAGCATGTACTGATAGTGCCAACATTTTGTTTGAGGATCTACCCAAGGCTATAACAATAGATCACTTCATGTTAGTTGTGGTCTGTTCTTCATTCAAAGCAGTCCCCTTTGCCTTTTACTTTCCTAGACTTGCATACATTATACCTGTATACCCAGAACTCAACCTCCTTAAGCACCAAGAGTATCAAGATTGGCTGCCTATAGCTGTATGTGTAGGCAGTCTTAGCCTTTGTGGGTACTTCACTTCAAAGTTCACTGTGATGTTGTACATACCAAGCCTTTTCTGTTGTTTCCTCTTATGCCATAAGCTCTGTTTGTATAATTATGTCTTCTGACTTGTGCACATTGCATACAAAAAACTTTAGCGGAGTAAATTAATGTGGAACAAGAGAGAGATATATTTAGTGACCCCAAAAAAATACAAGTACCCCTTCGAGTTTGTTTTCCAGCAAGCTTTTGATGTATGCTAGATTGGAGTGATGTAGACTCGTGGTGCTCTTCAATTGCTATCAACAAGCAATAAAAATTTTCCCCATTATCTTATGCTCTTATTGCGTGGAATTGCCCAGTAATTTAACAAAACTTACAAAATTATGCAAAGTTTGTAGATGTAATGTAACTATGTATGTGTTTACAACTCTACAGTGAACATGTCCACGTCCACTTGAATGACACACTTAGAAGGAATAGATATCCATGTCTTCTGTACACTTCTGTTATGAATGGATGTAACTGGGCTGTTGAATTATTGCTACAGAGAGGTGTATCCCCACTGGCAAAGTTTAGAGAAAGGTATCCATGCACTGCATAGTTGTAGTTTCACCCATCATGTGTAGTGCAGTACCAGTATCCCTGTCATGTATATTCTATTACAATTTCCCTATAGATATGCAATTGTTGTGGCAGCAGAGCACTGCAAGATTGAAATAATCAATCTTATACTCCCAGTTATCACTCAGAACCATCTCGATGGTGATCAACTCCAATCTCTTAGTGAGTCATTGCCCTCAGGACTGGTGAGTCTAGCTAACCGTGGCCACAGTGAGATTGCTGAAAGGCTTGTAGGTGTGTTTGCGCTCTCCTCCTCTCTGTGGTCTAGTGGTTATGGACCAAGACTTCTCTATGTGCTGCTATCTTTAGAATTAGGACGCTGCTCTGATTGTACGACTCGATTACTACAAGATGTAGCATCTTTCTTTTGCCAGAAACTTATAGAGAAGAAAGAGTTTCCCTTTCATAAACATCTTCAGATATATTTGCCATTCTTGAATAAACTCGACCATTCTCACCATCAGTTCGTTCAGTTTGTGAAATTTTGCCTTAATCCAGCACGACGATACTACAGCTATGATCTTGTGTTTCACTCTCTGTGTGGTGCGGGTGAGTATGACCTTGTATTATTTGTTCTTGACACACTTAGTGATAGCAACACATCTTCTCTACTTAACAAACCTGATTCCAATGGGCGGTCTCCTCTCTTTTATGCTGCATTTGGTGGTCATGCTAGAGTAGTTCAGTTGCTAGTTGAAAGAGGTTCTGTTGTATTCTCTGAGGGGATGGATCCTCCCATTAAAGGATTGCTGATGTATCTTGTATTGTCCCCATATACCAACTGCTTAGGGGAAGATTTTGTGACTTCACAAGCGATAACTCGTGCTACGAGACGGAAATCTTTTAAACAATTATATAGTTTCTCACCCGAAGATTGTTCATTTGATTCCGAGTTATTCAGCAACCCTCAAGACATGGCACAACTTGCCAGTCTCCTTTTACCTTCTCCTGACCAGTGGGAGAATGTACTCTCCAAGGATTGCTTCCAGATTGTCACAATGCTCTCCACCATTCAAAACCTTGATCCTTTTGAAGAGCTCTTGTTTAACATCCTTGCTGTAGTTCAGAAGAGCTCATTTGTCTTCGATATATCTGTTGAAGACTTAAGAAGGTTGGGTTTGTTTGTTAATGTCTTTGATGTACTCCCAGACACAAAGTCAAGTGAAGCAGTGAGCTGGGCAGATGTTGCTGTTTGTCTAGTTCCATACTCTGCTTCATCTTCTCCAAGGGTACGAGAGCTTCATGATAATATTTTAGCAAGTTGTACCGCAAATAACTGTTTATTGCTGGAAGCACTCAGTACAGCTGCTGAAAAACGTTACTGGGGTTTAGTTATGAATGTACTACCCAATATTTTGTCTGAAGCATCTTACTCGACGTTCCACTTACAAAAACATCTTTCCATCGTTTGGTACCAGGCTGCTATTGATGGACAACAGACCATTTTCGATGCCTTCCATGACCATGTATTCAATTTACCAACATTGGTCACAGCTGCTGTTAAGCACAACCAACTCCACTTGGTGGAGCTCTTCACCAGCGATTCTGACTGCTTGTGCTCAGCATTAATTGCTACTGTACGATTTAATTCAATGCAGACCTTTTCTCTTCTCCTTAATCACATTAGAACTGTAGAACCACACAAAATCGCCATGATACTTAATGCACTTGTCATTGAATCCATTCGGTGGGCGAATCAGGTATGCTTGAAATCCTTGCAAGATTTGTACCAGGATCCAAGCTTAGACAACAAGACCGAATTTCCTGACAAGAATCTATCCTTTTGGTTTTTAGTTCTCTGTCAAGCTGTGAAATTTGGCAATGAAGAGTTTGGTTTACAAAGTGTTAAGTACATTTCAAACTCTCAAATGGAACTGATTGCGAACCATGACAGATATTTAGATATTGTCAGTGGTTGCTGCTACTGGGGAATGGTAGATTTATTCGAGTACCTTCCTGTTACTACGGAACAATTGTTTCAAAGACCTACACCAGAAGTAGCTTGTCCATGGGAAAATGCTGCTGCTAATGGCTACATCGGTAAAATGAGTGCCTCTTCTGTCTTTCCAAGTTTGTCAGAGGCAGTAGCAAAGCTTCCTGATTCACCAGAGTTATCCTTGAAAAGCACATCAGTTTGTAGTAAAAACTCAACCTCACTTGTCGCACTTTCGCTGTTCTGTGGTGTGCTTGATAAATTACTTCATCCAAAGAGTCTGCTATCACAGTTAAGTGTTGTGCCAAAGTACACCATGTATCACAAGCAGATTTCAAAGTGTGGAGCTGACTGTCTTGGCATACTGGTGTATACAATCTCAGAGGGGCTAGCAGACATTGTCCATGTGATTTTGGATCATCTTGGAAAGTATGCTGGAGATGTTATTCATTTCATTGAAATTAAGTCCCCACACAATGTGTGTAGCAGTATTCTTTACTCTGCTTGTAGCAAGCCAGCAAGGAAAGACAACGATGCTGTCCTTGAGATGTTACTCTCTGCTCTGACAAAATCTGAATTGCTGCTATCACACTTAGAGAAAGAATCATACAAAGAGTCATCTTCCTCAGTGTATGAAGAATGCCTCAAATCAACTGTTCAAAAAGGATCAGTCAAATGCACTCAGCTTTTGCTTAGGTATGCATCATCGACTCAGCTATCAATTGATTTTAAGAAGAAATTTCGCCATGGGGACACTCTTCTACATTTGGCTGTACACAGCAAGACTCCAGAAATGGTGGACCTCATTCTTAGCTTACTCCATGAAGATGCTCCTAAGAGTTGTTTTGAGATGAATCAATATGAACAATGTCCACTTTACGTTGCATTTGCTCTTGGCTGTACTAGCATAATTCATGACTCAAGTTTGGTTGTACAGTCTTCCAAATCTGTGAAATTTCAAGAGCTAGAAGAGTGCTGGTACTCGGAAGCTTTTCTTGCCCATGGTTGGTTTCATTCAATGATGCTGACAAACAGTACTGGTGACACTAATGCTCAATCTTGCACATATTCTCACACAACAGGGCATACTGAAATAAACATTCGTGATAGCACAAACGTTTGGAATTTGTTGAACAAAGCTGCTGAGTATCAAGATCACGTTCTAGTTCAAGCCCTAGTGTCATCAACACCTTGTGCACTGATGTTAAAGTCCAGCCGATCACAACTTCTCCTCCGTTCAATGACTTATGTGCCATTCCAAATGTTAAAGCAGGTTGGACTTAACACTGACAGTGGATTGATATTGCCAACTCTAATGGAAATAATTGCAATGCTTGACCAAAAATTAAATTATGAAGATATTTTGATCCAAGCTCTAGATGAGATTCCATACGACTATGACCATGCTTCCTTCATCAAAGAGACATTTCACATGGCTTGTGCTCTTCACAAAATGAAAGTGGTCAAACACCTACTTCGAAGAAGTGATGAAGTGGTAGTGATTCAGGTAGCCTTGATCCAAGATAGAGAAACTCTAGAAATTGGTCTTGGTAAAGCTATTTTACATGGCTGCTTCGATATTGCAGCTTATTTGCAGCTTACATATAATTTATCATTTGATATGAGTGAGTTTTCTGATCTTGGTGTCAGTCTACCTGATCTAACTCTTCAAATATTTTCCAACAGAACTTATTATCAGCTGCTAGAAAGCTTCTTTGACTCCACTGTCAAGTCTGCCAGTGACAATGCTACTCGAGGCTTCTGCCTATCTGCTGCCTGGCTGGCCCACCATTGGACAGAGGAAGAAGCAATGTTGATCATGAAGAAGGTAGGTGGGACAAGCGGAACCAACCCTTGGTTGATAACAGTTCCTTCCGATCACAGTGGGCAGAGACAGCTCTCTCTGCATGTAGACTGGGACTCCTTCTCAGAGTGTCTGCTGCACTCTCCTCTCATTGATTCTCCAACATCAAAGTATCGATACACTCCTCTTTTAGCTGAAGCATGTGTTTTTTCTCCTGTTATTCTTGGCGAACTTATACATGGTCTCCAACATTCAAAGCTTACTCCAAGTAAACCCACATCATTTGATTCATTTTCCATTTCTGATGATTCGAGCTTGTCCTCAGTCATTCTTTCCTGTGACACTTGGCCCGCAAAGCCTTCCTTTGTTTCCATGAACAGTGGAGAACAAGGTATTCTCAGTCTGAGTTACAATCCTAGTGAGGGTGTGTTCCTGTTTCCTGATACAGCAATGACAGAGCTTAACACTAGCAGCATTGATAGTGTCTCGTCAGAAATTGATGACAGCGGAATACAGTACTCATTCGAAAGAGCTTCATTCATCTTACCCAGTGATGTGTCCCATTACTACTGTGTCCAGATCAGAAGAGTGTTTCATAACAAAGTCAAAGCCTATATTGAAATTAGTGAAAATCTGTTGGACAGCACACTCTACTCTTGCTTGCTATTCTGTCTTGATGACTGCATTAGTGCTCTAAGGTTGGTACAGAAGCCTGCTGTGCGATACTCGCATGCAATACCAGATCTACATGCAATTGGTATTGAAGTGGCAGCAATTTCAAGAACATATTTTGAGTTGTGCTTAAAGAAAATTGACATATATGTGAATCTAGCTGAACATCAGTCTGTTCGTGCAAGCTGCCACGGAGATGTTCTCACCATAAAAATCAACATTGCTTGGAGTGCTAATGCCGATTTCCCAATTGTACCTTCATTCGAGTCCTTGCTTGAAACTATCACTTCTACTATTCTCACTATGGAAATTGAAAAGGATAAACAAGACTTCAAGAAAAGCATCTCTGTCAAAGTGTTACCAAAGCTGAAGAAATCACTCAAGTTTAGTGGATCTTTGGACCAAGACTTGTTGTCACTTGCCGTGAGGGACAGTGATGGACATAGTCACATGCTCGAAACATTAACACCAGAATATTTGGTCCATGTAAAGTCATTGGTGAAACTCAAGAAATTTCTTTCCCTCTTCTTTAAGATACTGCATGTGCTCTCCTTCAGACCAAGATTGCAGACTAATGTAAGAAGTTTGTTTGAAGCAGGGTTTAGAATTTTTCTTACATCGTCTGGTGTTGTAAGCTATGGTGTGAAAGCTCATGTACCTCATCTTACCATATCTTGTGAGTCATTGCTGAATGGATCCTATCGTGAATCACTTCTGGACACACTAAGATCTCTTGTTGAAACCACTGCTTTTCAGAGAAGGAGTTTTACTCTGAAAGATTTCGCAAACCAGGTACCTGCTCCTTTCTTGTGCTACATTGACTTGAGAAACAGCAGTGGCTTCTTGTATCCGGTTGTGCAGAGCAAAAGTAGTATCTTAGTTCAACTAGTGGATTATGATAATCAGCCACTTTTGTCAAGACCTACAATCAACTGTGTTGTGAAAGTCACAGTCATATCTCCAACATCAAAAACTATTAATCTAACTTTTAAGGATTCTGAATGTGCAGTAGCTAGCTCAAGTAATAAGCAGATCGTTGTGTGCTTTACTTCTACTGGTGAGATTCAGCTGGACTGGACACCAGCAGAATCTGGACTGTATCGTATCTTTATATCTATCAATTCTATTCCAATCAAAGGATCACCATTTAAGAGCTGGTGTAGTAAGAGAGATCACACAAAAAACACTGGAACAAGGAAATCAATCGCAGGTTTTCCACTGACATTTATCGCAGAGCACAACCATTTGAAGCCACAGTGTAACTATCATTGCACTGGGAACCCTCTCGTCTACTTCAACTATTCCAAAGACTCAAAGGATAAATTGAATGCCAAGGTAGTTCAAGCTGAGAGCTCTCAAGGACTCCATCATATCAGTGTGAGTGCCGACTTTGAAGTTAAAAACTATTCAAGCAATTGGTTTCAAATTCGAGCTCAAACGGTGACTCTGCACATTTCAACTGGAGTATTAAAAGACTATTTTAGTGTCCAGTGTAACCCCCTGAGTAATGGAATGTATAGCATTGTGCTTCAATGCACTCGTGCCAATACATTTAAAATGTTTGTGAGCTGTCCAATCTGCCAGTCTGTGTTGAAGATACATTGGGTAGACCAAACAACATTTCTCCCATCCATATGCTACATCCTACCAGGAATAGTCTCTCCAACAAGCACTCTCAAGTATGTTGCTCCACGTAAACAAGGTGAGTCTAATAAGCTAAATAGCACATTTCATTTATCTTAATGTTGATTAGTTCCGTTCGCTTTGTTACAGAATACAGTGCTTTCAAAGACTATGAAGTAAAGGCTGGATCTACTGTTGCATTTACCATCACTGCTCGTGATGTATATGGAAATGCTCACACCAGTGGCGGTGCCATTAACACAGTGAGTATCACAAATGCTGGACAAAGAAACCTGAGAGAGAACATGACCTGGTCAGAGTTACAAAGAGCAGTCTCAAGACAAGCCAACGATGTCACATGCAATGTTACTGACCACGGCAATGGTAAATATACTGTAACAGGTAAAGTGTATACTTTTGGTAACCATTCCATTGTCATGACCACCAAGTACTCCTCAGTGAAGCATTACTTGGCATTGCATACTCTGAGGGTTACCAGCGGACAGCCCTTTGCTCCATACTGTCACTTTCCAGTACCCGGTGAACTTATGGTCTCTAAGAAGTTTATCTGCCCTCTGGTTCTCAATGACAAGTACATGAATCCATGTGACTCACCCAGAGCACACCAACAAGTCAGAGCTACCATGGGTGGTGTTGCTCTGGAATCAATGTCAAGAAAACAGGCTGGCCAAAGACGACTAACAACAGAAATTGATCTGTCAAGTAATACCATTATTCTTTACTTGGTTCCTCAAAAGAATGGACAACAGGAGCTGCTAGTTCATGTGAATGGAGTGTTGCATCCTTCCTGTCCAATCACACTGAATGTTATTCAACTCTCTGAATCATTCTCTATCAAGTTTCAAAGGCTAAGGAGGTCACTGAAGGCTGTGTATTGTGTTGGAGCTACTCCCACCTTGACTGTTGATCGATCGGATATCCTAGAGAGCTCGCTGCGTATATTCACAGCAAACAGACAGTACTTCAAGAAGGTCATCAAGATTAGATTTGGAGAGGAAGTGGGCATTGATGCTGGAGGAGTTTCAAAGTATGTTAGCATTTATCACTTTACTGGTTTGAATTATGAATAATTTTTGTTGTGCAGTGAATTTTTCCACTTGCTATCCTTGGAATTTGTCAACCCCCAGTATGCTCTATTCAGCTGTGTTAATGGACTCTACAAGCCTAGTCCTAATTCCAGTGTCAACACAAATCATCTTGTCTATTTTGGATTCTTTGGGAAAATGTTGGCTAAAGCTATCTGTGATGGTACATATTATGTTTCAATGCCTAATGTTTTGATATCTTCTCACACATCCTTCCTATTGTGCATAACCCCAATATAATAACATAATTATGTGCATTACAGTATGTAATTGTGGTAATTCATGTTTATCATTCCAGGTCATCAGGTCACAGTAAGGTTCACACCTGCTGTGTACAAGTATCTTTTGGGACTAGAGTGTAGTCTGGACGATCTCAAAATTGAAGACCCTTCTCTGCACAAGTAAATATATCTCACATGTTAGAACTTTCACCTGCCATGACAGTGGCCAATTGGCAAACACACAAGCATGCACACAACACAACACACACCCAATGTACAGGGGACTCTTTGAGATCATGGATAGCAAGTCTGAAGAAGACTTAGAACAGCTAGCTGATAATTTTACTACAGTGAAATCTCACTTTGGAGCCCTGCACACAATTGAGCTGGAGCTTGGAGGAGAAAATAGAAAAGTGACAATGGCCAACAGACATGACTTTGTGCAAAAGCTCTTTACATGGCATTTGACTGGTATGTTATTCATCATACGATTGTCATATGACACAATACAGATTGTTTGAATTGATGACTACCTTAATAGTAATAAGTTATTCATAACAAAATTAATTTTTGCAGGATGTATTGAACAGCAACTTGGTGATTTGAAGAAAGGATTCAACTCACTTATATCTGTCAATGACCTCAAGGGCTTCTCAGCTCATGAGTTAGAGGTCATCTTGAGTGGACAGCCAACCATTGATATAGAATTTATAAAGGGAAGGACAGAGTATGCAGGCTTCACTGGTCATTCTCGACAAATAGAGTGGTTGTGGGAGGTTTTAAAGAGTTTCACGCAGGTAATTCTCTTTAGCTCATAGTAGTGTGTGGAAAGTGTAAAATGTTTTCGTGGGTTATCTTTAATTTCTGGTCAGTAACTTTTGTAGTAAAACGCCACATACAGTAATTAGTTGGTGTCAAGAATGCTTTGATCTTTCCTGGCATTAATGTTAGACTAATGGGAGAGGAAGAAGGGAATAGAAAGAGCCTATCAAATCCTTTAGGCCTGTACTGAGTGAGTTGAAAAATCATTACTACAGTGTATATGGGAATGACCAGCCAATGTACCCGTCAGGATCTCTATGGAATGCTAGAGTGCATGTGGTTTGTGAATAGGAAGTTGTCACACTGGGCATTTTGCCATGTGATGGTGGTTGTAATAACTGGTTAGTCCACAGGGAGCTGTAATCTAGTTAGCTGAGACAATGCAGTGTTGATTATAGTAGTCTAAAAGTAGTTCTGGAAGCAAGAATGCTGAATATTATTAATTTTTAACACTCGAACACACTCAATATATAGAATTGTTTTTGATGTTTGATTGGTTTTCAACTCTTGTAGAGTTCTTATGCATGATAATGTTTAGCAACAATAATGAGTTGTTGCTAAAGAAAAGAAACACTACCTATTACTTCTCCTGCTGTCTCAAACAATAGTTTACTCCATTTTCACAACTTCCAGACATATGTACCAACAACAAATTAAATGCATAATTGAAATACGAGCTGCATGTGACATTGCTACTTAATTGTCTTCCCATAGGAACAAAGGTGTCAGTTTTTACAATTCACCACAGGCTGTGCATGCCTACCCACTGCTGATATGGGCCAGTGGAAACTGACAGTGAAACAAGGAACCTCAGGTGGGTTGGGTTAGCCAGTCACTCCAAAACCCAAGAGGGCAACACATGGTATAGTGCCTCTCAGTGTTTGAACCAGATACTTCATGCATGTACGTGGGTGTTCTTTCTCTCCTACTAATAGGTAGGAATAACCATCTTTGACCTATAAGACTATGATTCCTATAAAACCTCTGTAAGTACTCTTTCTTCAGTTTTTACCTATTAATATTAATAATACTTTCCAGATTCTTCCTTGCTTCCTCAAGCTGCTACTTGCTTCAACTCCATTACTCTTCCTGTCTACCCTTCAAAAAATATACTAAAGTCCAAGTTGGAGTTGGCTATTTCATACGGTCAACAAACATTTCTTAACTATTAATGATGCTTGTGCACACAAGTAATTAAAGCAAATGCTGCAATTGGCAAAAATAAAATAGTTCCATATTGTTGATTGAGTTCCATTACTATTGTTGATTGTTAAATTCTTTATTTTAATGATTTAGTTTTGAGTTACTTTGCATCAGGAAGTGTGCGAATAGCTTCCAGCATCCGTTTGTCAGAGTCTTCCCGAGCTGATATTGGAGGGTGCTTGGCATCTCCACCATTAATTGGGACTAGCATGACATCGTTATCTGCGTGAGCAAAATAGGCCAACGATTGTCGAACTGACTCTCTTGCTTTCTTGTCCTCAGGAACCAGTACTCTGTGTGGCTGTACGTGTGGGCCGGGTTGAAATGAATAAACATGACATTATTGCAAAAACTGTAAATTATATGGCTGCATGCATCATGTGGCGGCATCAGGCCAAATTAATTGGTGTGAGTGCGATATATAGCTTATGTCGACCAGTATGTTAATCATACTGTATTGGGTATTTTTTTTCAAGGGAAACAAACTTTGCAGATTTGTTTCCAATAGGTTTCACAGATTGTCTTGCTCATCATTGCAATAGTACAACCTGGCAAAATTCACTTATTTATCTTCGTGGGGAAAAAATGCCCTTATATATACGGTATTATATTATTGTTTATTTAATAGCTTGTATACTCCAGTGATCAAAAGTTCTGACCGTACATATATATGCTTTCACTAGGGAGCTTGTTTTGGAATCATTATTATAGTCTGCAGTGTGTTACTTACTGAAGCAATGTATTGATCATTAGTCAAGTGTTGCATAGTATGCCCCAAATTGACCAGCACTGCATCTGGCACATAGGGTACATCAATATACCTTCCATCTCGTCGTTTCACCTAAATCAGTGCATGAGTATTATGTAATTTATGTTAATTGAAGTATCACCAAAATACTTATATACCTGTAGTCCTCCACTTGGGTCTTGAAAGAGGAGAGTAATGGAGCCATAGTCCACATGTTCCCCACACCTTACTTGATTCTTTTTGATCTTACCCATCAATGGTGGGTAGTAGTTAGCTCTTATAGCACTAAGATTTTCCTTATGACCAAGCCCTTGTTTTTGATGAGACTTGACAAAGAATAGTGGATCCTAGGTATCAAAATTACTAATTTGGACATTAACCATACCATCATGCATGCTAGCTATAATTATACGTAGCAGTCAGTATAGATATTTGATGGTTATATTATACTATCATTATTCACCACAACCAAACTAACCTCCAGTTTCAGTGCATATCCAACTATTTCCAATAGTTTGTAAGCAAGGGCCCTAAAGCCAGCATACAATCTCATCAAGGCTATCCGAAATTCAGGAAGTTCATCATCTGGGTAACACTGCATATCATAGTATACAATGTCATATTATATTATGTTTAATAGGTAAAATTTTGTAATAAACTGGGTGTGCAATCATTTAGCTGATACACTGGCTTCAATACTACATCAACCATCTATATAAAGTTAACTCAAACATAGTTGATTCACATACAAATAATTATTGACTGCATGGAATGTGACCTTCCCAGCCAACTCATACTGCACTATACTTGATCAGTAGAAATGTTTCCCAATAGTTTACATAGTGCGAACTGCTTCCTGTGTGGCTTAATAATTAAGAAGCCCACAAAGCCAAACAAAAATGGTGACCTATATAGCTGCCTCTAAAGTAAGCCATCCCACATATATACAGATGCGAGTTTGATAATAGTGACCTCATTATATTATAGCCTCGTTCCCAGGCTCCCTCCACTTCATTTCCGGAGAGGGAGCCTGGGAACGAGGCTAACCTCATTATAGCTATTGTTTTACAGTTAAATATTATTTTAATAATCTGCTCTATTAGAGCATGTCATTGAGACTGTAATCACGTTACACTGATCATAGATTACAGCATTACCCTATGTAAGTACACGAAAAAGGAGATACACAAACATGGAAATCTAGGTTACATGCAGGGCTGAATGATCAAGAAAACAGTAACTGTTACAATTATTATACTAATTAAAAACAGACTGTTAATGTAAAAAACTGTATTAACAGTAACTGTAGGCAAATATCAGCAATCTTTAGCACTGATTCAGCTTCAGCCCATGCGATCTTAACTTACACAATTTTCATACGAGCAAATATCAAAGCCTTCCTTGAGATCACCACTTGGCTTTGTAGGGTCAAGCCTGCAGGATAAAATTATTACAGTTGCACAGTTTTCCTTCTGCTTCATTCTTAGAGTAATACCCTTCTTTCTAGCTATAGCCCATCAGCATGCATGACTATGCAACTGCTGCAGACTACAGCATACTGCAACACTTACACTTCTTGTTCATAACAGAGGTATCCATCATTTCCAGGATCTCCCTCTCTTGATCGACTGTGAAGATATTTTCTCTTTTTTTCAATTGGGAGTTGAAAAAACTTCAATGTTGCAGCAAATGCTTCATCTATCTGTAATGCAGTGTGCAAACTTGCTAAACTTATAATAATATACAGTGGATATACAATATATAATCATACAATTTCTACTATATTATAATACTATAATATTTAGCATCCTTACTTGTTCACCTTCAGCAATACCATGATTCTTGATAAAAGCAAAACCGATCTCGGTAAAAGCGGAATTCAATTGCTCTAACTGAGGGCAACTGGAATAGTCTGAGATGCTTGACACTGGAACACCTTGAAAATCAATTACTGGGATCTTTTCCATAAGCTTTTTGTTTACTTTGCTATGCTACAGATTCTCAGACAATAGATTCTACATACTTCTAGATGCATAAGACTAGTTTATATGCCAGCGGAGATAAGGGGGGCTGGGTTCTTGCTCCCTTGGCCCCGCCCTCCTGGCTCTCCGTTCTGTACAACGTGGAACGTGTAAAAGAAGCACTATAATAAAGCACACTAGTATAGACAGATGGTGTCAAAGGCAAGCCATCACTGCATGTCTTTTCCGTGTCAGTGCCACTGACTAGCTACCAGCTTTTGTACTAATTACATACATTGCCATGGTATTGTTGGGAAACCTTAAGTATAAACTGCTTCTTAGAACAGCCTGAGACTTCATAATAAAAATATTTCCATGCCAACTTAGTGCAGCAGGTACACTAGGACTGTGGAATGTAAGTTAGAACAATGTAGAGTATCCAATATCATTCTAAATGTTTAATGGAGTGGGAATTCCGAGTAAAGCACAATAGTGTGGAGGAGGGCCTATGCATTTTGACACACCTATGAGTATTGTGTGTAAATGTCACAATTCAATACAATCTAGAGTACACTGTATGAATGTATGCAAAGTGAAATTGCGGAAATTGATTAAATTACTGTTTACTGGAGTGGGAATAACAAGCATAATTATAATACTTGACACTGAAATTTGACACCGGCACCTATGAGTATTGCACATACTCATAATATTATCTATAATAGATATCTGTATGGTGTAATCTCTGCCATGCAGTTGCACATGAATAATTATTATGGTATGTAATTATTAACTTGATATTATATAGGCCCTAAGGGTAATGTACTGATTGGACAAACACTGTGACATGAATAGCAGTATTATAGTCCATGTGACATGACATTGACGCATGCAATTTACTAAACTTTAGGGAAATCATAATAAGATCAGAATAAAAATTTTATTCATAGATAGCTAATATGCAATAGCTATTTGTTCAACCTAAGCAAACACCATTAGTATACAGTAGAACCTCCGAGAGTGGACCCTCAGACATACGGATACTGTATTTTATAAGCCTCTCAACAAACGATGATTCTTGGTTCCCAAAAATTCCATTTCCCTTTTGTAGCACTACAAACAGACAAAGGACACTTTGGGGGCAATATAAATTTGACTTGTTTGTCCTTTGTAGAGAGGTTGTCCTCTTCCAGATACAAATCGATCTACACAACCACTTAATTGAAGTAGGAGTTAGTATACAGATCTCCCTCAAGATAAGTAGAAACACACTCATCACTAATTATAAATGGTACTTGGGCAATTGTGGTGGAAAACAGCCCAGCAGTTGACATGGTGTCCTACGGGCAATTTATATGTTAAGTGCAATACCTATAACAATATTGGTCACTTACTTTTATCTTGGCTTTGATGCAGAGGTTCGGGGTTCAAGTTTAAATGATCCCATACAGCAGGGAAGGGATTGGTGTATCAATTCCTTTCAGTAAAGGATCCAGTTCATACTGTAAATACCATGGACTACTGATTTGTAAACCAAATAGTGATGAGACCTATAACTTTGCGTTTGAACCCTGAAATCTAAAATCAGGTTGATGGCAGAAGTAAACTAGTATCCTAATAATTATTAGCATATTCATATCTACCTAAAATCAAGCCCATTGAAATGGCCCATGGCTATACAGAGAGGCATTTGACAGTATGCCTTATCAAGAAACAAAACTCTGAAAGATCATAAGAGCCAGAAACATCTGGAAATGGTTTCAAGCCTAGCTACTTAGCACCAAGGGTGATCCTGATATCACCAATCTCACTATAGCCATTGTCTTTATGTAGTTCTAGAAAGTTATTCATAACCAATTCCGAAAAGTATTCTATCTAACTGACAATTTGGCTTTGCAAATGCAGTTATATATCTTAAGCAAACAGTTCCGGTGATTTTATAAATAAAACACAGCATCTATAATTACCCGGAATACAACTATAGTTATAGCAACATTGTCCCATATCAATGCTTTCTCAACTAGTGTATTCTCCAACTTCTGTCAATATTCTTAGTAAGGGGTTTCCCAGTCACCACTTGACTCATTATTGATACATGGTAGTAGTCTAGAGTCTTGATTTTGATCATCAACTGTACAAAAAATAATTATGGTACATGAACTCTGACCTATATTATTGCTTAACTACCATTCACAAGAATTCAGCATTTCATGAGGACACTTGATGTTCAAGCTTCTATGAAGCCTTGACAACTTGACACATGCACTGAGGATGTCACATACTGCTGAAGGTGCACTATGCAAAATGCAGTCAGTTGTTGTCCACTGATTCAATTTCAAGACTTACACTTTCAGAAAAGCTTCTGAAGCTATTGCTGACTACTTCGAGGGAGAGTGGTGGTGCAAACAGTTTAAAAGAAATACTTCAGAACAGATTGATTTGTGCTAAAGAAGCAAATGTTAGATATTGGATCACATGCACGAATACAATTAACACCAAGTAAGAAACTTGTCTGAATCTATGCTTCCCTCACAACTACTAACCATTTGCACTACCATAGCAACGCTCATAATTTCACATTGTGGCATAAAATCAAGTCCCAAGTCATGTGATGGGTTGTCATAACTGCACCCTTCTCCCTTTATTGCAGGACCACCAGTTTCATTCCCTTTAATATTCTGACTGGTTGGAGTAAACAGTTCCTGTAGTATAGGTTGGAGCCTGCATGGGTCAACAAAACATAGAGGTCATAGTGTACTATCTAATTTGATAATCAAACGTTTCAGTCACTTTACAGAGATCATTATCAATGAAAATCGTCCTTGTGCTCAGCTGGGTTTTAATGCCTTCATATGAGTAAGTAAGAGTCCATTTGGTGGTCATTTGTCCAGGATAGGCAGAGGAGTTGAACTCCACTTGGACTACTGTGTTCTTGTAGGAGCCTATGATGCGGTAGACAACATAAAACTCCATGGTAGATGGCTGGGGAAGAGATCTCTTAGCTACTGATGTGGCTTGAAACACACTCTGATATCAAGACTTGTCAGGACCCATTGAGGCGCACAAATGCAGTTGATCCACAAAGTGGCATTACAGGCCCTATCCCCTCCCATTTTCAGCCACTCCAACTTATAGACTGTATGTAGGTATTTAAATCCATATACACATTTTGTCCATATTGTTGGAAATGCAATCTCAACATCATGTTTACAATTATATTGCTATACATGCCATACCTGTAAATGCCCTTCCATGCAAAGTACACCCAGCATTTTTAATTGATGATGACTATGTCAATTAACTGACATAACAATACACCAGTTCATATAATTATTGCGGACCATAATAATACAATACAGATTATTGTTTGCTGATAACTGATGACTACTAACTGGCAGCTTAGATCATTTTAGATCATTATAATAAGCTCGTGATAGTGATGACAGTACTGTGCAGCTTAGCTGTGTTTGGAGTTCTAGTTTAGGTTTCCACTCAAGGGTGTCTACCTTTTGCCTCTCCGAATGCTGTGGACGAAGAGCTTTACATACAGATTTTGGGTGCTGGCCTTGGCATAAGATACAGATGTGTCTTAACTTGCACGGCCTATAATTGCAGCAAGGTCCATCTCAAGCGTTGAATAACATGCAGATTTGCAGGGTCCACCGGGAACCTAATGTTCCATTGTGGCCTTGGTTCAGCCAGATGAGTTGGGAGGTGTGACAATAAAGGATCTGACGATGGCTCCCACGCCCCTATCTAGGCAGTCCTCTACTGAATGGCTATCGCTCAAACACAAGCTGCAGGCAAACTTTCCCCACAAAACAGAGAGAATACAACATTGTGTTGATCCGGGACAAATGTAAGTCCTTTGTCTGGGCCCTAAATGCTTGGTCGTACTGGGCCCAGGCTAGGCCCTCGGAATCACAGAAGCATCTAATGATGGTTGTTTGGATTCTGGCACCATACTGATAGTGGGTATAAGCTAATATCCCCACCATCAAAGCATAACAACTCAGTCATTGCAGAATGTTTGTTATCGGGACTGGCTTCTTGCAAGGCCATACCACCGGCTTTGGCTCCTCCTCCTTATGCAACCATGTTTCCAGCATTAGCTCCCTCTTTACAATGCATTCGGGACGAATGATCCTCACTGCTATCTTGTTAGGCACCGGGACTAGACCACCTGCTGTATACGTTCCATTGTTGCTTGAGACCAAGCCATGCATGCTCACTGAGGGGGTTATAGCTGGAGTTCTGCCACTACCAAAAGCCACACTCCCAGCTGAAATACTGGATGGTACACTAATTGCTGCACTTGAGCTGCCTGAGACAACTGTGAGCGAAGAAGCTGCAGCCACTACTCTTGGCACTGCATGTGGAGGCGATAGAGCTAGGAGTCACCATATTCATCCATCTGATCCTTGCTGCTTGTGGAATAGCTTCCTACCATAGCTCCACCTGTAGCTGTATATAAAATTGGGAGCAAATGCAAACTTGCTGCTCCATGCTATATGCGAAATCTTATCAGACATATGCTTGTAACATGCCTGCAGTCAAGCTTAACGAAAATATAAATAATTTATTTGAATTGCATGTGGTTGCTGCTGAGCTGCACAACAATGCCTTACTGCCAACTTGCTTTGTTTTTCTGCCACTAGTGGCCACAAATAACCTTTAGTTTGCCAACATGACAACATAAAATGCTGTAATAATTTTATTATGCTTACTGTTAGGCCCACATCGGCTGCTGCCACATTCAGTCTGGCATGACACTTAGTGACTATGTGACTGCATGAGGCTGGATCCTGCTTTGCTTCTCTATTTTCTGCAGCCTTTGTTTTGCTGATACTAATAAATACACAGCTATATATGCAGTCCATGCTGCTGCTTAATTAATTGCCCTTATAATACTGCTGTTACATGTAGCCAATGATGTATGCATGCCTCAACGCTGCTAGGCTATAAGCTAGAGCTCTTGCTGCCATAGCTGTTTGAAAATGCTCTGCCAGTACATGTATGCATTTAGTTCCCTTTTTTTTATACAGCATCTACATGAAATATTAATGTTTACCCAGCTACAGTGATACACCCCCTAAACAAGTGCACTTACCATTCCCGGTGCCACTTGAAGTAGCCTGTGATCCAGTACTAGAACCAGTAAGCAGGTTAGCAACGCTACCCTTTGGTAGCGACAACAGCCCTGGAATTACGTTGGCTATGACAGATGTTCCTCAAATGTCTGTAATCTTGGATGGAGCTACTTCCATTGTCATACTGGGATGTTAACTGGACATTTGGGTTAGAATTACCACCGAGCAAGATGCACTTCATTGGGAATGGTTCCAGCTAGCAAGTAGCAACATGGTAACTACCGTTCTATTCGTCAATGCCTATAATTAGTTTCCAGTAGCAAGCCATATGTAATGAAATTCCCATAACCTTCTCACAATAACCCCCTAGTTAGCACAACCCCTGTGATCTTCCTGGGCCTCCCAGTTAACTCGTTTTAACTAGACCCCATGTGTGGCCTGATATCAGCTTTAGAGCAGTTTAAGTATTAGTATACCAGCTATTCAATGGATTTTCTAAAGCTTGACACTAATCAGTGGGCCTTGTTGCATAAGTCTCGGTACTATTATGGTCTTTCGTACATATGCTGGATGTACTAGCTAGTTGATCCTTAGTTGACCAGTGAACTAAGCTGCATGCCAGTACATGGTTATTGTTGGGCATGGTGCACTAGGGTTACGATAATCATTTTGTGTGAGTGTGTGTGTGTGTGTGCATGTGTTTGCTCTCAAGAACAGCAGCTCCAGTCTTCATACACGGCATACCAAGGTAAAATAATCAAGACTATCTTTAAAAAATACGCAAAGAAAGCTTATAGTTCTGGAGATCTGAGGCTTTTTAGTCTCTCTGAGCGCTAAACTTTGAGGCCACACCCATTGGGTTAAAATTTTCAGGGGCAAGAATGAGGAGCGAGCCTGAGCAAGCCCGCACATACATAGCTTAGAAGCCACACCTACTGCTTAATCATCATAACAGTAACACATAATCTTACTTCAAACAACACAATGACATAAAAGCTCAAAATACTGCATCATTCCAACACTGCTCCTCTATGAAATTGTACACACAGATAACACTAAAATACATATTACAAATATTATTACAGATTTTCACTGCAAGTATACTCACAAATTTAACATACATAAGAAATGCACCAAGGGTTGTGCACCTTGATGCCCTCATTATTAAGCCACGGCGCGTGCGTAGCACGTGCAGAGGATTACGGTAGTCGTTTTGTCTGTGTGTCTGTCAGTCTGTCTGTCTGTCTGTTACTAAATTATCTGAAGAACGGCAGCTCCAGAGTCAAAATGGAAGGTACTTACATTCATGAATCAATATTATCTTGAAATTTGACGTGTAGAATCTTGCAAAATGCTGTAGTTTCTGAGATCTGAGGCTTTTGAGCTTCTCTGAACACTTAGGCTTCGAAACCGCACCCATTGATCACACCCCATATAGTGTGCGTTATCTAGAAATACTGTAAAGCTTGGATCATGGCCTCATCATCATAGTAGTCTCAGTCTCACGTAGCCAGCCCCTCTCTAATATTTGTGAGGCCGGGGCTGGCTACACGAGACAAGATGGACTTGAGCTTGGCTGGCTTGGCTACTCGGATAGGTAAGTAACTCAATGATTGCAAGTTGAATACAATGAGACTCTCGTGGATAGCTAATCAGCTACTTGTGTGTGTAGAAATAGGTTAGTTGTGTGCTTTGTATCAGTGCCTGACTAGCCTGTAGTGTGATCATGCGGTAGTACTAGCTATAAGCATCAAAGTATTACTCAGTGTTTATTATTCAGTAGCTGAGGTTCAAGTATCTTGTAGTAGGTTGACCACATCAAGTCCTTGATTGCCACAGCAGCTTGATTTCATGAATTCAGATAGTAAACTGCGCTAGGCTCAGGCTCAGTGCCGTGACTCAGGCAGTGAACCTTAATTGTGGCATACTGAAGTCTCAGTACAGATAGTCTTTCATATGCATACATATTTAGTTGTGCATGCTAGTTGAGTGCGCCGAGGCTTATGCACCATTGGTGCTTTCATTCAGCATGCAGCTCACTAGAAACATGATTTATACTAGTATTTGTGCTACTCATGTTATTCTTTCGTCTATTTGACAAATTTTCATAGAAAAAAAAATTAATATTAAGCTCTAAAATTGTAAATTATCTTGCAGCAATGTTGGAACTATATCGTATAGTGGGAAAGTTTTGCAGTGTCAAAAGTGGAAAATTTTGCGGATAAAAACTTCTCAAATGGATTGTGATCCATGAAAACCGTGAAAGTTAAACCCTGTGAAACTATCCTGCTATACAGTAGACTACATACAAAGTTTAATGTTTATTGTATTATATCACATTTATATGTAAGGGCACAATAGTTGTAGTAGCCTGTAGCCTCTCCTGAATTTTAATGACTTTAGGAATAACTTTTCTAAGATGGCTAACATAGTGACAATATTTTTCTCTAAGAATATATGAAGTCAAGCTACATAATAAGCAACAACTTATGGATGGCATTAATTGCTCAATTATTGACTACTGTTGCTTTGAGATATGCCACAAGCTTAACTTAAATCAGTATCAGCAAGATGAGGTAACACGTTGAACTTGTTGTCTCACTTAAGAAACCATCACCCCATCGAAGTAAGGAAAGCTTCTCCATCTCCGAGTCAAGTCACCTGAGAGTAACAAGTCTAGAGGTCATCAGTCAGTGATGATTACTAGCATGCTGGAGCCAAAATATAAGCCAAGTCACCTGAGAGTAACAAGTCTAGAGGTCATCAGTCAGTGATGATTACTAGCATGCTGGAGCCAAAATATAAGCGAAGAAGTAAAAAGTGGCAGACAATAACCAACAAAGTGACGTTTTATATAGCCAAGGATATATAGCCATTCCGCATAGTTGAAATACAGGTTTCTGTGATTTGGTTCACACTCTTGACCCTCGATATGAGTTACCTTCACACAAGTTTTTCTCACAGACAGCAATATACCAAAATTATATACTGAAACTTAGGACATGGTCTAAAAACATGTAAGTGGTGTTACCTTCTTTTCTGCTACTACGGATATATGGTCAAGTGTTTCAATGCAGCCATATCTTAGCTACCCTGCGCATTTTGTTGACAATGATTGGAAGCTCAACACCAGGTGCCTTTAAAAGTTGTTTATTCCTGAAGATCATACTGTAAAGAGTGATGTTCGAGTTAGTCGTGCATTAGGTATATGCAGGAAGATTGTGTGTACATTCTCACATAGCTGGAATAAAAGACGAGATTTAAGTCTACCTCAGCACTCACTGGTTACTGATTGCATCACAAGATGGGGATCAATGGAGAAAAGGGTGTCAAGGATTAAACAAGAAAAGGCTATTAGGAAGGTTTTGGGAGATGGTAGGAAGTGTTCTCATTTGATACCAACATGGCAAGATATTGATGTAGTAGAGTCTCTCCACAGTGCTTTTGGTCCCTTGAGTGACTTCACAGATATTTTGTCAGCTGAAGAGTATATGACCCTGTCAGCTTTGAACCCAGTAATGCACGTTCTTCACACAGAGGTGTTGAAAGAGAAAGATAATGACACTCAGCTCACTAAAGATATTAAAAGTAGTATAATGGACTATTTTAATGAAAAGTACAAAGGAGCTAGTACCTATTCTTTACTGAATGTTGCCACTTTCCTTGATCCTCGATTTATGACAGAATACATTCCTATTGGTGGAGTTGCTGCAGAGGAAAATCTCAAAAATGAACTGGAAGCACCCCCTGCCAAACGACGAAAGTTTAGAAGTTGGATTAGAGCAGCTTACCTTCAGAGAACAAGTCTCCTGAAGCTATTTTGAACAATGAGATTCAAAGGCATGTAAACCTCTCAAGCCTGATCCTGAGTGGAAGAATAATGCTGTTGGTTTCCAACTTTAGCCAAACTGGCTAGTGTGTCTGTGCTTCAAGTTCCTCTTCAGAAAGACTCTTTAGTAACATGTAACAAAGAAACATTGTTCACTTAAACCAGACAAAGTAAACACGTTAATATTTCTAGCAAAGAACTTGTAAATATTCATAAATGTGTGTATAGTAATGTGACATAATTTGGTGCAATGTGTAAATTTTACTTCAAAGTAACCCTCATACTTGGTCCAGGAATATCAGGATATTTAGTTATACCAAGGGCTTATCGACCACCGAAGGCGGGAGAGGGCATGTAACGGCGACCCGGCAAAATTCATATTGAGTCTAAAATAGTACAAACCACAAGTCACGTGAAATTATTGAGACGGTGTCTATAGTATTTATTAGAAATTGAAGAGAAAAGTTTGTGCCTGTAGCCTGAACTAGCAGAAATATCAACGTATGCAAGCTTCAAGATCCTTACCTTTGTTTCAAGGTTAGACAGCCAAAATTTACTGCCACAAATCTCCCGCCATTCTTAGCCTCGTCCCCAGAGGCTTAGCCATTTTGTGTTGATACAAGCAGAGCGTAAGTAAAACCCATAAACTACCAGACCATATCGTATTTCTCCGTGACACAATCATCTATATTTAGTATATCCGGCCTGACCATTTGAATTTTGCTGGGTACACATAGCATATGGGCCGTTACATGCCCTCTCCCGCCTTCGGCGGTCGATACGCCCTTGGTTATACCGTGATACTTTTTACATATCGAATACTGGTATTAATAATTCAATACCGCCAGGACTAATTAAATGTAGCATCTATCATTCTTTAAATGTGCACAAATGCTCCTTGCTTACAACTTTTATGGGATATTTGGGTTTTGGCTTCAAAGGGGGTTGCTCATTTTGTTTCTGAAACGCTCCAATTTTGACACTAATAATTCATCACTCCAGAGCACATCATCATCAAATAATATACACTTCAGGGCCTAGGCTAATCTCTTTTTTTTTGTTGGCAGTTGACAATAGAGACTCGCATGAAATGCAGAAATTGGGCTCTTATTACTGTAGAAAGACTGAGATTGTATCCTTGAACTACTTTCAGTTGAATAGCAATTGTCTCAGAAGCCACGCTGAAAGGCACCCAAATTTTCTCAGTCTGTTTTAAATGTAGTTTAAGCTAAAATGCAATGTGACAATGAGTACGTGCTTTGTTCTCTTGAAATGTAGCCAAAAATAGCAAATTTCCTGCGTTAAGATTGAAATAACCAGTTCAATGTTTAATTATCTGCTGTTTTACTCAAACTCAAGCCATTAGCTCTGTTTTGGAGCAAAATTTTCCTGATTGTGTCAGCAATAATTTTGACGTGTTCTTTTCAGCATTTGATTATAATAAATTTGGTGTTTATTCCCAGTACGGTAGTACTGGGTACATAGGAATGGCACGGATGGCCCATTAGCGCAATACAAATATTCACGCGAATAACTCTGCAAAAACTGAGCGCTTGGCACTAAAAGGCTTCTTAAGCTACTATTTAGCTCTTTCTCTTTCTAATGAGCCCAAAAACATGGCCTAAAACCATCGCTAAAGTAACAAACACAAACATGCCAAACCTCCAAATTTCTCCATCTTCTTCTTATTCTTCTTCTTCTTCTTCTTCTTCTTCTTCTTCTTCTTCTTCTTTTTCTATCTTGGCTCAACTTTTCTCAGAGACTATTCACTTTTAGAAGCTGATTCTTGAACGAATGAACTTGGTTTCTTCCGGGACAGTCGCTTTTGCCATCGGTTTTTAGCGCCTCTCATTGAGTAGCTAGATACAAGGCGAAAAGCGCCTCCTCCATATGGCCGCCATTAATTTCTACACACATGCATAATTCATTAGCTTCTAGAAAATTCGAATTGACGACCCTTTCCACACACAAAAGTGTGCGTTATTTGGAATTCAAATGCAAGTTGCCTGGAACTATTTTGTGATACCTGGATGCTCTTGCTCTTCTTAAGAAATGAATCAGGACTTTGATTATCATAACATATAGAAAGGCAAGTAAATCTTATGATACAGCTCCTGCCTCCAAATCATGCAAATGACTGAGATGTGTGTTACACTTCAGTATCAAGCAGGCTCAGTACACAACTTACTGAGCAGCCCGGCCACAGTCTAGCTGGCTTGCCAGACTACTAGCTTAGTAGCTAGCTACACACACCAACTCAATTGTGATTTGTAGAATTATGGAAAAATGAGAACAAACAAGTACAAAAAACATTGGAAATGTAATGAGACACAGGAATGGCTAAATCGTAAAAAGAACGCAAACAAGATGGAATGGCTGTTAAGAGTGTGTAAGGAATTCTTCCTGTGGGCAAAATAAGAGACTCAATAAGGAGATTGTTAAATGCAGCCCATACAGGAAGAATTCTGCACACACTCAAACAGCCATTCCATCTTGTTTGCTTTCTTTTTACAATTTGGCCATTCCTATGTCTCATTACATTTCCAATGTTTTTTTTACTTGTATAGTACTATACTATACCTTTGATAGGCCCACTGTAGTATGCCTATGATAAGCCCATACATTATGCCTACTATATTCGAATGTAGGCCAAATGCTATGCACCATACACTTTCAATGGCCTTATACTGATGGTCATACAGTATAAGTAGCCCATGCCTATCCTTACACTAAGCAAACCCTGATAATTAAATACAGCTTTCAGTAGGTCTAGTGTAGCCCTCACCACTGGCCTTGTAGGCCCTTCGACAAATTTTTTGACTGGTAATGTAAAAAAATATGTTATTACGTTAGTATGTTTCATATCTACTTATACCGATTGAAATCTTCCTAGATCCAATAAATGGTATTCACACTAAAATTTGATACAGACACAAATACCCTCCATATAACAGTGGTTAGTTGGAAAATATTCATGAAATCGTGAAGCTTGAATGTACTCTCATACAGAAATACTTTCTATAGAAAGCACTTAATTGTACCTCATTTAGTATGTAGATTAACTTCTTCCTATGCTTTCACCTTCCTATTTGTATGGTTGTTTAGATAACGATATTGGTCATCATCAGGACTGAAACCCACAAGAGTTTAAATACTGAGAGTAGTAGCTATACTATAGTTGAAGTACATGTGGCTCTAGAAACACTGATCGGTTCGCCTTAAGCTTCAGATGGAGGGACTTTTATTTACTGAACAATGTTCCTCTAATGTCTCATTTCCTTTGAGCTCAAGGGCCAAAGGCCATATGGTCTGCTAGTTACAATGAAGGCACCCATGGTGCATAAGCCTCAGTGCTAGTCAGTATGCATACCTAGTTATAATAACCTCTGTTTAGAAATTCACTTCGATGCTTGTCTGCAATCAGTAGCTAGCTGCCACTGAGCCTCAGGCTTTGCACACAACTAATTAACCTACTATGATGGATACTTCTACACAAAGTATATCTCTCAACTTGCAATCATTAAGTTCCTTATAATTACCTGTCCAAGCAGCTAAGTTACGCGGGACTATGTCAAGTCCTTCTTGGAGTCCCACATACCTGATTCATGCTGTACTGTTTCTAGATAACGCACACTATGCGGGGCGTGATCTGATCAATGGGTGCAGTTTCGAAGCCAAGCACTCAAAACTCAGAAACTACACAACCATTTTCAATTAAGATAATTTCGATTCATGAACGCAAGTACCTTCGGTTTGGACCATATTGCATAGAGCTTCACATTATCTAGTATCAGACACACACACACAACTACCGTAACCCTCTGCACGTGATACTCATGCGCTGAGGCTTAAATATATGGTAGTATGATTATGTACAAGCAATGGGAGAGTATTTTACCCTTGTGTATTCATATGGCCTCCCACTTAAAATACAACTATAAAACCACACTGCAAGCTAAAGCAGATATTTTAAACTGTCAAGCAGTAGTACTATTGGGCAGTTCGATTATCTCCCTTCACTTATTCCACTTAACTACCTACAATATTATGGTACAATGTCTTTATGTGCATATATGACTTTGACCCAAATTATGTTGGTATTTTTTGCCATAGCAACCTTAATTGTTAACCACTTAATTGCTGTTATCAGAGAGCATATTTGAGCCGTAGTCAGGTGTATTAAGGCATGACTGTGTTAATTAAGAAATTGAAGATAAAAATTGAATATGTGACATTATTATTGTGTATGTGTAACATTGTAATTACTGAACAGGAAGTGTTGGACTAATTATTGTTTGATTTTTGTGTGATGTAATGGTTGAGTGTAAGTAGCTGGTTTTTTTGGTGTTCTGTAGTTAGAGTTGTCTTTGTAAAACCGTTCTTGATAAGCATTAAAACTACTGTTCTCAAAGCGAGACGCTACATTTGGGGGCTTGTCCGGGATCGAAAGAGGCAAGCTGAACAGTTCCCCGGAACGGTCAAGTGTTCTTGAGTCAGTATGGAGGCTCTGAAGCTGAAGGTCGAGAACCTACAGTGGGAAATCAATCGCTTGGAAACGGAAAACCAGCGACTGAGGGGTGAGCATCCTGTAAAGGCTGAAAAGGTGGACCTCGAGACACAGTTGGAACAGACCCAAGGGGAGGTAGCCAAGTTGCGAGAGCAAGTAGGGGTGTTGCAAAGCAAAGTACTTGAGACTGTGGCGGAGCGTGATGCTGCCGTGGAGAGAGCCACTATTGCTGAGGAACAAGCCAAAGAGATTGAGAAGACGTTGGAGGTGAGCGGTACTAATACTGAAACGTCTGGGGAGTTGGAAGGGGCTAAAGGACAAGTAGCTGAACTTCAGCGCGAACTAGCCAGGGTGGTAGCTGACAAAGAGGAAGCTGTCAGAAGCCATGAGATTGAGCTTGCAGCTGTGCATAAGGAAGCCTTACTAGAGCGTTATCAGCAGATGGAGGTCGAGCGTAGTAAATGGGAAGCCAGGGAGGAGCGGCTTGTGGCTCAGATTGAGGCTGCCAAGAGAGAGCATACTACTACTGCTGATAGTGAACTGTCTGTCAGTTTGAAAGAAATAGAGAAAGAAAGGAATGCGCTGATAGTACAGCTAAGTGAACTCAAGATGAAAAATGGCAATCTAGCAGAAGAGAATCATCAGTTGAGAATCCAGCTTGAAGAGGCTGCACACGTGGAGACAGGCATGGCTACCGATCCACGTGTGGCTGTGCACTCTGCTGGTCGAGAGCCTTTACATGAGGGTGGAGGCTCTGCTACTTCTGACTCCGGCGGCGTGGTACATCCCTCTGTACCCCACCCTACCACTGATAGCAGCGCTACATCCACTGGTCATGGCAGTACTGTCTCCACGCCAACCAGGGGCTTGACGGCTGCTGAGCGGACTGGAACGCCTAGTGTTCCAAGCACACACTCCACCAGTGTTATGTCTGCGCCAACCCCGCCTATGATGTATATGATGCCTACGATCCCTAGTTTCAATGGGAAAGATGGTAGTGATGAGGTTTTTGAAGAATGGTTAGAACAATTTGAGTCAGTCGCATTGTTAGCTGGTTGGAATGAGCATGCCAAACTTGTGAATTTGACAGCTCGGTTAAGAGGGGTGGCATACTCATATTTCCGTTCATGCACCTCAGAGCAGAGGAGTAGCTATACAGCCCTAGTAGAGCAATTGAAGAAGCGGTTCACCCCAGTCCAGTTAGTGGCTGTGCAAACCCAACTGTTCCACGATCGTGTTCAAGGTAGTAAGGAGAGTGTAGATGATTATGCCCAAGCTCTGAGACAACTCTTTCAGAAAGCCTACTCTACTCTGGTGAGAGGGAATGAGGCCATGGGGGAGATGGTGCTTGTTAACCAGTTCATTTCAGGATTAAAGCCTGGTCTGAAATCCAAGGTAGTGGGAATGGAGGGTACTCTGGATCAGTTGTTACTGAAAGCCAGGTTTGAAGAAGCCAAAGCAAAGGAGCTCGTCCAACCCAAGGCTCCTGTGGGGCAGAAGAAGGTGACAAGTGGCAGCTCACAACCAAAAGAACAAGAAAGTTCTGGTTCAGATAAGACAAGTTCTGAACAGAAGGAGCGGTCATGCTTCAACTGTGGGATGCAGGGCCATATACGCCGTAATTGTCCCTACCCTCGTCGTTCCAAGAAGAGCTCTGAAGCCTCTGGGAAACCAACGTCCTCCGTGAGTCGGGTGACTACTGAGCCTGTGACTGAGAGTGTCCAGGAGCTTAAGAGGAGATTGTACGAAGCTGAACTGAAGGAGGCTGTGGACGATGTGGCTGAAGTGATTCGTATTGGTAGTATGTCCTCTGAGGATAGCGAGTCTTCGGTACTTGGTCCTACAATCACGGCTGCAGTGAGTGTGAATGGACAGTCAACCGATGCTGTGGTGGACACTGGATCTCCTGTCACAATTATCTCTCTGGAGTTTGCTATGGTAGTGTTAGCTAGGGAGCGACGGTCATATGACTCTGTTGAGGAGTGGAAAGTGGGAACCCTTGGTAAATTCGAGCCACCAGCAGTGAGGTTGAAGAGTTACGGTGGAGATCGTCTGGAAGTCATGGCACAGTTGCCAGTGTGTATCACGAGAGGCTCGCATCAGGCTGATCTGAAGGTGTTAGTGCGGAAGGACGCTCCCAATCGTCTGTTGCTTGGGACTAACGCTCTCTCGTTGCTTGGTCTCTGTGTGCAGGAATGTGGTTGTGATAGTGTTGACGAGAATGGTGTCAGTGAAGAGAAGAATGTTACTACGAGTGGTGAGATGTGTGAAGATGGTATGTCCAAGCAAGACTGTGGTGAGATGGAAAGGAATTCGTGTGTAACCAGTGTGCGGCAGACAGGTATTGGGGAAGTGACTGTACGTTTGTTGAATGGTGTTCGGATCCCTGCAGGTTACAAGAAGTTGGTGCAAGTTAAAGTTGACGGAAGAGTAGATTCACCTGTGTCTTTGTTCACTCCTGGGTTTGTCGAAGACGACATATGTGTTCCAGAGTGTGTAGTTGATCTTAATGAAGGACGATGTTTTGCAGTTGTGTTGGAGAATCGAAGTTCTAGTGTCTCAAAGTTGAAGAAAGGTAGTGCTGTGGGCGAGGTGAGTCCTGTGGAATTGGTTCCACCAGAATTGTGGGGTGATGTGAGTGTAGAAATACCACCGGAAGCTATTGTGTCTCGATTGACAGAGGGAGAACGGCAGGGAAGCGTTAGGTCTCGAGAGGAGCGTCTGTTGGAGATACTTGGTTTGGAACTAGATCATTTGTCCTCTTGTCAACAAGCAGAGCTGAAAGAGATTGTTACTGAGTATAGTGATGTGTTTGCGTTGGATGCCACAGAGCTAGGAACCACTGCAGTAGTACNAGATGGTAGTGATGAGGTTTTTGAAGAATGGTTAGAACAATTTGAGTCAGTTGCATTGTTAGCTGGTTGGAACGAGCATGCCAAACTCGTGAATTTGACAGCTCGGTTAAGAGGGGCAGCATACTCATACTTCCGTTCATGCACCTCAGAGCAGAGGAGTAGCTATACAGCCCTAGTAGAGCAATTGAAGAAGCGGTTCACCCCAGTCCAGTTAGTGGCTGTGCAAACCCAACTGTTCCACGATCGTGTTCAAGGTAGTAAGGAGAGTGTAGATGATTATGCTCAAGCTCTGAGACAACTTTTCCAGAAAGCCTACTCTACTATGGTGAGAGGGAATGAGGCCATGGGGGGGATGGTGCTTGTTAACCAGTTCATTTCAGGGTTAAAGCCTAGTCTGAAATCCAAGGTAGTGGGAATGGAGGGTACTCTGGATCAGTTGTTACTGAAAGCCAGATTTGAAGAAGCCAAAGCAAAGGGCAGAAGAAGGTGATAAGTGGCAGCTCACAACCGAAAGATCAAGAAAGTTCTGGTTCAGATAAGTCAGGGTCTGAACAGAAGGAGCGGTCATGCTTCAACTGTGGGATGCAGGGCCACATACGCCGTAATTGTCCCTACCCTCGTCGTTCCAAGAAGAGCTCTGAAGCCTCTGGGAAACCAGCGTCCTCCGTGAGTCGGGTGACTACTGAGCCTGTGACTGAGAGTGTCCAGGAGCTTAAGAGGAGATTGTACGAAGCTGAACTGAAGGAGGCTGTGGACGATGTGGCTGAAGTGATTCGTATTGGTAGTATGTCTTCTGAGGATAGTGAGTCTTCGGTACTTGGTCCTACTATTATGACTGCAGTAAGTGTGAATGGACAGTCAACCGATGCTGTGGTGGACACTGGATCTCCTGTCACAATTATCTCTCTGGAGTTTGCTATGGTAGTGTTAGCTAGGGAGCGACGGTCATATGGCTCTGTTGAGGAGTGGAAAGTGGGAACCCTTGGTAAATTTGAGCCACCAGCAGTGAGGTTGAAGAGTTACGGTGGAGATCGTCTGGAAGTCATGGCACAGTTACCAGTGTGTATCACGAGAGGCTCGCATCAGGCTGATCTGAAGGTGTTAGTGCGGAAAGACGCTCCCAATCGTCTGTTGCTTGGGACTAATGCTCTCTCGTTGCTTGGTCTCTGTGTGCAGGAATGTGGTTGTGATAGTGTTGACGAGAATGGTGTCAGTGAAGAGAAGAATGTTACTACGAGTGGTGAGATGGGTGAAGATGGTATGTCCAAGCAAGACTGTGGTGAGATGGAGAGGAATTCGTGTGTAACCAGTGTGCGGCAGACAGGTATTGGGGAAGTGACTGTACGTTTGTTGAATGGTGTTCGGATCCCTGCAGGTTACAAGAAGTTGGTGCAAGTTAAAGTTGACGGAAGAGTAGATTCACCTGTGTCTTTGTTCACTCCTGGGTTTGTCGAAGACGACATATGTGTTTCAGAGTGTGTAGTTGATCTTAATGAAGGACGATGTTTTGCAGTTGTGTTGGAGAATCGGAGTTCTAGTGTCTCAAAGTTGAAGAAAGGTAGTGCTGTGGGCGAGGTGAGTCCTGTGGAATTGGTTCCACCAGAATTGTGGGGTGATGTGAGTGTAAAAATACCACCGGAGGCTATTGTGTCTCGATTGACAGAGGAAGAACGGCAGGGAAGCGTTAGGTCTCGAGAGGAGCGTCTGTTGGAGATACTTGGTTTGGAACTAGATCATTTGTCCTCTTGTCAACAAGCAGAGCTGAAGGAGATTGTTACTGCTTATAGTGATGTGTTTGCGTTGGATGCCACAGAGCTAGGAACCACTGCAGTAGTACAGCATACCATTGATACCGGTGATAGCCCCCCCATCAAGCAACCTGTGAGACAGACTCCTTTCGCCTTGCGAACAACAATGGATGCTATGGTTCGTGAGATGCTGCAGCAAGAAGTTGTGGTGCCTTCTAAGAGTCCCTGGGCTAGTCCAGTAGTATTGGTGAGGAAGAAGGATGGAGGGATTCGATTTTGTGTGGATTATAGGAGATTGAATGGTGTGACTAAGTTGGATGAGTACCCTTTCTTTACCTCGTATCGATGACACTCTTGATCAGCTCTCTGGGATGAAGTACTTTACAACGTTGGATTTGGCATCGGGGTACTGGCAGGTGGAGATGTCACCCCTGGACCAGGAGAAGACTGCGTTCCGGACATATTCTGGACTGTATGAGTTTAAGAAGATGCCGTTTGGTTTGGTGAATGCCCCTGCAACCTTTCAGAGGCTAATGGAGGTTGTTCTGGCAGATTTGGTGCGTGATGGTTGTTTGATATACCTGGATGATGTGTTAGTAGTCGGCAAGACGATGGAAGAACACAATCAGAATCTGAAGAGAGTGTTGGATCGGTTGCGTGCAGCGGGTCTTAGGTTGAAACCAAAGAAGTGTTTTCTGGCGAGGTTGGAAGTAGAGTATCTTGGTCACATTGTGTCGGCTGAGGGGATCTGGACTGACCCGAAGAAGACAAGTGCAGTGAAGGATTTTCCTACACCACGCTCAGTGAAAGATGTTCGATCTTTTGTAGGCCTGGCGTCTTACTACAGAAGATTTATTCCCCATTTTGCCAGGGTTGCGGGACCATTACACACGTTGACCAAGAAAGATGTGGAGTTTGAGTGGACTCTCCTGAGTGCCAGTCGTCTTTTGGTGAGTTGAAGCGGTTGCTTGTCTCAGCTCCTGTGTTGGTTTTCCCGTGCTTTGATCAACCATTTCTGTTGGAGACAGATGCCTCTGGTGCCGGTCTAGGAGCAGTGTTGGCCCAGCGCCAAGAAGACGGATCAGTCAGACCAGTAGCGTATGCCAGCCGTACTTTGCAAACCCATGAGAAGAACTATGGTATTACTGAAATGGAAGGGCTCGGTGTAGTTTGGGCGGTGAGACATTTTCGCCACTATCTATACGGTCACAAATGTCATGTTTACACTGACCATGAGGCCCTTAAAGCTCTTCTCAACACTCCAAAGCCTTCTGGTAAACTGGCACGTTGGGGTATGGCGCTGCAGGAGATGGATTTAGAGATCCACTATCGGCCTGGAAAGAAGAATGCGAGTGCTGATGCACTGTCCCGGTCGCCCATACCAGATAGTGATCAGTTGGAGACGATGCAGTTTGGGGTAGTGGCTGCTGTTGTTGCAGATGAGAGTGAAGAGTGTAACGAGGATCTGGCGAAACGTCAACGTGAGGATCCGGAGTTAGAGAAGATCATTGTTTTTGTTGAGACTGGTGTTCTACCAGCTGAGGAGAAGGTCGCGAGGAATTTGGTGCTATCACAATCACGCTATGTGGTGAAAGATGGAGTATTGTATTTTGTGGAAGCTGATGGTACGCTTCGTGTTGTTGTTCCAACTGGGTTACGTGAGAAGATGTTTCAAGAAGCCCATGCTGGCCGGTTTGGTGGTCATCTGGGTGAGGCCAAGGTGTACAGTGAGCTGAGTCGACACTATTGGTGGCCTAGTATGAGGAAAGATGTGTCGCAATGGAGTAGGGGTTGTCTAGTGTGTGGGACTTACAACTCTGGTCGGACGGTACGTCCTCCTTTAACTCCCATTCCTGTAGCTGGGCCATTTGACCGGATTGGGATAGATGTGTTACAGTTGCCTCGTTCTCAGGATGGTAATCAGTATGCTCTAGTGGTGATGGATTATCTTACTAAGTGGCCGGAAGTGTTTACTATCTCTGACCAGTCTGCTGCAACTATTGCAAAGGTGTTGGTGGAGGAGATAGTCAGCCGTCATGGTGTACCAGCAGAGATTTTGAGTGATCGAGGGAAGTCGTTCCTGTCTGGGTTGATGCAGGAAGTTGAGAAGCTTTTGGGTTTTCATAAAGTGAACACCACCGCATACCATCCACAAACAGATGGTCTTGTGGAAAGATTCAACAAGACACTCACAACTATGCTGGCTAAGACTGTCGAGAAAGGAGGAAAGGACTGGGATAAGCATCTGCCGTATGTCCTTTTTGCATATAGAGCCTCTGTGCAAGAGTCCACACGGGAGTCGCCTTTCTTTTTGTTGTACGGGCGTGACCCAAGACTTCCGACTGAGCGAATGTTGTCGCCAGCCCCAGAACGAGTGATGGTCGAGCTCAAGGAGTATGGCCGAGAGATTACTCAGAAGATGTCCCGAGCTTGGGAGTTAGCGAGGGAGTCTGTGAAGAAGGCCCAGATGCGCCAGAAGGCATCGTATGATAAGAGAGCATGCACACCCAGAATTGCTGAGGGTGACAGGGTCTTCCTCCTGAAGCCATCCGAGAAGACTGGTGGAGCAAGGAAGTTGGCGAGGCCATACCATGGACCATTTCGGGTGGTTGAGGTTCAAGCCAACGATGCGTTTATCCGTCGTGTGGATCGGCCGAGTGACGAACCTATTCTAGTTGCTTTGCAACGTCTGAAATATTGTCCGGAAGAAGTTCCAAACGTCTTCTACCCTCCTGATAAGAAGAAGGCGAAATCTGCTGGTGAGGTGGAGTCAAGCAGTGGTCCTGTGTCTTCAACTCAAGTTGGTGGTGGAGAGGTGAACCCTGGTGGAAGCAGTCCTGGTGCTGGTCGTGCGGAGCCGAGTGCGGGAGAAGGTGTTCCTGTTAAATCTACTGGTGTGAAGAGGTCTGGTGTCTTGAAGAAGAAGTCTAGTGGTGGCAAGTATTATGGCTGTCTACGGAGCCATCAGACGAGGACGCCTGATGCAAAGGCGGGGGAATTGTGACATTATTATTGTGTATGTATAACATTGTAATTACTGAACCGGAAGTATTGGACTAATTACTGTTTGATTTTTGTGTGATGTAATGGTTGAGTATAAGTAGCTGGTTTTTTTGGTGTTCTGTGGTTAGAGTTGTCTTTGTAAAACCGTTCTTGATAAGCATTAAAACTACTGTTCTCAAAGCGAGACGCTACAAATATATACCCTTAATTAGGGACCATTGTTGAATTTAAACTTGGTATGGTGATTCATTTTCAACTTCAACTTGAGTTTAGTGGCATAAATCAAGGTTGTTTTTTGGTGCTGTTGGAAGTTACCTTCCAAGTATGGTAATATTTTGTGAACATGTTAATTAAATTAACTAACTAACCACCCTAGTGCATAATTAATGAGTTATGGAAAGAAACATTTTTGAGGATGGTGCACTTTAATTAGAAAATCGTCATAATTCACTAATTAATTATGCACTAGGGAGGTTAATTATTAATTAATACATCACCCAAATATTGGGTTAATATCGCCATGGCGACCATACTTCCTGGAAAAAAAGGAGAAAAGGCTTAACTGCAATTATTCGAGGTCACATGACTATCAAACTTAGTGTGGATATCACAATTCCAGTCGAACCGCAACTGTAATTTTCATGCAGAATTTATTTTCCAGCAAGTGGGCATGTCAGGAAGTAAATGACCCTCGTTAACGAGTTTCTCTTTAGAGCTGTTTTGTGTCCTCTCAGATGACTATTGGTCAAAGCAGACAAGGCAAGCCAATGAGTTGTTTTTTTGTGTATGGTGTTAAACCAGTGTAGCTGATTTTGCCAGATATATATCTAACAGAAATCTCAATGTTTTGGTTGCATCTACCTTAAGTACTCCCTCTGATGGACTTGGGACACACTGTTGTATATTGGTGAGTTCTAATACTATTTGACTAGCTGTAACCTAGGCCTATTGTGTTCAAAACAAAATGTTTTGTACATGTTACTATGTTAAATACATCTAAGGTTTGTGGTATCCAATATTTCTATCGTGAACCCTGGGTTGAACTGTCTTTATACATGCTCAAAATCAATCAGGACAAATTTGGAGCAGTACAGCTAGATATTGCAATGTCACAGTCATCAAGTTAGTTTTTCATAGAATTGGGTACATGGTTCGACTAAGGGCCTCTCAGTCATAATGTAAGAGTGAAAGTAGCTAATGCACAAATTATAAACAAAGTACTGATATATGTTCATATGTCCATTATTTGTTCATAGTCATACTCAAGCCCAGTAATGACTTCAGTTTCCTCATCGCTGTCACTGCTATCACTGTCAGAATCATCGTGACCATCAGGTACAGTAGCATTCTTACAGTCTCGGCTGGCCCACACTGGGATCCTTTCTTTAAACAACTGTATCATCTTTGTAGAGCATCCTTTCTTGCAGGAACAGCCTTTCAAGAGGAATCAATCGTCTTCGCTTGAGATACGTTCGCTCACCATTGATCGTATATCATCATACCAATCCTCATTTTGTGTGTTGCCTGCAGTTGTTGCCTCGCTGTTGAATAGTTGTTGTGGTGTCTCTGAGCCTCTCAAAGAGACCATAGCACTATAATGTTTCTTAAAATACAGGGTCCCTACAAGTCGTAGAAATGAGAGGAAGCCGGTTCTCCTTGATGGTGTCAACTGTATTGAATGAGAGTGTTCCTGGCATCCTACATCCTGTTATACATGCTGAAAGAAGGTATTACAGAACACAGCTTTACCTTAGCCTCTTTCCCAGGCTTTTTCTCTCCACTAGTATTTGTACATAGACCACACCCAGAACCACACCCACAAAAAGAGAGAAGAGAGAAGGAGAGAAAAAGCCTGGTTGATTTTGATCACGTGCGCTTACGTGATGCTCATAGGAATGTGTAGTCGCCCACACAATTCCAATTTGGCCAAAGCGCTTTATGCAGGCTTTACAAAGATAAGTTCAAGAGTTAGTCAGCATGCAGTCAGCCAGTGAACTGACCTGTGGATCCACTGGCACTAGTACTGTCATAAACATAAACAACTCCTGTGAGTTGTGTAAGAGGTCTGAGTGTACAGTATATGCCCGTCTACACAATGCTTTACAGCGGTACTTTGGCCATGAACAGTTTTGAGATGGCCAAGTCCAGGTTTTGTTACCACTTTTCCATAATAAAGACGTGTTTGCTCAGATGGCCACTGATGCTGGCAAGTCACTGCATATTCTTGGGTCCACTAGTATCTGATCGTGTTGGTATTGCTATAAGCCCTCTGATGAGGAGAGAAATGGCAGTCTGGAGTTGAGATAGTTAGGTCCAGTATGGATTGAATGTAGACAGTGGAACTGCTAGGAAATGCCATGTGGAACAGATGCGTGGTCAGGCAGTTGCTGTAGATCAACCAACTTCCACTGATACAGGCACAGAACTTCCAGATGTTGAACAAGATGTTCCTGAAAGCCCATCTCTTCCGAATGAACCAGCCAAGGTTTATCCTAAGCGAGCTCGTAAGAATATTACCAGGTATGACCCTTGAACTGTTTGTATGTATTATTATTGTTGTTTTTGTTATTGTACTGACTGGCCTGACATTGGTTGTGTAGTCTTTAGGTATTGTGTTGTATATAGTTGTCAATTTTTTTGTTGGACAATCTCTCTTGAAGGGAGGAATGTAGTGTATTTGATGTATAGTAATTACTTCCTGTGGTTTATTGTACTTCCTGCATTGTGAGTATTAATTTTAGGAACATGTTCTATAAGTAATGACAGTCTTTTAACTCTCAAATTTATGTTACTGTGAACTGTGAGTGTTCAAATGCGTACGATGAAGCATTATGTAGGCAAGGCAGTCTTGGAACAAAAATTGTTCCCAAAATTTTAATGTGGTATCTATTAATGCCATTTTGCCTACATACTCTCTGAACTGCATATAATCCACTCTCACCTTGTGTGCAGCTGTTGGAATACAGCCCTCAATACACATCTGAGGAAGTGGGTTTCACACAGACAAACAGTGACCATGCATTTACTTCAAGGGGAAAGAAGAAGAAATTGGGTATGTATGTAAATGACAATATTAACATTACTGAACAATTGAAGCAAGTGAAGGATTCACTGGGAAAAAAGTTTGACATCAAAGAGATATCGGAAAGCTACACTATTTCTTAGGAGTTTCAATTACCTAAGATAATGATTGTAAAGCAGTTTGGATCAGTCAACCTGTTTATACTGAGAGTCATTGAGCAAGTATGGCATGCCTGTAAGCACACCAGTTGAATCAGGGAAAAGTGTGTAAATAAACAAATGCAGCCATTGGAAGTCTAATGTAGTTGTCAAAATGTATATGACCAGATAATACATTCATCGTGAGCCACCTAGCAAGATTCTCTGCACAAACTAGAGTGTTAAGATACCTGTGAGGAACTACAAACTCGTGGCTGAATTACTCTTGTCAAATGAGCAGATCCATTGCCCTGATGAAGACTGGGGAGGTGATATAAATGACCAAAAATCTGGTTCAGGATAGATGTATTTTCATGTTAAATGGTGCATCAATGTCTTTGAGGAGTAGGAAACAATTGCTGCTCAACATGTACAAGAATCACTTCGGTTGAAAGAACTTGTCTCAGAACTGACCATCTTAGCAATTGACAAATGACTATCATTGTAGACAACCAATCTGCCATTGGAATGATGAACAATCCCCAGTTTCATGGATGTTTGAAACACATTGACATGAAGTATCACTTTGTCAGAGACCATGTGAATTCTGGGAACATCAAACTTATTGTGTATTGTTCAACCAAAAATATGACTGCAGGCATGTTTACCAAAGGTCTGAACCTTTGTAAACTTAGGGAAATTGCTGGTGTGGCACCCATGCAAGTAGGAACTGAACACTTCACCATGGAACTCACATTAACTCAAGTGAGGAGTGTTTATGTTGACTGTGAACACTTGAATATAGTTGTACTTTAGTTTTTACTCTCCTACAAGACTTACCTAGAGTAGCAATGGTTTCTATGTAGGAATGTTGATTGTTTTTCTTTGTGTTGTTAGACAATAGTTCTTTATTGTAAAGAGGCCCTGTACTTCTCTGTAGCTGTATTATGTATTTTACCTGTCAGTTGCTACACTGTTGTACAGTTGTTGGTTATTACTATTAAAAACTGATCTCTTCGGGGCTAAGACTTGTATTAGCACATTTTCTCTGTCTGCATTTAAAGAACATAACTTACTGATGCTCTATTCCCTGTACAATAGTACTGGAATGGTACGAATGGTCCATTAGAAAATGTTCACACAAATAACTGAGCAATTGCCACTGTAAAAGGGTTCCAAAGCTACAAGGCCTAAAACCATCGCTAAACTACGTACCAAACTGAAATATGCCAAACCTCCAATTTTCTCCATCTTCTTCTTCCATCTTCTCATGCCATATCTCAGAGACAATTCACTTTTAGCTCATAGTTGACACTACTACTGTATTTGATTGGTCAGTTGCAGGTACTCTATATCTACCTGTAACTTTCCTATAGTGTACCTATGTACGGAACAACCTTTTTGCTGTTGTTGCTCGCAATTCCTGGTTTGTTCAAAAACCAGGAATTCCAGCCTTTTCACAAAATTTAACACGAGCAACTGTGCCTTGCAGTACATTGTGACTAATTAGTTTTGCTGAGAACCAACCGTTTTCTGTGGGTTGTTTTAAGGGATTAAAATAAAAGCATCTTTTGGTCAATCTTTGAGGGAGCAGTGACTGATATAACTTAAACAATCGTGCAAAACATCTATCAGGATTAGACAGATTATTGTGATACTTAACAACCTTTGTTTTTTGTTTCCGGACCTTAAGTTCACCTTGTCTGTTTTTCAAAATGTCTTCTGTATACTCAAGATATGGGCATTGTCTGGGCCTTTCAATTACCTGAATTTGACAGGGATCAGATCTCAATTGTCGATGCTCACTGCCACTTCTAAGAGAGAAGTACAGACCATTCATTGCAATCATTGTATCTACTAGCACTTGTGGGCTAGACGAACCGAGGAAACCCTGCTGCCATAGCAATTCCTCTTCATCTTCGGTAAGAGCTGTTTCTAACTTCTGAAAATGCTTCATTTCCAAGTCAAGACAGACACTGAACTTAGCAAATTCTCTATCATTGAATAGGTCAAAGGCAGGTTTTCTGTTCCATCAAATGTATCTCTGCAGTCTGCTCACGATGTGATAAAGTGAATCAGGAGGAAACTCAGATCCATTATGTTTTCGAACTTCAAAGATGAAATTTGATAGATGGCTAGCCAGTTCAGTTGAAGGCAATTCAATTATAGGAGTAATTTTTATCTCCAGACGGTGCTGACACAAGTACTTCCAGACATTGTGACAATACTTGGTGTCTTCATATGTTTAGTCTGGAATTGCACTTCGGTTAGCATTTGCTATTCGATCACTTTCAGATTTTGAAACTCCAAAAAGCGCTTAGTCGATCCTTTTGAATTTCTCTTCCTAGACAAGATCTGACCAGTGTCCAATTCCTCCTGTCTTTTAACTTTTTGCATTAGCTCACAATCTTTCTCGTATTCCTCGGTAGCTGCCATAAGGATAGCATCCCATTCTGCTTCTCTGCTACAAGCTCCATTGCAAGTGGGCTCTAATTCAGAGTTGTTTGGCTTTGTTCGGTTGTCAGAAGTTTTATCCATGGTACAAGTAAGATATTGCATTATGAGACAAATCAGTCAATTCACTGTCACTTAGCAGCTCTTCCATTGTTCTATTCAGCCTTACTTTGTTAACTAGCGGTTGCTATGCAATTTGCGTGCCGCTTTGTTGCTATGATCTAGACTATGTTTTGGTGGTTCCTACATGATTTAGAAACTCTCAGACTACTCAGAACCCTCGCTGCGCTCTATATTACCACTACAGTTAGTAGTTGATCCACAGAGGCAAGTGTACATAATTATAGTGACTAAATATTTAAATTGGTCCATGGATTGGATTACATTTCTAATTTTTTTAAATTTAAATAATAGCTAGACAATGTTCTGGAGGTTTCTACGTGAATTATAAATCCAAAGGCTAATGAGACACACATGCAATGGCTGGTATGTGGAAACTTTAGCTCATGTACAGTGGTGTCTAGCATGTCTAGCATTTCTGCGTGCTGTAATGGCATGTGATTGGTAAGAGAAACATCAGTTTACCATAGAGCATCAGATTATGAGTGTACATGAATAGTCTGTTTTTTTGCTGACGGCTTTATCCATGCATGTATGCATGAGAATGGACATACATAAAATATGTTAACTCAATCCCCTCCTTAAGCTTGGAATCCAAGGTGCTTTAATATTGCAATCAAATTGTATTCATGAATTTTCACTTAATGTTTATCTTTAAATATGGTGCTTTCCAAAATTTTACCATGCAGCACACAGGAATTAAGTATTCATCGCGTAATTTTAGTNTCAAGAATCAGCTTGTGAAAGTGAGTAGTCTCTGAGAAAAGTTGAGCCAAGATAGAAGAAGAAGAAGAATAAGAAGATGGAGAATATTGGAGGTTTGGCATGTTTGTGTTTGTTACTTTAGCGATGGTTTTAGGCCATGTTTTTGGGCTCATTAGAAAGAGAAAGAGCTAACTAGTAGCTTAAGAAGTCTTTTAGTGCTAAGCGCTCAGTTTTTGCAGAGTTATTTGCGTGAATATTTTATTGCGCTAATGGGCCATCCGTGCCATTCCTGTGTACCCAGTACTACCGTACTGGGAATTACATTTCTAATTTTTTTTTTTTACTTGTTTGTTTTTCCACAACTTTATAGTTTACATTTGTGTGTGTGTTATTCGCCACCTTACTTTACTACTGAAGTGGTTGACATACTTCAAGCCTTCCATAATTATATATCTTGACAAGCATTGGGCCCTTCACGGGCACCACGTCACCAAGTGACATGCTTCATATAGCCTTGGATGCTTGCTAGCCATTTTACACAAGAGTCTGGCTAGCCAGACTACTTGGGCGCCACGTACTTAAAAGCTAGATTTATTGATAAACTTATGAAAGTAATGACTCACCTTCTAATCGCTGAAAAGAGCAACAGAGAGTTCAACACAACCAGAAACTTCTTCAGGTATTAAAGCTGCATTGTGTGGGTTCCAAATAACCCACACTTGCCTATCAAATCTAGTAAGGGTTGTCAATCCAAGAAGGTTATGAATACTGCATAAGTTTAGAAATCGTATATTTATGGCAGCCAAGGAGGAGAGAAGGTCTTCTTTCTTTCTTTTTTTTTGTCTTGAATCTAAATGCAACTCAATAAGAAAAACACCAAAAAAAAAAAGATGCTAAAACACTTGAACACAAAGAATCCAAGTTTATTGGATTCTTAAATCAGCTTTTGAAAGGAGTACTGTAGTCTTGCCAACATAGCTATATAACTTGGATGGGAGGTTTGGTAGGAATTTAGTAATAATTATGATACTCTAGCTATGGTTTTGAGCCATGTTTTGGGGATCATTAGAAAGAGAATGAGCTAAATAGTAACTTAAGAAGCTTTTTAATGCCAAGCCAAATAATGAGCCACCCATGCAGTATAAAGGTTGACAATTTTTTTGCTTGACATCTAATGTTAAAAGTTATAACATGATATGAGATTAGATATTATGACTATAACAATAATAACATAATATTATTATACTTGGTGATATATATATAACTGTTTAGTCTTTGCTAATAATGTTAACTTTTGACTTCTCGATCTAATGAACAAACCAGAGATGACAATAGTGATTTCCACTTTGTATACAATGTTCTAAAACTTACATTTATAATTACTGTATGTGGCTGTGGCCGGTCAGGTCCGCTGCCACTAGCACAACCACGAAGACGAGGAAGACTAGGTTCATGCCCCATTCTTCCTCCACCTCGTCCTCATCTTCCATGTCCTCCACCTCATCCTCGTCCATGTCCTCCACCACGCTCTCTTCCTCTTCCACCTCCACCATCAATATCACCAGCATCTACACCATCCCCAGCATCCCCATCACCTCCAGTATCCCCATCACCTCCATCATCTTCTCTTACACCTTCAACTGCTATAAAATAATAAGTGTAGTAAACCTGTGCAATACATTAAATTTCTATTTGCTAACCTACCGTGCATATGGCCACCATCCACTTCCATGTCTAACAATTCATTTATTTCGTCCTCCTCTCGTCTCTGTCTCTCTGAATTTTCTTCTTATTCCCCTCTCTTTGCGTAAGATTTTCCATCTCATTTCGTATTTGAAAATTTTTATTAACTTATATATATTATATTAGCTTTAAAAATGAGAATATGAAGTCTATATTATGGATTAGACATACTTGTCATACTCCATAACTCTTCAGCCATTTCTCCTTTTTTTGTTTGGCCAAAAATAATCGCATAGTAACATTTCCCCCCTTTTATGCTGTTGCCAAGTACACAGCTGCAGTTTGTTTCTGCCAATCTGAAATCTAAGAGATGATCATGTGTTTATTATGTATTAATATTCATTCACATGCTCGCCATTTATCTGCGTATGCATCATGTATAGACCTTATGCAATTGACGTCACAACGTTAGAAACCGTGCATGCGTTGCTAGCGGCGCCATTTTGAAGGGCAAATACCTGCGATGCTGTTGTGGTATGTGTGGTATGTACTGAGGTTCATTGAGTAAACGATGAATATCAACACTCATCAGTCATCCAGAGCCCAGCCCAAGTACTACCTGAGAGTCTGCCAGGTGAAGCCAAGAAACGCTACAATGAAAAACTGGTCTACATGAAGACAACTAACCCCTATGCAATAGAACGCAACCAGTGGACCAACAACATGAGTTTGTGGCCTGATGTAGAATATCCAGACATTTACATACCTAGTGCATATACAAAAGAAAGCCTAGAAGCATATAAATATTTTATTGATGGAATGGTATACAATATCTTAGCACACAGTCTCCCAAACAACAAATGCTTATTAATGGCAAGAGTAAAGCATTCTCAAAAGGTTTCTGCCTCTCCAACCAAACCCTGGGTGGATGGGTGGAACAGTCCTTTATGCTCACTGCACATGTATGGCAGGTTTGGTTGAAGCTTGTTCACATATTGCTGCTCTTTTGTTTGCTGTTGAAGCACGAATACGAAGGAAGAAAGACACATCGTGTACATGCTCATGGCTACCACCAGCCCGGAGAACACTCGAATACTTAGCAGTAACTTTTGCTCTCCAAGCAAACGTCGAAAGATGATGCACGAAAGTAGTGGCCAACACAGTAGATCACAATCTACACCATCTCCATCTCCATCAACAGAAAAGATCAGCATTGAGCCCTCACTAGAGAGCCTATTTCGTGATTTTGAAGCTAGTGGCAAAAAAACATCAATTCACTCCAGGATTTTGCAATAGTTTCATACCAAAATCACAAGTAGGTACTATTCCACAACAAATGTCCACACTATATCAATTTGACAACCAACAGCTTGACCAGAGGCACCTAAATGCAAGAATACACAGCTGACACAGCTAGAGATTCTCCATTCCTTTAAGATTGTGGGTGTGTCTACTACTACATCATGTGACTTACACATGTGCCCCCCCCCCCCAGACAAAATTAAACTGAGCTGAGTCATCAGTCAAATGGGATTACAGATTCACAGCCATTACAGAGAGCACAACATACAGCTACTAGTTTATCTACCGGACTAACTTCGCTCTTGTCATTTTAATTCTAGTAATAGGTATGGTTGACTGTAAGATAGTATATTTCTGTCTAAGTAATCCAATCACTCTCTCTACGTGTATCCTCACCCTGGAAATCTGCCTAGCTTTGTCAACTTCAAACTGGCTAAGCTGGTTCTTCCCTTTAGTAAATGGTGGCAGTACTACTTTGGCACAATAAAGACCAACAGTCTTGAATTGTGATGTTTGTACTGTAACCATGTCTGACACTACGAGCAGTCAAGTCGGAAGGTCTCTCGCAAAATACTTCGAAGCAGTCAATTATTACTACACAGGACTTAACATGTTTTCTAAAGATATTTGGCATCGTCTTCAGCAGTTCCTCTCTTCCTGGCCACTTATTAGCCTTCTGTACATAACATCTAACCATTTTTGGAATATCCGAGAGATGGTTGATTGGTGAACACCAAATCTGTAGGCCAAATCTTGGTCTGAGAGGTTAAGCCTCAGTTTCATGAGTACTAGCAAAAACTCTTGAAACTTGGAGAGAACACTTCGGCTGGAATGGGAAATGTATGGGCTAATGAAGTTGAAGAGTATCATGAGTATGGCAAAAGATGGCAAGCCTGTGTAAAATTTTACTTTTGTATCATTATCTTTCAATGATTCTTCACACATCTGGAGCTGTCTTATTCTATCTCTCAATCAGCCACATTCCTCTCTGAGACTCTTACATTCCTCTTGAAGACTGTTACACTCCTGTCGAGGACTCTCACACTTTTCCGCTAATGAATTGTTGTCTGTCTCCTGGTCTGTACCATCATCTTGACACTCCTGACACTCCTGTTGAAGACTGTCACAATCTTCGAATTCCACCAACAAATTGTTATGGTTGTCTGTTTCCTAATCTATATCTATACCATCATCTATTGGTAGATTTGACTCATTGTCACTGGGTAGAGCTACGGACGAAGTACTATCTTGTAATGCCAACATGTACTCTGTAACAAGAACCTTGGGCTGAGTTGAGACTTTAGTGGAGTTTCTTTTCTTTGACCTTTTGTAACATCCAAGTCTCTTCAAGCCAATTCTTACAGTAGGACTCTTGGTGTAGCTAAATATTGATGGTATATAGTCGGGTGATAAAGCTCTTCTCTCCTCCTAAAAAGTGGCAGCTGCACAGATATGAGTATTTGCTGGGGATCCAACTCTCACGACCAACAGCAGCAATCCACTTTGCTCGGCGGTCAGGATCTGTTGGGAACTTATAAAAGCTCAAAGAAGACCCTGCTACAGTTCTGCTTTTGCAGTATTGTACACAGCAGGACCTCACCATAATGTTATTCACAGTTACACTAACCACACTTTCAATATTTGTTGCAATACTAACTTTACTCAAGTGAGTACAGCTGTTACATTAATTATCCATACTACGCGTGCGGTAATTTGCCCTTCAAAATGGCGTCGTTAGTAACGCATCTAAGTTGCTATGAAAATTGTGACGTAATTGCATAAGGTCTATTGAGCATGAAGTTAGTTATCTGAAAAATTAATTTGCCCCTCCCAATATTGTGCAATCATGGATAGAATTTTTTTTTTTAACACACTCAGCATACATCTTGAGTTGAATACAGAGCTGTTTTGTAAAGTACAGAAAAGTATATGATGATATAATTCTTTGTGTATATACTATTTTAGCATCAGCAGCAGTACTTCTACACTGTCCATTAGCATTTTCTGTTTGTGTTGTTTAATTGCTTTAGTGTGTGAGTGTACCACATACAATGGAAAGTTATTCATGCATGCTTCACTTACCAGTGCAGTAGGGACTTTCCCATTGTATAAAAGTCAACTCTCTGCCTTGATTCAATTTCTGTAGGTGTATTAGTGTGTGTGTGTGTGTGATCACTCCTATCTGCATCAACAGTTCAACCATTATTTTAAAAATTCACACTATGTATGTTGAACTGTTGATCCCAGGATGCGGGACAAGGACCCCAGAGTGATATCGCATCCCAAAAATTTTTGTTAGCAGTTCTCTTAACACAACAGGTCACATACTGAGTTTTGTACCAACGTATGCATATAGTGTATGTATAGTAGTGTTTGGGTTCCTTTTTTTGATGTTCTTGGACATGTATATCTTTGGCATTTGAGCACATAATAATGATTGATACAGTTTTAGTCCAACAACGAGACAGCACACTAAAAATCGGGAGGCTTTCCTCACGTGAAGTATGTCAGATCCGCGTCATTTTTAATTACGCGTGGGCATGTAGGCATGAGTTCTATGTTGTGCTTACGCAAATAATTTTAGTTTTGCTGGCAAGCTTGCCACAAAATGGCTGCTTTTCCAGTATCAGGTAAGAAAATTTGTGACAAGACTCAAAAATTCGCTTTTTTTTTCGTAAAAACAACGAAAGAATTTGTGTAACTCAAGAAAGAAGCAAAAATAAAACTGAATTTCGTTGTAGCCGTCTTGGACATGCCAAAAGCTCGGACCGTTTGCTACCTGTAGAAACAGAGTAAAATAAGCCTAAAGAACAGATTTAGCTTGCTATAGTGAAGCACTAGGCATGCTTGTAAGTGCTAGTGAGGCGTAGCCTGACTCAGTAGACTGTAGGCTAGTGCCTAGTACAGTATAAAGCTCAATCCACTCATGGATAATATCCATGATCTACTATTGTACAACTGCGTGGGCACAAAATCAATATTCTTAGGCAATACAGGTGATGTAATGGCTTTGCCCACGCTCACTAATTACTGTTCGACCTCACGTGATTACATGTACCAGGCCCTCCAAATTTTTAGTGTTAAACACTAAAAATTTGGCTACCAACATCTATGGACACTGTTGTGTAACATTGCTAATGTTGTACATAGATACATACCACACAACCACGTGAACATGACCACATGTGAACACAAACAGTTTACACTGTGTTTGAGATTGAGTGCTACTGTGGCTACCTGGTCACTACTCAATGCAGGCTTCTTTGAAGGACTCTCTTCTTCATTAGAGGGGAGTGGTCTTTTAGTCACTTTTATAGAAATCGGGTCAGACACCTTTGTACTATCAGCAGGCTTCTTCGCAGGCTTCTCACCCTCACACACATTTCCATCTTTTCTTTTGCTGGGCACCCTCTTGGCTGGGGCTTGTTTAAACTTGTCTTTTTCCTATTAGTGCGGCGTTACATTGTTCACAAGTACCTGTGAGCTTACATTTAGAACTCTCACTTGTATGAGGAATAGTGCACAGTGGGAGATCTTTTCTAAATGTAGCTCTCAGTCTGTTCACCTCTTTCAAACATTGGTTAGATACCATTATTGAACTTAGGTTGAAAGCTATCAAGTGCAAGCCGGATAGCAAACGAACCCTGGACAGGCCATGCCTGTACTAAACACTCTGTCTGAAATGTCAAAAATGGCACTGTCCAGAGATAGCCCCTGGCACTTGTGAATGGTGACTGCATAGGCAAGAATGAGTGGAAACTGTTCTCTGTACACATACAGGTTTTTCATANAAAATGGCGTCGTTAGTAACGCATCTAAGTTGCTATGAAAATTGTGACGTAATTGCATAAGGTCTATTGAGCATGAAGTTAGTTATCTGAAAAATTAATTTGCCCCTCCCAATATTGTGCAATCATGGATAGAATTTTTTTTTTTAACACACTCAGCATACATCTTGAGTTGAATACAGAGCTGTTTTGTAAAGTACAGAAAAGTATATGATGATATAATTCTTTGTGTATATACTATTTTAGCATCAGCAGCAGTACTTCTACACTGTCCATTAGCATTTTCTGTTTGTGTTGTTTAATTGCTTTAGTGTGTGAGTGTACCACATACAATGGAAAGTTATTCATGCATGCTTCACTTACCAGTGCAGTAGGGACTTTCCCATTGTATAAAAGTCAACTCTCTGCCTTGATTCAATTTCTGTAGGTGTATTAGTGTGTGTGTGTGTGTGATCACTCCTATCTGCATCAACAGTTCAACCATTATTTTAAAAATTCACACTATGTATGTTGAACTGTTGATCCCAGGATGCGGGACAAGGACCCCAGAGTGATATCGCATCCCAAAAATTTTTGTTAGCAGTTCTCTTAACACGACAGGTCACATACTGAGTTTTGTACCAACGTATGCATATAGTGTATGTATAGTAGTGTTTGGGTTCCTTTTTTTGATGTTCTTGGACATGTATATCTTTGGCATTTGAGCACATAATAATGATTGATACAGTTTTAGTCCAACAACGAGACAGCACACTAAAAATCGGGAGGCTTTCCTCACGTGAAGTATGTCAGATCCGCGTCATTTTTAATTACGCGTGGGCATGTAGGCATGAGTTCTATGTTGTGCTTACGCAAATAATTTTAGTTTTGCTGGCAAGCTTGCCACAAAATGGCTGCTTTTCCAGTATCAGGTAAGAAAATTTGTGACAAGACTCAAAAATTCGCTTTTTTTTTCGTAAAAACAACGAAAGAATTTGTGTAACTCAAGAAAGAAGCAAAAATAAAACTGAATTTCGTTGTAGCCGTCTTGGACATGCCAAAAGCTCGGACCGTTTGCTACCTGTAGAAACAGAGTAAAATAAGCCTAAAGAACAGATTTAGCTTGCTATAGTGAAGCACTAGGCATGCTTGTAAGTGCTAGTGAGGCGTAGCCTGACTCAGTAGACTGTAGGCTAGTGCCTAGTACAGTATAAAGCTCAATCCACTCATGGATAATATCCATGATCTACTATTGTACAACTGCGTGGGCACAAAATCAATATTCTTAGGCAATACAGGTGATGTAATGGCTTTGCCCACGCTCACTAATTACTGTTCGACCTCACGTGATTACATGTACCAGGCCCTCCAAATTTTTAGTGTTAAACACTAAAAATTTGGCTACCAACATCTATGGACACTGTTGTGTAACATTGCTAATGTTGTACATAGATACATACCACACAACCACGTGAACATGACCACATGTGAACACAAACAGTTTACACTGTGTTTGAGATTGAGTGCTACTGTGGCTACCTGGTCACTACTCAATGCAGGCTTCTTTGAAGGACTCTCTTCTTCATTAGAGGGGAGTGGTCTTTTAGTCACTTTTATAGAAATCGGGTCAGACACCTTTGTACTATCAGCAGGCTTCTTCGCAGGCTTCTCACCCTCACACACATTTCCATCTTTTCTTTTGCTGGGCACCCTCTTGGCTGGGGCTTGTTTAAACTTGTCTTTTTCCTATTAGTGCGGCGTTACATTGTTCACAAGTACCTGTGAGCTTACATTTAGAACTCTCACTTGTATGAGGAATAGTGCACAGTGGGAGATCTTTTCTAAATGTAGCTCTCAGTCTGTTCACCTCTTTCAAACATTGGTTAGATACCATTATTGAACTTAGGTTGAAAGCTATCAAGTGCAAGCCGGATAGCAAACGAACCCTGGACAGGCCATGCCTGTACTAAACACTCTGTCTGAAATGTCAAAAATGGCACTGTCCAGAGATAGCCCCTGGCACTTGTGAATGGTGACTGCATAGGCAAGAATGAGTGGAAACTGTTCTCTGTACACATACAGGTTTTTCATAACCATGAACCTCTTTTCACCCCGTAAGGTGAACCAACATGATCAAACTGTACAAAAATCTTGTTACGTGTATATTATGTGTCTGCAGTCACTGTGGAAGACATTAGGTCCTAAATGTGTCACTTCCATAGCCCCACATGCAGAAGCAAGATGAGCTGGAGTATCAAGAAGACTCAAGTTAGAAGTAAACAAAGTGGTACATGTTTTTTTTTATCTTCTGTGTGGGACGTTGATGCACTAATTAATCATCTGGAAATTGATTGGGTGCCATGTGGCCGTTGCAAGATGTACTTTCACCATCTTAAATGGAGGCTTGCGAGTGGTATTTTTTCATCAAAAAGTTCCACTAAGGGTGCTGATTTCATGTCTTAAATCTCAAAATTTAAAATTATTTGACTGCAAGAAAGCATGCTGTTATTCAGCTCAAAAAGCAGCATTTCATTGCACATACATGCTGTGTGGGCGGTGTGACGTCAGAGTGAGAACCATGCATGTGTACACTAAGTATGTACTAGCCATAGTTAGTTGAGGAAGAATAATGGAGCGAGCTGCTTCTGAAGGTAGACAGGAGGCTCTGCAGCTTTCATCAGCTTTCAAGGAAGTTTCCTTTATTGCTGGAATCTTCAGTGTCCATGCAGACTAATATCTAGATGATTACACAAAAGCAGTATTTAATTGTGCCCCTGTTGTTGTGTCGATTCTGCTTAATATTCATAATATTGATAATTTAATTAAGTGGTCAAGAAAACTGTTGTCATGGCAAACAAATTTTGTCCAATTAATCATTTAACTAATATTTCAAGTATCAAATAGTGCACACCTGCCAATTTCTCCTCAGTCATATCTAATCAATCAATCAACGATTTTTTATCCTCACACAGATTATGAAGGTTCACGATATTATCTCTTGTGAAATTGGTTGCCATAGCAACTAATTAACTTGACTGTGTTTTAACTTGGGTGTTTGTTTATTGAAACCTCATTAAATACATCAATATTCATGATTTTCACATGAACTTTTAGTTAAATGAAAAATTCGGTTACGGTATCAAAATGCTTTGGTACCTTTTCACATGCTGTATGTTGAGGATTGCTTTAGGCAAGTTTTAATGAAATTTCTACACAGCCAAGAATTCACAACAGGGACATAATTAACAGGGGTGTAATGCAAAACGTCCCATAACGACACCATACATGGGGATGTTAATGGGACCATAAGCAATTTAATGCTATACAGGGTCTCCTCCATTAAGCCTAATGAAGTTTCTCTGCAGTAAAAAGAAACTTATTTCAGAATCATACGATAGGAGTCATTAAGTACTCGCTAGAAGAGCAATATGTGCTTGGTATACGTTTACAGTACACTGAGTTCATTTGGAGCCTTGATTGTCTTCATGATTGTGGTAGCCAAATTCTCACTAGTGAGGTACTTATACTCCTGATATGGGTTGATTCCAAATATCTAAAATAATGATTATTAAATATGCTTATAAGTTAAGTCTGAACCAATTTATCCACTCTGAAATTGATGGGTTTCTCAAACTTTGTTTTTAGTTTGGAGTCTTGCTTCAAAGTTGTAGTTCTGAGAATGTGCATTGCCATTATTCATGTTACCAATCTCTACATATGCACTAGCGACAATTCCAACAGATATTGTTTTCCCACTCAACTGTCAGTCGAAAGTCAGGTAGTACTCTCAGGCAAGTTGTCTATAGTTGGTCCTGTATGTCAGGTAATTTAAAGGTCCAGTATAAATGGTATTCACTGTTTTGCTTATACAGAGTAGAAAGCTAGTACTTTGTATTCACTGTTGTCAATTGTGAATGGTTCTGAATTTTTCTTGAGTTTTAAGATTACTTCATTGTTGCTCCAGGCTATTTAATTTCTGCTTCCAAACCATGCAGGCTACTTTGCTATAGTATGATGTGTAAATGCATGGTTGTTAGAGCTAGACTGTGCTTAGTATAATTGTACCAATAACAATTGTTTTTATGTACATCGTTCCGGTATCGCAGCACTCATCTTCACCTTTGTAGTTGTGCTTTGTGGCATGTTTACCTACTTCAAATCTATTTTTTCTCATTTTTTTTTTAAAGTCATTTTTAAATTACGTTCAAATGTATTAACTTGAGTTGAAGGTCGAGGTTTTTTTTACTTACATCTGCTCTTTTTCTATCTTAACACATGCACAACATGAACATGCTTTTGTTTTCTCTATTATATATAACACTCCAGTTGTACCTTCAGTTTGAGTGGCAATCTGGTTGCAAGGTGAAAGTTACAAAACTGCTTACTATATTATTGTAGCTATTTATACTTCTACCTTTTTCTTAGTAGGTGGCTGATCATGATCAGATGCAGTGGATGGGTCTCTGGAGGGTGTTTTTGAAGTACCATTTTAATAGTAAGCGTGGTGACTAATAGTTACTGCCATTCATAGTTTTGTGTATTAATAATTATGTTATGATCAAGTTGTGTCAGGATAAACTTTCTCCTGTTTGGTTCAATTTGATGGTGTCTCTAGAATTAAGCTACCCTGCAGATGTCAGATGGTGGCTATTAATACGTAACTTATTGTTGATTTTTACCTTTTTTCCTGCAGTATCAAGAAAATGTTTTGATATGTTTATATTGTGTTCTGACACTAGTTGTCTCAAAACATCTGATCCATTCTTCGTGTGTATTCTTACAACTTGACCATCAATGAGTACCAACAGTGACCTTATAAGTATAATAGCTTTGTTTTTTTTTTTTAAATAATCCTATTGTATTACTATGATACCATAGCTCATTTAACAATGACATGTTCGGTCCAAGGTTGCTTGAAGCGGAGCTGCATGTTCATGAGCAAAGCACACCTAACTTAATTAGGATAAAAAACCTCAGGTGGTTTCACTTGATTGCAAGTTTTGAAGCGAATGAAAATGATAGTCCACAGGCTTTGCAGGAGTGCTTGGCAGTGCTCATTATCTTTCTAGCTGCTGATGTGACCCCCCATGAATGCTTACAGCATGAAAACATAGTTGTAAGTAGTATTACCATATAGCGGGTAAACCTGGTGGGCTTAAAATTTGGCGAATTCGCATTTTAGCATCATTGGCAATTTTAAATTTGGTGATTTAGCTCTGCATGCTGCATAGTAAATATGTGCACGCACATGTGCTAAAATATTGTTTGGCAATTTAAAAATAATTCGCCCATTCGATCGCCAAATTTACCTATTATATAATATAATGGTATAGAATTATTAACTATATCATGAATATAGACTTGAAATACACAGGAACAATGTAAATTTATGCCACTGGATTTGCTGTTACAGCAGCTGATGAAAAGTCTTTTTCATGTTTTGACAAAAAGTGGGAAGGTAGCGAGGTGGGAGTGAAGTTGGTCTAATGATAACAAGTTCTAGCTTGTTGCAACCACCTGCAGACTATGCACCCTTAATTCCCATTAAGAGTTTTGCTATTGCATATTTACTAGCCAGTAGTCTACACCCATTTGTACGTGAAACATTTTAAGAATCCTGATCGCTACTGGGTACCCTATTTCTTTATGGTTGTTTTATTCATAATTTCCCCATAAAAATATAGTCTGGCATTTTCATGAAGTATGTGAAGTCTGGTATGTATCAGCTTGAAATCTTTCAAACTTCCTGATCTTGTACCACCGACACAGATCTGTAAGCAAAATCAGAATTACGGCAGTATTGCATGGGTAGATAGGAACGGCATGGATGGCTCATTAACGCAATACAAATATTAATGCAAATAACTCGGCAAAAATGAGCAATTGGCACTATAAGGCTTCTAAAGCTACTTTTTAGCTCATTCTCTTTCTAATGAGCCTAAAAACATGGCTTAAAACAATCGCTAGAGTAACTAACTAAAATATGCCAAACCTCCAATTCTTCTTCTTGTTCGGACTTTACCATTGCCTTAGACAATTTACATGAAGTATGTACAAATGCTAGGTTACCTTTTCAAGAAAAAAATATAACAAACAAGTATAACAAACATTAGAAATGTAATTGCCAAGCGCCTTGGCACAAGGCATGTAATCTCGCAATATGATCTCATTTCGTGTTGTATGTATGTATGTATGTATGTATGTCAGTGACACTTTAGGAATATAATTATTGTTGAGGGAATTTCAGTTTTACGCACGTAACACATGCGCAAAAACCACGTGGTAGGCTAGGATACTACTAATTGACCGTCTGCTAAGAAGATTATATATACCAATGCCAAGAAAGGCTTAGCGTGTGAACAGAAAGTGTCATGAGGAGGCGAGAAACCATCAGAGTATTTTAAGCAGCTGAGAGTCAGACAACTCAATGAAGGTAGTCGATCATGATTTGATTCATCTACAGATATACTACTCAGTTGTCTGCCACGGTATGATCATGCTGTACAGGTCTGCTTGATTAAGAGCAATAAAGAAAGCGCAGAACAAATTAAGGTGGTAGTTTCTTCTATCCACTAGCAAAGAGTCAAGGACTCTTAATTGTTGGAAATCTTTAGTCTTGCTAGCCAGAAAATGAATTAGAAGGTCAAGCCTGGCTAGTTAGACCATGTTTTTGACAATAATCCTGTTTGATTCACTGTTATTTGATTATTATTTAATCACAAGCTTATCGTTATATCTAACCACATTAATCTTTTTGATATACCTTCTTAACTTCTTCATGGACACAACACTGTAGTTGCCATATTTTGCTCTGTGAATAGGATCAACATACTTATTGTGAAGAGAAGAGATCACCTTCACATTATTATTCCACTGTAAGACTTTTATAAATGAAGCATTGGGAGGCAGATTTTCTCTGAGAGGTTTACAGGTCAAGATGGAGTTTGAAACGTTTGTGTGCTCCTTTTTTGTTTCCCACTGTCTGGTGTAGTTGCCATATTTATATTTGATATTTTCATGAATGTTCCTTCCTGTGAATATTTCACAGGGAGGGATTGTTCCACTTTTTAACATGTGGTTTGGTGTGGTAGGAGTTAGCTAACATGCGTGCATCATGGACACTTCCAGGCCATTTCACAACTACATTCATGAAACAATACCTATAATCACAGACAGCCTATACATTTAAAGAAACTCGACCTTTCCTATTGATATAGTTTCATCCACTGCCCCTAAACATTGTGGAACTGGTTTGACAAATTTTGTTACTTTATCTTTCTCTGCTTCTCTTACGAGTGGCAGTGAAATGTACCTGGGTTCTAGTTCAATAGTTATTGCTTGAGCTATATACTCTTCTAACCACTGCAGACACAAGGGGTCTTGATACTCCAAATGAATTAGCAGTTTTCCTTAATCTACCTTCATCGGACAAGTAGTAGAGTGTCATTGCAACTAGTGCTTCCACAGTCACTGATGGTCACATGTGGGTTTCTTGTTGTTCAATATATACAGCTCTTGGCACAAAGGATGTAGACATTCTTAAGTTCTCTATCTCAAGTACAGCACCAATTGTTGATTCCCTTTCGTCTCATCTGTTAGAACTCCTCCATTAGCTTGGTTTCTAGTTCAGAGTGTTTTAGCAATGCTGCAGTGCTTGGAGCCCCTTGTACTCTTGAATATCTTCTCTTGGTCTTTGTATTCTTTGCAGTCTTGTACAAGTTGTTCTCTCAGTAGAATGTACCAACAGCCTCCCAGGAGTAAAAAGTTTGTTGTTGATCAGACGCCATAGAGAAGCTTGGTTGAGAAAGTGAGAAAGTTGGCAGCCGATTTAGAGAGCATTGAAGCAAGATTACAAAAGAGCAATGACAATAACTGAGAAAGCAGTGAGAGAGTGATGACAGCTGGGTTGAGAGAGTCACAGATATCTTGGACAGCAATTGTGACTGTAGTGAAGTTCCAGCTGAAAGTGGGGAATAATTTTGACCAATATTGTGGAGACTTGCCATTATCTAGCACATTTATAGACTTTTTGCACACATCGGCACCGATTCTTGGTTCTGGTTGGTTGTCCTTGGGGCTAATCTTACCCTTTCAAATTTTCTTAGTGGTTTTCAGTATTTTAGAATTCTGCACTTGATATAGACGGTTCATACCGATTGTGGTTGACAAGAAAGCATGCGCCTAATAGTGAGTATGTGCCTATTAGCGATGTGCACCTAATAACCTGAGTCTAAGGTACCTAGTGCATGCACCCAACTATGAGGAAACACAATACAAGCAATCTAGACCCAGCTCAATCCTTAACCTTTGTCCTGAAATCTTTGCAATATATAACACCATAATCCTTGATCCTCATTGTTCTGTATAATAAATTATTCAAGTCATACATGGAAATGTAATTAGTTTTAATTATATAAGTGCATAATAACAATCATGTTGTCACGGCACAAAAAATACACAACTACATCAAGAAAACATATACATCGCCATTTATATAGTCATTATTAAAGTCTCACCATTGTTTGTAGTCTATGAGAGTTAGCTATTGTATCACTAAGTACTATCAGCATATACAACAGCATTCGTGGCTACAACAAAAGTTTCATAGTTGGAAAACACAGGCAACTGAAGCTCAGGAATACATGTTGATACTCAACAAAAATAACTCCACCCACACCATACACTACAGCAGAAACAACATAGTCAAAAGTTTCATAAATTGTGACAAGTCTGCACTAAATAAACAATTTGAAATTAGAAACTATAATGAATACATTCCTCTTATAAATATTATACTAAGTATTGTAAGAATGATGATTATCTATTCTACCTTCTTTGTTAGCATCCATAATGAATCTTTTCAAGAATTTGGCAGTAGGTGTGAAATCATTAGGTAAGTCATCTGAAAATTGTAGACAATGGTTAAACCACCGACTTTGTTTATGTGCACCAAATTTTTTTCAAAAATTGGTGCTAGACTTCTCTGATCAAACTGGGAAAACTAAGCGATTTAGTCCTTCAATGAATGATTTGATAACTGGAACAATGGCATAGTGTACCAGAAATTCATGAGCTATCTGATGCTTGTACTTAACCTGCTACCTGGTAGGGTATAACCCATTATAACATCAATATTCTCAATTGACCCATATATGTCTATACATTTATTAACACTCAGCACATGTTTCAGCTGCGGGGCAAAATCATTGGCATTATTGTCTGGCATTGTGAACAAGCATTGTGAATGTGATTCTTTAATTGTCATGTAAAGGCTGCCACTTTGATAATAAGCTACCTATATATATCCTGAAAACTTAGCGGATGAGACTTAGTACTACCATCTGCCAATATTTGAATTATTAAAAATGAGTTACTATGACTCAATCTTACTCATGCAACATTCCAATGAGTGATCCAAGCTGAGTGGAGCTGAGTGTCTGGCAATACATGAAAGTATCGAATGATAGATATTAAAACCTTAATAAGATTAAAAGAAATGAAAATTCTTGCATACTGAAGGTTCATTTATAAAGAGGGACAATGTGGCCTAAACTGAGTGATTCCATTGAAAACAAAAACTTTAAATGTGCTGCTATCAAGATCTCGCCCTGGAAAGTTTTGGTCATGCCTCATGGATCAGACTGTGTCCATCAAACCGCTGACTGACACTCTGTTGTATTCTCAGGTACACTAAGGCATGGAATGTGCATAAGAGAAGAATTAGGCTTAATTTGGATTGTTTAAGGACTTTTTTTTTTCAAAATATGACAGCAAAGTTTCTATCCCTCGCTTAGAAACAAGAATCCACTAAAGTTCATATTTGTCCTATCAACTTATGTCAAAAGGAATATTGAGAATAGTAACTTCTGTGCATGAAAGTACATCAACCTTGACATGTAGACAACTGTGTAATATTCCATACACTCATTTTGTAACCGTTTAATTGTGGCTATATACAATGCCGAGAAAGTTTCGGAGATGCATTGGTAAGAATCCATTCAAGGCTAAGTACACATTGAAATATTCAAAAAAAATCTGGATAAGATCCAACTATAGTGGACAAATGTGATACAGTTTCAATAATGATAGGGCACATACAAGTGGAGACTTAGGCCATCGCTGGTCAAGAGCCTCTCAGGGTAAGTCTGGAGGAGTTTCTAGTTTTAAAAAGTACAGGATTTTAAACAGTAGCAGTGCATAATTATGATACAAAAAAAAGAAAGAAGAATGATTTGTGGGAGTACTTGGCTCGCCATAAACCTTTGATGGCATCAATGCAGCATAGTTTTCTGAAGAGGCGGGAATACTTCGTGCCAATTCCAAGCATCTTGAGGGTGGCTTCATTTTCATTATCCTAGACTCCTAGGTGATGAAAGTTCCAAAGTTGACAGTGGTGAATCTGAATTGGTACCAGGTGATTAGCCCACTACTTTACTGGATTTTTTTCCTGCCTTTACTTATAGAATGGTGAGCGACCATTTAATTCTGTTCCATTTTTGCTACATCCACAATAGTGATCAAGTCATTTGATTTCACTACAATCAGGCCTGGCTAGTTGGGAATTATCTGGTCCAGAAACTGGTTTGCTTCAGTTGTGGTTGACGGTTTAGTTAAGATGGCATTGTGCCTTTCACTCATTAGGACTGGTACTCAGCACATGAGAAAGAGTTTCAGGGGTGGACTTGCATACTCTAATTTAAAGGCACGCCCCTTCAAAAATGCACCAGCTGGGCCCTCTGGGCGCCTCAAAAATGCAACATTACCTCTAAACATAACAAAATATATGGGAAAATGCGCCACCTAGACTCCAAATGAATTTTTTGACCTCCCAAAATACGCCTTCCAAAGTCATAATTATTTTTTTGTGACGCTTTAATTAGAGTCTATACAGTATAGAGGTGTCTGTGGATTTGTGAATTTGTTCATCCTTGATTGGCAAAAGGTTGACTTGATCGTGCCTTCATGGCAAAGCGATATTCAGCAAAGGAGACATATTCGCCTTTGGGGATCCAGCTGTTGCGTGACTCCTAAGTTTTGGGAAGTAGGCCTTGGTCAGGATGGGACATATAGTCACCGTCTACCGTCATTACTATGGAGTTGTCTGATACAGATAGCCTTCGCAAATACTTCCAGACAATTAAGAGGCTTTGCATATCACCATGTCTGCTTTCCTGGGATGGAGGTGGGGTGTTTAGAAAGTAGCCTTCTATCCAGGCTCCGGGGAGGGGGAAAAAGGAGCCTGGTACACACCATTTGCACATGCACTTAATTACCCAACTTTCATTATATTGTGCACGCTTGCTATATATGCTGACGTCATAAGTCATGAATATATCGTAATGGTAAAAGTGTACTGGCACGACTGACCTTGGATATGCTCATCGATCATACAAGACTGTGTTAACTTGATATTGCGTATGATGGTTGTCAGGCTACTTCCCTGCCTTATTTCACAAAAAATAGCAACTTTAGACTCAGTTGTCCAGAAAATACTAACTTATCCTGTCTCACTGGCTTCGGTACCAGCATATCTATGGTACCTGGAAAGTCAGGGTGGTAAGAATACTAGCTGTATATAGTATGATAGTTTTACCTGTTAGACTGCTTGTTCAACCCAGTAATCATTACTGCAATTATAACTTAGTTACTTTGCCCATAGCTAGTAGAGGGTCAGCTTTGCCTAATCCTGAAGTGTTGACTTTCTTTATGTTAAAGCAACAAATAACATCTATGCAAAAACTCAAAGAATATGTTTCTCTGCAAAATGCCCTGAGAATCAAGCTGTTCTCATCAACTCACTCTTCTCATCTAGTACAGCATCTGCCTGGGAAGTGGTGTCCGGTTCTAATGTTTAGTGTGAAAACAATCTTCCGAGCAGTACGATCATCCTGTTACAAACGGCTGATAGTCAATCCTTCTGGGTCCTTCAATTATTGGCTATCAAATTCGGACACTTCGACCTTGACAGAGACATTATTATGCACTGGATTATGTGACAGTTTGTCCACTCCCTGAGTAGATTTGCCAGAGCGATGTTGTATCTAAGTCCACCTCTTGAATTGCCATTACCCAGCGAGCTAACTTTGATGAACTTTGATATCATATGTATGCATGGAGGGAATAGGGGAAGACACAACAATATTAAAGCATCAGTGAGTTACTGCCAGGGAGAAGAGAATTCTCACAACTTCAATCACTTCTCTCCTTCTTCAGTACATTCTCCTCCACCCACTTTGACTTCCTTTTGGTGATCTCAGCTTCCCTATACCTTGATTTCTCAATCCTATATGAATCTCTGTTGGTTAGCCTTACAGAGTGGACCAGCATCTATGCCAATATGCAATCTCAATAGTAGCTTTTGTAGTGAATTCATTGCAATTTTGTGTGGCTCCCAGCAAGCATTTCTCAAGAAGTTCTTTCTTGCACAAATTACTGAAGATAGGCTTCAAATATCGCTCAAAATGCTGGTACCTACACTAGCTGTCTGTGCCCACAGGGTTGTGGTTTCTTGTCAGAATGGTACAGCACCACCCAGCATGCTTTCTCCATTCATTGAGGTCATTCAGATGACTTCAAATGTACTGTTTCAAGAGATCTACTGTACCATCATTCATCACACCTTCAATGCGATGAGACACTGCTTTTGATGTCCTCCTGCAGCTTTTGGAGACCCACAGCCTTCCCCTTTCTCTTTGTGTTTCCTTTGCCAACCTTATTTTTACTTTTAAATTCCTTCAACTTGTTGCTATCTTTGCTTTGGCTGTCCTCTTATCACAGTCTGAAGGCGTTTTTTAACACATTTCTGCATGAACATGACTAACACATTCATGTTTTGTGATTTCTACGTCTTTACCATACAGACTATTCTCCCTTAATGTTGTATATCACCATCACATAATATTATTACTACAAGTTGGAAATGTAATGAGACACAGGAATGGCCGCTAAATCGTAAAAAGAACGCAAACAAGATGGAATATAGAGTGTGTGCAGAATTCTTCCTTTATGGGCTGTCTCCTGTCTCTCATTTTGCCCACAGGAAGAATTCCTTATACACACTGTAACAGCCATTCCATCATGTTTGCGTTCTTTTTACGATTTAGCGGCCATTCCTGTGTCTCATTACATTTCCAATGTTTTTTTTTTACTTGTTTGTTCTCAGTTTTCCATATTTCTACAAATTACTTTTAAGTTGCTAGCTACTGAGCTAGTAGTCTGGTAAGCCAGACTCACTGAGCCAGCGGCGGGCTGCTGAGCTGGTAAGTCACAAGTTGTGTAGCCTGCTTGATACTGAAGTGAAACACACATCTCAGTCATTTGGAGGCAGGAGCTGTATCATAAGATGATTTTTGTCTTTTTATATGTTATGATAATCAAAGTCCTGATTCATCTCTTAAGAAGAGCAACCAGGTATCACAAAATAGTTCCAGGCAACCAAACAACGCATACCTTTGTGTGTGGAAGGGTCGTCAATTCGAAGCTAGTGAATTATGCATGAGTGTAGAAATTAATGGCGGCCATATGGAGGAGGCGCTTTTTGCCTTGTATCTAGCTACTCAATGAGAGGCGCTTGAGAGGCGCTAAAAACCGATGGCAAAAGCGACTGTCCCGGAAGAAACAAAGTTCGTTCGTTCAAGAATCAGCTTCTAAAAGTGAATAGTCTCTGAGAAAAGTTGAGCCAAGATGATAGAAATAGAAGAAGAAGAAGAAAAAGAAGAAGAAGAAGAAGAAGAAGAAGAAGAAGAAGAAGAAGAAAATTGGAGGTTTGGCATGTTCGTGTTCGTTACTTTAGCAATGTTTTTAGGCCATGTTTTTGGGCTCATTAGAAAGAGAAAGAGCTAAATAGTAGCTTTAGAAGCCTTTTGGTGCTAAGCGCTCAGTTTTTGCAGTTATTTATTTGTATTGTGCTAATGGGCCTTCCTTGCCATTCCTGTGTACCCAGTACTACCGTATTTATTACTTACTGATATGGCCAATATCAGTGTAATATTGAAGTAGTTATAAGTTATATTTTACTACCTTGAAGGCATAAGTAGGTTATAAGATATAACTGAGGCAATTTTATTGTGAAGCATATTGTTGCTTCATTAGGCATAAAATCATAAATATACTGTATTACATATAAGCATAAAGCAGTAACTGATAGTCTGAGTTTTGTAAAGCAGCAATAATCTTATCAAACTCAAGTTCCGTTTCTGTAGCAGACTGTTGAGAGTGAGAGGTTTTGTGAGGAGCAGCATTGATGTTAATAGTGCATCCAAACAAATTTTGGAATGAAAATCCAGCTGAAAAACTACACGGTTGTGTGAACTCTTCCTGTATAATTTTGCTTCTTGCTCCGGAATAGGTACTATTTACGTGAGAAGTGGAGGTAGAAGGTGCACACAATAATGATGAAACAATTCTGGAACACCACTCTGGTATAGCTGTTGCTCTCAGTGTATGGTTTGTTTTGTTACCTTCGATACCTGCTTCATCGCAAATTTGTTTAAATTTCTTGTTTAGTGAGTCTCGTCTTAATGGTACCTGAGCATACCATGGGGCCAAAGGATTTGCTGGTGTTTGTGCAAGCGGTCATAGATAGAACAGGTAATTTTCTGTAGCGAAATGAGGCAGCTTACTTATGTAAGTGTCTAATATCTTTACTGGACATCTGTCACCTGCTTCTGGAACAGGATATACTGCTTTCCCTTTATGTGAAGCTGCTGGAATGAACCATTGGTACGTTTTCATAATAGATGTAGTGATCTGGTTCTTGGTATTGTTTAATTTGTGAGAGTTTCAAGTTTCTGTGCTCTACTCCTCCACGCAAGGCAAAGAATTTCCCAGCTACATAGAAAGCGGCGTTTAGAAGAGATTTTGCTGCGGTTAAGCTCATGACATTGCTGGTCCAACGTTGATTTTCTTTTTCATTGGTTAGTATTTCAGTATTCTTAACTTGGACACCAATGCCATCAGAGTGCAGTTGATGAAAGTGCGCATCCAAAGTTCAATGCAAAGATCAAAATCTCGGATCTTTTTATCCAAAAAATTTAGACAACCAGGATTGCTGTTCCTCAATCATGTACCTTAATATCCCACTCAACAACTGATATATGGATAACTTTCTCCATTCACTTTCTGACATTCTACAGTGAGCCTAGAGAGGTGAGTGTTGAGAACTACATCTGTTGTGGCAAAGAAGTCATCACGAACAGATTCTATATCCGGATTCTTATTTCTGGCTTCCTTCCATTGGTCATACACGTCAAGGGCCCATTTAGTTGCTTTGTTAGTGTTTGCAGGAATGAATCCTTTTGATAACTCAGTTAAGGTTTCATTAGCAGCAAACTTGAAGCGGGAGCATTCTCTTTGCTTGCGGATGATGGGAGGACCTGGTTTAACATTAACGGGGTGGAAAGTTGAGGGTGTGGTTTATCGCCACCAGGACAGCCAGTCAACTCGCACATTCCAAGACAAAACGGGTTGTACAGACAAACTTGGTCGCAACTTGATGGCTGTGCTTGGGGGCTAGTTGATGGCTGTTCCATTATGAAAAAAGACTGATCAAACTTTAACATTTGCTACGAGAATTAGTTGCTATGGTTCTAGCTTAGTGCGTGCGGCCAGGATCCAATCAAAATTCTACTTCATAAAAGGTTACCAAGGTAGCTAGTAGACAGTGCCTTGAGCAGTAAATATAACAGTTGTTGACTGGCATACAAGGAATTGTGGTCTATACTACGAAGGCCGAGGGTGACGACAATACTAAAGTACTAACACAGATTGTATGTCACTTTAACTCTAATGAACTTCAAAGTGACCTAGACAGTCTGCACCAATGGTGTAATGCTTGGAAACTGAGCCAAATGTGCTGTACTCCATTTCAGCCACTCTCATCAACAATACATTATTGGTTGCGAGGTGCTAACAACATCTATGATGCAACATTATCTGATCTGTCTTGGTCCAACCATTATAATTATATTTGCTCTAAGCATATTGTGCACTCAATCTCATTTGTAGAACACTTCCTCTTAACTCACCTGGAAAGCACTTTCTGGTCCGCTCCCATCTTTCATACTGCTGTCAAATCTGGAGACCCTACCTGATTAAAGACATAGAAAGAATCCAGAGAAGAGCAACTAAATACATAAAACTAGACTTATACAACTAAACCTACTACCACTGATTTGATGGCTCAAGCTCCAAGATCTATTTTTCTTTATAAAATGTATCAGAGTCCTTCTGATAACTTTAACATTTTTGACTATGTTGCTTCTCCACAAACTGTACAAGAGCTTCCTCAGCGAACAAACTTGTCCCAAATCCCACTTACTACCAATCTTCACGTCACTAAGATTTGGAACAAAATCCCTAATAAACTAACCATCCGATAACTTCTGACTCCTTCTCTACAACTAAGTCTAAACTATACAAGTACTCATTTCAATGGCAGCAACACATGCTCCTTTCATTTCATCTGTCCATGCAGTCATTGCATTCCTAAGTAACACGCAGTCTGAGAGGTTTTCTTTATTTATTATTTATGTTATATACACTTCAGCAGTAGTATTGTTGCAACTACTGTCTGTCTGACAGTCAGCAGATCACCTGAACCTCAACAATAAACTTTTACCATCTAAACTTAGTATCTATCTGTATAGAACATATGTTCATCTGCTGTATAGTCTATTAATAATAGTAAATAATAATACCTCTGTGAACCGCAGGTGTAGTTTTTCCTGAAGAGCTCCAGCACACTCCAGCACACTCCATTGCTGGAGAAGAACCTGAGTGATTCATCATGCTTTTTGTCTCATGTACCACTTTGCAAACTCTTCAGGTGTCTCATTTATGATGCATGGATTTCCAACCTTAATTCTAGAACAGATCATACATTGCTTTGTTTTGATTTCAAAATCAAGTACTTGCCCACTCTCCCATATGATGACAATGATTATACCATGAGTTGCTGTGAAACCATGCTTAGACCATGTCCCAACACATGTGACTATAACATCAATTACCTCGCTTGGGTTGACTCCATGGAGATGGTGAAGGTATATATGCTGCAGTTGCTTGCATATTCTCAGCTTCATAATCCATGGAGACTTTGGCCAGATGCTGATTTCACTCTTCATAGGAAGATGCATGGCACCATTGGAGGAAGCATGTCGATAAAACCACAGAATGTATATAGGCTAGCTCATCCTCTTCCTATAGTTTGACCGCAACTGTCTTTCCACATGCAGTATTGGTGCAGCAGATAATGAGGTTTGGTAAACCCCTCCTAGTGATCAGATTCTCTCTGATAGTAGGAGGAAATTTACTCACAGAGTACACACCAATCTCACTCACTGCATAACAACAACTCTCACAGCCTAAAAGACGATATCCTTTCATTTCCCCAACATGAGTCATCACTACTGTTCTACCACCAGGTGAGTACTGAAAAGTCTGGAAAATAGTGAGCTTTTACTGGAGGCTGTCTCCACTGGTACAGGCCTTTCAAGTTCAGTTTCAGCTTCATCTGGTCATGATGATGGCCCGGCTTGATCTAAGTTCTTTGAATACCTGAAAACGTGAGACTTTGTTTATTTTAATCACAGATTTGTATAATAGAACATGATTACAATCTTTATTCATAAATATTACTGAAGGTCATCAGCCACGTGCTGCATGTTGAACTGGCCGACAGAATTTCAGAGCAATACAGTAAAATTAATAACCAAAAACAATCAGTTTCTGATAGCTAAACATGCACAAAACTGGTCGTATACATAAAGGCATTTAATGTTCTGTTACTAGCTATAGCTACCATGGCAAATCATCATAAGGTATCTCAATAATTGATTCAAGGAATGATGCATGAATTAATGCAGTTACAGCTAGGCTGGCAGTAGAGTCTGGCTGGTGAGGCAGGTCTTTATTGTCGACAACTATGCCACGTCCAATACCTGCTCAGCTGCATCCTTGCCAATGCGGAAACCTTTTTCATAGACTGCTTCAAGTATCTCTGTCAAGCTTTCAATAAGCAGTGATGATAAAATTGTACTTTTGTATCAGTGTACCATTCATAACTCCGAAAAACAACTTGTGCTGTCTGGGTCTGGGGCTCCTGTGCAATGTTTTCACTCCATTGTTTTGGTCAAGGTCATAGTTCAAGACTTATTGATGGGCAGGTAAGTGCATATACATTAGCTCCGTCCATATTATATTTCAAGATGCATAATAGTTGATAATAAGGACCCCCTTCACAATGTGTTGCATCACAAAAAGCTGAAGGTAATTAAGCCTTGGCACATAAGTATCATGTGCAGAGGGTTATGGTAGTCTGTGTGCAAGGGGTGGTCACGACCATACCCGCTGTACTAACACCCGTGACTGGGATCAAGATGTGATCAAGGGGTCAAAGCAACAAAATTGGTCCCATCAAGGGTCAAGAAAGCTCAATTGCTTGCCGCGATCAACGGTCAAACGTCACTAGCTACAGGGTCAAGGCCTAAAAATTAGATGGATCAAATTTTGATCCCGGTCGCGGATGTTAGTACAGCTTGTATGGTCGTGACCACCCCTTGGTGTGTGTGTGTCTGTCTGTTACTAGATATTGTCTACTCTATGCGAAGGTACTTACGTCCATGAATTGAAATTATCTTAAAAGTGGTTGTGCGAAACGCTGTAGTTTCTGAGATTTGAGGCTTTTGTGCTTCTCTGAGCACTGAGCTTCAAACTGCACCCATCGATCACGCCCCGTATAGTGTACGTTATCTAGAAACAGTACAGCATGAATCATGGACTCCAAGAAGGACTTGAGTTTGACTAGCTTAGCTGCTTGAACAGGTAAGAAACTCAGGGATTGCAAGTTGAATATAGTGAGATAATACTTTGTGTAGAAGTACTCATCATAGTAGTGTGTTTTGTATCAATGCCAGCTTGCAAGTACTTCAAGCATCAAAGTGAATTTCTAAACAGAAGTTAGGTATGCATACTGACATGTTTTAATAGTTGTATGTGCTAAAGGCTTATGCACCATGGGTAGCCTCGTACCCAAGCCACTTCCTCTTTTTAGTGTTTCATGCTAAAAATCCCTAGCCCTAGCCCTACCCAGGCCACTCCCTCTTTTAGTGTTTCACGCTAAAATTCGATTTTTAGCGTGAAACACTAAAAAGAGGGAATGGCCTGGGTACGAAGCTACACCTTCATTGTTGTGAAGTTCATGCATTGTACAATGTATATAGCTTGATATAGAGTGTGATAATGCTTTAACATGCCAAACACAAGTATATAGTTCATAGACTATAAGCATGTTATATAGGTGCAATAATTTTTTTTGGAAAATATGACGTGTATTCCTGCCTTAATGATGTTAGACTGCTAATCATCTATATACAAGTATAAAAAACATTAGAAATGTAATGCAAACATAGGAATGGCCAAATCGTAAAGAGAAAGTGGGCAAACAAGATAGGAATGGTGGTCAGATTGAGGGAGTTCATTTCACTGTGTCAACTTATGTTCATATCCCTACGGAGCTCAATGACATAGCAGACACAGGAATGAACTCACTCAATCTGACAACCATTCCTATCTTGACAAATAAGGTGTTATAACTAGAGGCTCTAGGTAAGCTATTGTAATGCCAATTGAATGCTGAGAGAGAAAGATATCCCAGAAAAAATCTGGGACTCAGTTGAACCCAAGACCTCCCGATTGCTAGTCAGGTGCTCTGCTTGAGCAGATACCGAAGTATCTACCACCTCAATTATTCTTGAGAGAGAAAGATATAATCAGTTAGTTCGGCTGAGGCCTATAGATACATATCTTCTGCTCCATTGCCACGGGCACTCAGTGGCTTAGTGGTAAGAGCACCTGACTAACAGTCGGGAGGTGTTTCTCTCTCAGCATTCAATTGACATTACAATAGCTTAACTAGAGCCTCTTGTTATAACACCTTATTTGTCACGTAAACGCCCCGGCCAAGGCTAATAGGACTATGGTTGGGTGTGTAAAGTCTCGTACTACCCCCAACTCAGTCCACTAGGAGATAATTGAGCCAGAGGCTGAGATAGTAGATACTTCGGTATCTGCTCTGGCAACGTGCCTGTACGTTCAACCCACCCAGGCCTGTAACCCCATCCACCGGAGATCTCCTTGAGAGGGAAAGAGAATCAGTTGGTTCGACTGAGGCATATCTTCTGCTCCAATGCCACGGGCACTCAGTGACTAGCACCTGACTAGCAATCGGGAGGTCTTGGGTTCGATTCCCAGCCGAGTCCCAGATTTTTTCTGGGATATCTTTCTCTCTCACCATTCAATTGACATTACATTCCTATCTTGTTTGCACACTAATTTAAATGAAAGCACCAAGGTGCATAAGCCTCAGCGCACTCAACGAACATGCACAACTAAGCATGTATGTGTGACCTATGACCAGCTCAGTCCATGTGGTGTCAGTCAAGCAAACTCTAGCCTGCTGCAATTATACCTACAAGTCAAAAGTATATATTCAATGAATTTCTACAGAGGTTATAACTAGGCTAACCACAGCTCAGTACAAATTAAATAATTTAACTGATTTCAGTGTTTCAAGTTTATCTTAAAAAGATTCCACTAATTAAGGGCAGCTGTCCTATAAACCATTTACTTGGAGAGGCACTAGACATATTCATTGGCTGTTTGGTGTTAACTTCTGACTGCACAATATTATAAATGTGATCCTACTAGCCTAGTACTAGCTAGGTTCAGTGATATAACTTCAGTAGCAGCTAAATTAATCAGCAATCCGACAATTCACACCAGAAAACCAATAAACGACAAAGTGAACATGAAGGCTTAGCTTATAGAATCTTGAGTAAATCCACTTCTTAGACAAGTAGATCTAGAGCCCAAAAGACAAGCAAAAACTTGCATAGAACACAAACAAATACATTGTAGAGTAATTATTAATCAAGCAAAACCAATCTTTTTGAGCGTAACCGAGACAACCAGAATAGTCTGATCTGATTGAAGCACCTCCTCAAGCAAGGGATACACAATTCCTTCAAAGCTAGCCTTCCTAGTGCTGTATAGTTCTCCTGATGGATAACTTTCAAGATGCCTAGTTCACACATATATTAACCACACCACAGAACAATGCAAGTAAAACTAGCATCTAGTATAGCAGCATGTAGTAATGTGCATTGAGGCTCACAGAAGAATGGGAAATCAGAAATGAGGGGAATCCTCTAATTTGGTGATGGTCATTGACCTATCTATGAACAAGCCTGACAGTTTTATGTCACACATCCACGATTAGGTTTCCTGTCAACATTAATTTTTTCATATGCATCAATATAGAACTCACTAATATATTTCTGAAAATTGATGTCACATAACCATAGAACAGTGGTATGTTGCTAAGGAAGTGACAGTTAACTATATATAGCATGTGCAATAAAACCGTATTGGAAATACAACAAAAAATCTTACAATTTTAAGAACACATTACACAAGCTACTTAGGCTTGAAATAACAGTTGACCACATAGATACTACTATGCGAGTAACAGCTGTGTTGTGACGTTTTTTGTTCGTTCGTGGCTACAATGTTTGGGAAAAGCTTTGCATACTACTCCGTGTATTGCACATTTTGCTCAAAAAACGTCAATGGTTGTATTTACCACCTATACACTGGTATTAGCCTCGTACTCAGGCCTACCCCAACCACAAGTTTAAGAATTAAACGTGGGGGTACAAGACCTGGGAACGAGGCTACACTGATATAGTTTGTTTAAATGCACCTGTGTATTACACCTGAAAAACTGAGTAACAATATTATTTCCTTTTAATTTTGAATTTGTAGTGAAAAGTATTTTCATTTCTTTTTCTAGCAGAAGAAACAACACAAAATTCATATGTAGCTGATAATACCATAATAATTATATATAAGAGCATTTAGTTGAAGGTCAAATTAAAAGTTTTCACCAGATGATCTACATCCTGGAGGGTTTGTTTTCCAGTGTGATTGACTCGAACAAGCTCAGTCATGAAGCTATGATTAGTAACAGTCAAATAACCTATCTCATTGGTAAGAACATGACACAATTCCCGTCTGGAGTGCATCAATTGTTGGATGGTGTCAAATTCTGTAGCAGCAGCTGTAAATAGAAAACAATATTTGATTATAGGTTATGACAATTATAACAGAGATGCATGGGGTATGGTGATCCCAGAAAAGAAGGCATTTTGGTAGACACTATTTTTTTACTGTACTGATGAACAGAAGCAGGAGCACTGCTCATAAATTACTGGCAGAAGCAACATCTGTTAGAGCTTATCAATATTATGCTATCCTATTGTATGTAGAGCATCTATGCCATCCATGTGCATAGCCTCGAAAACCAGGCCCTCCCTGTGCGCTTTAGTTATTAAGTGCAGGGGCAGGGCCTGGTTTACGAGGCTAATCTATGCACTCAAAGATAGTGGATTGCTGAAGTTGATATAGACACCATGCATTTTAGCTTCCAGTGCATCTAACCTCCATAATAAACAACTAAATGCAATAATTTTCAAAAGATTGTTAACAAGTTTACTTTGGACTTCCTCGTCTACATTTGTTGAAATGACTTCAGCCTCATCTCTGGACCTCTCTAAGAGTCGTTTCAAAACATCATGATCCACTGCTTGTAGAATGTTGCGCATACAGGTAGCATGTAACATATCTTCAGTGGAAAAAAATTTACGTAAAAACATTGAACAAAATTATCACAACATTATACGGATCCACTAACCTTCCTTAGTAGCCAATATTTTGTCCTTGGGAATAAGTCTTGCACTAGGAGCAGCGTGATTAGTTGGTAGACCAAAGTTGCTAGCTCTTCGTGGCTTAGAGTGGTGGGAGGGTGTGTTTGGTGCTGGGGGCTTCAATGGAGGAGGCTTCTCCTAGAAAATATGGTTAGAATGCTCAGCTGTATCATATCACATTAGAAGTTTTGTAACCAAGTTTAGGTTGAAAGCTTCTCAAGTTTCTTCAAAATTCTTACCTTAGGTTTTTCATTCTCTAGATTTCCAGGCAGTCCAATTTGAAGTGGAATACTGAAATCATCCAACAGTGTTTGCATACTCTGTAGTTTCATCAATCTACCAGCTGCTCCTCTATATAATGGATACACAACAAATCTCTAAGTTTTTTTATGCACCTCAATAAAGAATATGTAGATGTAAAATCGAAATGTATACCTTAGTGATATGACTCCAGCAGACCTTAGCAGTGTGGCTTGCTGACCAGTTGGCATATGAGTCTCTAGAGCAAGTCTTTTGAGAGCACTAGTTAGATGATTCCTATTCACCTCAGGAAAGTACTTCCTCCAGATTTCAGTAAGACAGGCATACTGTTCCCCATTCCATGTCCTCAAGATAGAAATAAACTGGCCATCACTGCACTGTACTTCATGGAGCGTTGATTCAAATCCTGAAGTAAAAAGAACACCAGATGCTATCTGGTTAATGCTTATGTGAACACATAACTACAGATCTCTTACCATGATCATCTTCATCAACTACTGCTCCAGGACCAGGAGCAGTAGCAGGAGCAGCAGCAGATGTACTACTGGCTACCAGCCCAGGACTCTGAAGACCACTGGTGTGACTTGGAGACTGAACAGAAAAGTGGTAAGAAAGTAATTGCTGAGAACCTAAGCAAAGTACTGTCTTACTTCTCATGGATATACACAACACTACATGAAACGTATTTAATGTAACTAAATCAATTTTATTCTCAAAATCACATTATTCACCATTATACACCACACAATATCTTTATTTAGAGTACTAGCCAGTATTGGTAGATGTACATAACTGTGTATATGTCATAAGCTCACCATTAGTGGCGTAGTAGAAGCACTGATGTTCTCTAAGTGCTGATGGACCTCCTCAGGGACTGGTTCTTGTAAGGCATCCAACAGAGTCCACAGTTCTTCTGCTGCAATCAATCGGCAGATAGGAGACCTATGGCCAATAAGATGAGCATGTATATGCACAATGTCATGTATGAATACAGTTTTTTTTTATGTGGCTTACAACAGTACCTGTTGGAGTGAAGACCAAGTGCTTGTAGTTTTTTGAGTAGAGTGTTGTCACCTTGCTGAACTGGAAGCTTCAAACTCTTAACAATTTCAAAAACATCAGACTTGGAATGGGTATGAATCACCTTGAGTTGAAGTGAAATGAGAGGTAAAACAGTATACTTGAATCTTCTTAGCCTTTAGTGCTTACAAGTGTCTCTACTAGCTACGATTATTCTCTTACCTTACTACACAATTCTTGCAAGCAGAATTTGCACAGTCCATTTTCATCAACTAGACAAGTGATATCAGCATCACCCCAGGGGATACGACCATACTGATAACCTAAGCAGAATATAAAGCCCAAAAGCAGGAGGGCCAGTAAACCTACTGAACAAATATACTCATGCATGCATATGTACCAATTCTTTGCCTAAAAGCTAGATAGCTACGCTTAATCACCTGCATGTTTTGACTTTGTTTTGGGTACTAAAGGTACCATGCCTCCTTCTGGTGTCCCTAATTCAGGTGGCAACGGTTCCTCTACTACCTTCCCAAGATTCTCTGCGATGAGTCCATTTAGATCTAGGGGTTCCTCCAGGTCTCCTGTCGAGGGGTGCCGAGAGGACTGGGCAGAGGAAGGCAAGCCAGAATGATCCTAAAAAGGGAGAATCACAAATTCACTACACTGAGTGGCTATGTGTATTTTATTATAGCATACCATTTGGTGATTAACCATATCACCAAACTGGCCAACATAATCAGATGGATTTTCTGGTAAACTGTGTAATCTCTGTCTTTTACCATAAGCAACAAGATACTTAGATTTCTTATGCTCTCCAGAGTCTATAGTGTTTGCATTAACACACAATGATGCATCAACACATTACACACACTAATAAAACATGTACTGTACATGATATACTAAACATACCATCTTCAGTCTTTGGAACAGCTTTCACAGCATTCTGCATACTGAAGCCACACTCGTAACAAGCTGTCATCCTAGCTAAGTTCACTCGGCCACAAGATGGACACAGTTTACGACCAAAGGTATACACACCAAACCTTTTCCCACAAGTTGGACACTTCTTACACTTGCGAGCAATTGGATTCCCACACTCGGGACAGAATTTTTTCTTGACAACAGCCTTGTCAACATTAAGAACTGCTTGAGCATTATGGCTGTATGGGAATACAGAGCATAATATTTACGAATACTTATGTTGTAGAAAATTTTAGATTAGCCACGCCCACTTCTGGTCGTATAGCCCTACCCCTTTAGCGTGCGTGTAGCAAAAATTTTGTCAGAACAAGGCCTGAATGGCAAAAAAAAAAAAAAAAAGGCGAGAAAGAGACGGAAAGTATCTTTCACAAAAGACTGCCATTTAGTGAGATTTTGAGTTGCTTTTGTTAATTTTAAGCTGAAAGAGGGGTTCCATCAAGTACTTTTCAAGTCTCCACAGTTAATTATAATGCGAGGTCTCAGCTGAAAGGGGGGTTCTTTTGCACCCTTGGATCCCNAGCTTTGCTTGCATGTGATTTCTGGTCATGAATCGGTAAGGGCCTTCACAGTTTGGCAATTCCTTAATGCTTGCAAAGTTCAGCCACTATGTGGTAGGAATTTAGTTCTAAGAAAACTTTAGGGCATTGTAGCATTATGTGCACATTTGGCTACATACTCCAGAAAAATTAGCTATGCTTGTAATGCACATTTTACTCTTCCAAATTATAGTACATGAACCCACAAACCTTGATGATTCATGCTTTATCAGAGGTGGAGGTGATCGCTTTACATGGACTCGCTCAGCTGTACTGCTGGTGGGCCCATCAGAGCTGTACTGACTAGCTGGTTTTTGTGACTCATCATGAGAAGAGTACTCCACAGTGGTAGCAGCATCATCATTGAGAGTGGCATCAGTGTCCTGACTCAGCTCATCAGTCAAATCATCATAACGATACTTCTTTGAACTGCAATGAATATCCATATCCACAGAATAATGGAAGATAGAACAAGTCAGGAAAAAAAAGACTATTGCAACCCTTGGTGTGCATAGATGCCAATGATTAACAATTGTTACCTAGCTGTATAACATTTATATCTGTAATACAGTACCTCACAAATGCAGTAATTATCAACAAATAATTCACCTTGAAACTTCATCTGCTTTTCGTTTTCGTTTTGAAGCAGATTTCTTCTTTTGAGATGGTTTCTCTATAAATGAGCATTGAGGAATCTCCTCTAGATAGTTGGACTCAAATATCTCCTCCGGGTCAACATCACTCAGGTCAATGACTACATGAAGATACAAAGTAAAACAATGCCTGACTATGTAAGGTACAAAGTATGCATACACTTAAAGCAGAAACTATTTAACATGCACAAAAAATACATTGGGCTGTTCTGACATGCAAAAAAGCTGAAACAGATAAATACAAGTGATGAAGAACAACGCATGCAATCATAGCCAACACACCACTAACACTGGCATACCCTTCCTTCCTTTGGGCAATTCATTTCTACAGAGCTCATCAAGTGTTGAGGGGAGACTGGACACATTGCCATAGTGCTGACTCATACCTCTAACATGGTTGATGTCTAGCAAACGACAAGTGTGACAAGACTCCTGCATTCCACCCATACGTTTGAGTACATATACCTGTGAGTGGATACAAATTCAGGGAAAAAGAGACAAAAGAGAGCAGTGAGTTAGATGAATAAAAATCATTGTAGTAAAGAAGCCTCTCGTAAAGATCATTAAATAAATATGTGATGAAGACAATGCCAGTAATGGTTATGTTTGAAGTTTGTTTTACTATTGCTACTGTGGTAATGAAACGCAATAACTAAAGAAAGCCCTCTCAAGTCCTATTTGTGTCCAGGAGACACATATTGAATGGAGAAATAACAAATCCCAGCGGCAGTCAACTTGTTAAGTTTCAAAATGGTTCATTTACTATTCTAGCACTGACCATTTCCAATAGTTATTACTGCTATACAGTGCCTATGATAACTCAATACAACTACCAGCACTGACAAACTCACCCAGTGTATAGGTGGCTTAAGGCTCTTGATCTGGTTCTTATAAGTATATGCATACACAGCATTAGAAGCAAACTCTGAGAACATCTTGTGCCTTAGCTCATAGACAGAGAAACAAGGAGAGTTGATGTGAGCAGAGGAAGTGGAGGGAGACTCTAAACGGTCCAGTTCTGTAAAAGATACAGACATGCATGATAACCAGAGAGAACACTGAAATGATACACACCTTCTTCCTCCATTTCATGGATGACTAGAGGCTCAATCTTTGGTTTTCGTCTGCTTCTCCTTTCGCTACCAGGAGTAGTTGCCAGTACATCAGAGCCTTTATTGCCAGAGTGCTCCCCAGTCTTAGACTTACTACCAGGAGAGCTATGGTTATGACCAGCCTGAACAAAACATCACACACGTACTGTAGTCAATGCTATGCATGTGCCATTAGTACAAGGAGTGTACTACTGTAGAGATACACTCAGACTTGGCCTGTTTGACAATGTTTACTGTACCTTAGGAGTGGAGATAGGGATAGGAACTAGGAGCACTACACGGTAATCCTTCCACATGAGATGATGCAAGAAACAGTCTATAAGTGATAAAATTAACACAATATATAATTATGCAGTACACTGTACAAAGTGGAACTATTGTGGCATATGAAAATTAAAACACATTATAGACAAATATATTGCTTGTTACTTTTGCTTAGAAATTAAACTATACCTTTCAGTTTGACTGAGAAGAGCAGAAGTTTCATCTTGTTTCCATTTACTATGAGCATGCAAAGATTGTAAAGGGTTAATTTTATCAATAATTGCTGTGTCAACTAATCATAATAGACTGTAATCAGTATTTGCTGTCACAACAAAGAGGTATTTATACTCATGAATACCAGAAACCTCCCAAACTACTGGGACATCAAGTGTAAATTTACAGTGTAGCCTTCAAATTAGTTTCATAGAGACTAGAGAGTGGATATAGAAAGCGATCAATTAAGCATTGATCATCAGGATGCTCAATGCTCAAAACACTTGTGTACTAAACATGTCACACTTGTCATTCCATGGAGATAAGCCAATGAGTTGTGAATGTCAATCAACTTACTTGATCCATCTTTCTTTTTTCGCTGCTTGTTTGTATCTTTTTCTCCAGTTTCTCTGTGTCGCTTGCTGCTGTCTTGATCATCCTCATCCCTCCCACTCTCACCACCCTCACCACCATCACCACCCTCATCAGGCTCACCAGCCTCACCAGCCTCACCACTTGTACTGTGGGTAGTTGCTCCATTGCCATCTAGATAGGAAAATAAAAACACAATCCCAAATAACTATGTTCAAATCAACTTATTTAAACAAACCTCATGCAGCTTTGCACTGAAAGAACAAAATTCTAGTATAATACATTGTAGTGCTCAATAGAGTATACCAACCTCCACCATTAGCTCTCTTTTCCATTGTGTTCACAGCATCACTAGGACTGCACGACAAGCTGGAACTACTGTCAAGTGTTTCACAACTCATAAGCTTGGAGTAATCTAAATAAAGAATATAAAGGCCAGTAGAGTATAGTGCACATTAGAATGTAGAATATAGCAAATCAAGCACTATAATTATTATACAAGACTGAGACCTCACCTTCATCAGCATCTTGATCCATAGGGATGCTCTCCTCTCCACACTCATTGGTCTTCTTTGAACTGCCCTTGTGTTTAGACTGAACATTAGTCTGTGCAGAGTCAATGCTCTGTAGCTCCGAATGGTGCCGAGCTTGTAAAGACCCACTGCTACTATCATCAGGAGAAGAGGAGTGGCGTGGAGTCTTCAGTTCATGATGAGGATGCACCGTTGATGCTATGACTTGTCGTGTCATCCCACCTCTATTGCTAGGTGGTGGGGGGGAGGATTGAACACCTTCGTCTTTGACAGAAACCTTCTCACTCTTCTGTAGGAGAGCTGGAGGCAAACGGGTAGCCTTCATCCCAGTGCTAGGATTGAGGATGGTGTTCTGAGCTCCTTTCAGAGCAGTCACAAGCACTCCCCCTCCTTTTGAATGGCCAGTGTTGATCACACCTACAGAACTGGCGGGAGGTATTGATGAAGGGACGCTCGTATTGCATACAGTGATGGTCACCATTCCACCTCCTGGGTTCCTGAACACACGTCCTACGTTTGGTACAATGTGCTTCATCTTAGGCGCACTGGAACAGTCAGCCTCACTGCTTGTGTTCTTGAGAGCAGCAGCTGGGTATTCATTGGTAGGTGTCTTACTAGATAAGGATGTACCAAATGAACCGAAAGCCCCACTAATGGGCAGTTTCATTCCTGAGAGGGATCCACCAAGTCCCTTAGTGCAGCCGTTATTATTGGAGGTCTGGACTCCAGCATTAGAGAATGTAGGACCTGAGTGGGAGTGCTTGGAGTAGGAGGCGTCTGACTGAATCACAGTTGATATTGGTGCGGTACTTGAAATGGGCTTAGGGGGAGTCCGAGTATCTGTCTGACATAGTGCTTTACTGATCCTTTGCTGTATATCAGAAGCAAGTTCAACAATAGTGGAGTTGTGTGCTATTGTTTGGGATACATTGTTGGACGGCTGAGATGTGCTACTACCTACAACAGTTGCTTGTACACCCCCGGTCATGATAGATCTCAGTGGAGGTGGGGTTGGGATAGCGGTTGAGGGATGAGCATTAGGTTCTTGATCAGAGTTTATTTGAGAAGAAATAGGCATACTTTGCTGCTCAGAACTGGGACTAGGCTTTGGTGTGGAGTCTGTTATAGTCTGGAGGCTTGGGACTGCAGGCTTCAAGATAGGAAGGGACTGGGTAGAGGGTACTGGCTTAGGCACGATTTGAGCAACTGGCCTTTGTGAAGCAGTTACGGTACTTCTCTGTGTTTCTATGGTGGCAATCACGGAAAGATTTGGAGATACGGCAAAGTTTTGAAACTTGGAACCAAATGAACCTACTGATGATATAGGTGGCGATACAGCAGAGCCCATGGTTGATGCAGAGGATGCCACAGAGCTGGTGTTGAGTGCAGAGCTGTTAACACTGGAGTTGCTAGTAACACTACCACTAGGAGTGGGATTTAGAGGTTTGAGCAGAGAAACACGTATCTTGCTAGTGGTGGCTGGATTAGACTTGGAAGAAGAAACCTCTAGTTTCTCGAATCTCCCTGGAGATAATCTCTCAGCTGATGGCGTAGAAGGAGTACCATGGTCTACCACATTCTCTTCAGCTCTGTTACTACTAACTAATGCCACGGACTGAGAAGAGTCTGGGTTGTAGCTGTGTGACCTGGGTTTCATATTCTTGAGTGAAGGTAGAATCTTGATATTTGAATCAATCTTTTCTTTCTCATCTGATTTAACTTCAGACTTCTTTGTAGTAGTGGCATCTCGAGACCTTACAAGGTGGGGAGGAGATGTAGAAGTTCCTACGTGTCGTGTATTAGGTGCCACAATGGTTTTCTGTTCTTTACTCAAAAGAGAAGGAAGGCTGGAACTGGTAGGAATACTTGATTTAGGCTCTAACGTGGTTGATGTTGTGGAAATGCATGTACTTGCTGTGGACAATGGGGTTGATTTTAGGGGTGGTGGGTAGACTGGCTTTTGAGTTGATGTAGAAGGCTCAGGTAGGCTAGTACTACTAGGTGGCAAGAGAGAGAGCAAACTAGCAGTCAGTTGGGGAGAAAAAATAATGGGAGACTGAACACTAGTTGGTGTGGTTTCTTGAGATGTGTCCTTTGCTCTATCTTTCCCTATTGGGTCCGTCCCGGTGGAGGTAGAGGAGCGAAGGGACATGGAGTGTACCACTGGTGTATGGGCCAACGTTGAGGTGATGACTGCAGGACTTGGCAGAGCAACGTTGCTCATGGTGGCACTCAATGGTGGTGTTGAACTATCAACAGTTTTTGTACTTGGAACCAAGAGAGTCTTCAGGGTCAACGGATTGGGAATAAGATCAGAGGGCAACTTAAACTGAGAGGCAATAACTGACAGAGGAGCAACTGAAGTGGAAGGTTTTCCAGAAGATGTAGTGGCCACATCACTCTTCTGAGGTGCAGGTAAAGGGGAAGATGGGAGGTTATTGGACTCAGGTGAGGGAGCACCTGTTTTACCATCTATTAGCATGTCTGTCAAATTGGTATGACCAATACGTTGCCTCAACCTTGACTCAAGCTCTTTCTGCTGTTGCTGTACTTTTGTCTGAAGTTGATCTATCAAATGTTGTACTGTTGGTTGTTGAACTATTACAAGCTGTGATGTTGAATCAAGTTTGGTTGGTTGGTTTACTTTTGGCCTTTCGTCCTTGCTGTTATTTCCTTCAGCAGATGTAGAAGGCTGGTGTTCAACAACAGAGTGTTCTTGGGTACTCAGCATTACTTGAGATTGGCTCTCATCAACTTGCTTGTGCCCTTCGCTGTGGCCATCTTTCACAAGTGGCAAAGTATCACTCTCGATAGAGTTGTTTGATAGACGGAGACTAGGGGATTGGGACTCTGATAATGGTTGACCCTCTTGCTTGAGGGGAGATGCTGAGGGAATGGTTTCATGTGTATCTCTGGGTTTCACACTCAATTCCTTGTCATCAGTTTGACTCTGAACAACAGAGAGCTTTCCCGTGCTCTCAACAGCACCTGGTCCAGTAGTCACAGGTGGTACAACAGAGTCATTGGCAACCACACCTGAACTGGTAGAGAGCTGACTCTGTTTGTCATGATTTTTCTGAGGAACCACTGAAGGTAAGTGGTCTGACTCTAATGACGGGATATCTTCATCTGCACATGGTTCCACCTCATTCATAGAACTATCAGTATTTTTCTCAACTAACTGGCTATCTTCATCCAGCACACGAGTGTGAGGCTGTAAAATAGGACTGACAACTCTGTTCTCTCCGTCAATATGCTCAGCTTTAGGAATAGGATCTTGTATCTCTGAGCTATCCATGGCAGGAGGAATCAGTCTTCTGTCAACTGTACATGAGGATGAACAAGAGGGAAGTAGAGTATCCATTCCTTGAACACCAGTAGTGATCATCAAGAGTGATTTAGGTTTTACTTGTGGATGTTGTAACGCTTCAAATGTCTGCAAACCAGTTCCAAACTTGTTTTCAAAAAACTGTTCAGAAGGAGATTTTAGAGTATGTTTCTTTAACACACTACCATCTTCATTCATCTTTGGAACTTTTTCTGTTGGACCACCTTCAAATGCAGCAGTGGGACTAGTGCTACCTTGTTTGTACACTCTACCACTCCGTGTCACAGCATCATCCTCATCCTCATCATCAGAGACCACATGCTTCCTCCTCCTTGGCTTAACCTGTGTGAAGGCACTCCTCTGTGACACACTAAGACCACCGACAGTATGCACTCTGGAAGCCTCAGTATTACTAGTTGTAGAGATGGCCATTGTTGGGGAGGGCAAAGACTCTGCTATAGTTATACCAGCAGCAGACACAGTCGAGAGAAGCTTCTGAGTACGGTCAAGCAGATTCTTTATATCTTTTTCATTGTTCAATGACGGTGATGAATCTTTGGTGGGTGAGTCCACTACTCCTTCATTGCTGGCACCATTAGTTTCCATTTCCCCCACCTCTGGGGCAACGCTAGGGGTGGAGGAGTTGCTAGTGGAGTCCTTGCTCTCTGGTAGTGTGTGACCACACCTTTCACAGGCTTTGGGAACAACCTCGTTAGGTTTAGACCGACGATTGAAGTGACAGTTAGGACATGGAGGAATCCGACACCGTTCTGCCCAATGGTTGTAAAAGAAGATATGACAGCTATGGCATTTCTTTGCTTTCAGTTTGGTAGCTACAGTTCCGCAGTTTGGACACACTTTGAAATGAGCACCTTGTACTTTGATGACCTTTGTCGGTTGCACAAAAGATGGTCCTGCTTTCTTACCTCCTTTCTTTGGTTTTCTTCCCCGTTTCTTCTTGGGAGTCACTTCTTCAGGTTCAGGTTGAACATCAACTGCAGCTTCTCCTGAAGGTATATCATCTGGCTTTGCAATCTTTTCAGACGGTTGTGATTCAACAGCACTTGAGGATTGGCTATCTACTCTTTTTCTCTTCCGAACACGAGTTGACTTTGATTTCTTTGGTGTTCCCTGTACAGATGTGCTACCACTGGCTCCATCGTCTTCCACTGACTGCTGCATCGTGTCTTGTTTATCGCTGTCGGTAGGTACTCCATAACCACTAGCACCAGTGAAGAGCAATCCATTAGCCATACTACCAGCAACCACACCTTCACTGGATGTTTCAGGACTCTGATGTGGATTTTGGGTCTCTATGTTTGCCTGGGATTTGGCTACAATGAGTGGAGAGGAAGGGGAGAAGTCCTTCTTATCACTGTTATTACTGTTCATGTTGTAACTTAAGTACGAATAATTACAAGGAACAATGCATTCTGCCATTGCATGTGTGATGATAGCAACTAACAGTACCTTAAACGAAACAGAGGCTGTATGTACATGTGTGCATGTTCAGTGAGTGGCTTTGCAACTATTGTGTACAAATGTAAAATACATGACTACAATATTCATCTACATGTATGTGTGCATGCAATAAAGGGGTCTTCAAATACTGAGGCATTCAATATAATGTGTAGTTAAAATTGTCATGGCACAATATTTTCATCATAATTATAATTATTACGAAATTGCATATGGGCATTATATAGAGATAAGAATTTACAAAAAAATTCTACAAAATTTAGCTCTAATTCACGAAGAGGCTTTTCATTCAACAAAATAATTATACAGGAGCTGCATACTGTACACGTATTATGCTACTGCCTCAGATCTGAGACGTATATATCATTTGAAGCAGAACAAGAAGCTATTTTACAAGGGAGAGAGCCAGCTAAGTCAGGATAACCTACAATAGACTATTCTTGATCAGCTAATGTAGTGTACACCTTCCTGACCTAGTTTTCTCAGTTCACATGAAATCTTTCAATGCTCATTGCTAGATGGATGTCAAACTGTTCAAAATGCCAACTATGTGCACCTTTTTACAAAGTAACATGACATTGCTAAACTCACGTCAAACTGTGATCGATATCACTGTTACACTTCGGACTCTTAACAATGTGACTTTTTGCGTGTTTACTATCGTGTTGGTAAAATGTGTCACTCCATAAGAGAGAATGGTCCCGGCACGAGGCTATGTGTACACTAGTCTGTGCATGCTTTAATCCTGACATTGTGCAGATGGAGCATGTGCAATGTGCTGACTCAGCTGTTCAATGGCAATAGTGTGAATAGACATGGAAGCAAGTGACCTATTGTAGCCTTTGAAGACATTAAAGAATTGGTAGGACCTGGTAATTCTTACTTTTCAATGTGCAACAATAGATGCAGGGAGCACCTTGGGAATGAGGATACCGTACAGCACAAAAAATTTGGTGAATTTTTATACTGGTGGATCGACGGTTTAGTAAGGAGCACCAATATATCAAATCTCCCAAATCAAGTGCCTGACCTTTGACTGTAAAGATATGCATTCTAGTGCCACACATACAGAAGCTTTACCGCCAAAATGAAATCCACCAATCATGAAATTTTTGACAATCTGGCAAATTTTATTCCCGCCAATATTTGGTGCTATACAGTATACAGGTCTGTGGGTGAGATTTGTAGAGTGGCTTTATGGGAAAATATGCCTCCAACTCTCTATTCTTGACAGTATTCTTGTGACTTGTGTGAGTATTCTACTAACTTACATCAAGTTGTGTACCACTTGTAACGGTTTCAACACAACAGATTCAGCATTAGAGACACCCTCAAGCCGCACACATAGTATGGCAGGATATTCATGTACAAAATAAAACTAATCATGAACACTGCTACCCAGGGATGCTACATATAAACTCACATGGAGGATTATCATAAATGGGATGCCAGCTGTTTTTGGTTATGTAATGTTTACATACAGATTACTATGGGCAATGCAACTATGTGTAACAATACCACCATAGTAATCATCATATTAAAATAGTATGATACAATTACGACTGCAAAACAATTTATTTCTCAACCAGTAAGCATTGTTGTGCTCTCAGTGATACATTTCTGTATTCTATTGACACTGTAGAGTGGCAAACAAAAATTATAATCCAAGGTAACTACTCACAGAGAATGATTGACATATGACACTACTTGTGTTTCTGGTACTGCCCCTATCTAGCTTCATTTGATCAAAGGGCTTCTAAACATTCAGTCAGTATTTACTGATCACTAACTTCCAATGATTGGAGTCACAGTCACAATGAAAAGCTTTACTGAGATGACAAATTACCTGGCATTAGTCTTCTTAATTTAGATCCTCTTATTAAAGCTGGTTCACAATATTTCCTGTTGCGTCATGTAATTATTCACATGGCAGGAACATAATGTACATTTGGACAAATCTTCTAAATGCATCGCCTAAAGTGAAGTACTATTACACAATGTAGCACCGGATATTGTGAACCCGCCTTTAGTCAACAACCTCACATTGAGTTTATAACTTATTACCAAAGGCTACTGTACATATCAATTTCGTACCATATAGGAGGACATTTCAGGGGTTAAAATTAATATTCATTATGCGTGGTGATCTTTACTGGATTGATCAAAATGGAAAAAACTAAAACACATGGGAAATAAACAAGGAATTCTCGATCTAAGGTAGACGAAAACATAAAATTTAACAGACACACAAAATAATTATCACATGAATACAATTGGCTTGTATTACAATACTATCTGACAATGGGAACAGCAGCAGTCAGTGCCATTGCTCCCTCTCTATCACTGTAACTAAGACATAGGGACACTCTTATTGCTAGTACAGGCAATTCAAACACATCACTAGGGTCAAAGGTTACAGGGCATGGTAGAGTTAAATGGTAAGAAATAGGTTGTATGTAATCCAAGATTACAAACTGTAAGAGAATTTGACTTCCCAAGCTCAACACACAACATAAATTTATTTTTGCTCTTACCACACAACAAGTACTTAAACCACATGGAGTGGACTAAGGCCTGCTCAAACACAGCTATTATTACATAACATCTCGTGGAATTCCAAAAACCAGGAAGTTTGTAACTGTATTATCAGCTGTCAGTATATCTGTTATGCTCAGTATAACTTGCAATGTGGAAGGGGACATGATTGCAAGAGCTCTACAGTGATTATTTATTCATTGGACTAGGACCACACCCCATTTCATTTTGTGCTAACACACACACACACACACACACACACACACACACCAGTGTTAAAGTTGCAACTGTGAATAGACTTATCAAAAACCATATGGAGGCTTTCAAAATACTCAAGAACACTGAGTTGCAACACACACTCTCTGGTTCATACTTCAATACTGGCAGCATGGCATGGCTATCATAATTATTTCTCATAATAATAGCATGATTAATGATGTAATAGTTAATTCATTTCCTAAGCTATTTGAACTATCGAGCATGTCCCCGCTATATCAAAATGGAGGCTGACAAATACAATAACGAACTGCATTAAGAATATCAAGAGCATCAACTTACCCAAGCTTACTCACACGAAGCTGTTCAATTATGTTGCCTCGCTGTGAGGGTGATACAGGTGGCCTGGTACGATGGTTGGTTAATAATACTCGCTCTCTTCGCCGTATTTTTCAACGGTAACTATTTCTTAAGGGGTAAATGGAATACTTGGATATATTTTAACAACAATCAGCTAGAAATTTATCACAAAAGTCTTCTAGGAAACAAAAGACATGCCCTCTGTTGCTACCTTCAGTTCACCTGTTGATTACTGTGCACTACACTGCGCATGCTCAAAGAAACAACCAATCAGATGACAGCATTCATCACAGATCAGTCACATGGACTGAAGCAATGAATATGCGTGTGCAGAACTTCCCGCTTTGTCGTAAGTGTGCAACAAAAAGAACGTGAGCAAAGCAACCACAAATTCAACAATATTATTTGTAATCACAACTGCAAAGAGACTAAATCTCAATCATTATATATAATAATGGAGTGTTTTCAGAGATCAATTTATAATGGACATAAAAATTATGAAATGAAACACAATTACAATAAGCAAACAAACACTGAATATTATTGTGTATAATAACAGTGGAACAACAATAATATTATCAAAAGTAAAAAAGAGATATCATAATGTACTGATGGGGTCTTCAAACAGTGCGGTAATCACCACCGCAATAATTATTATAAACACAAAATGGGGACTGGAAAAAGTAATAGGGAAACAATCATGAACAAATTTCAGGTATAACTGTCAGTCATCTGTCATTTGGAGGAACTTGCAAAAGTTTTCTCTATGAGCTTCCCCTTTGTTGGTAAAGGAATACTTGTAGTACTTACCATCAGCACACAGAGCTGAAACAAGTGAAGCAATAGTGCAGTTAACTTACGTGCAGAAAACATGACAATAAACATAACATCATAACAAGTAACACGGGCTACTCACTACAAAGAGGGTCTAGCAATACCCTTCCACTTCATTCATGCAAGGCACAGCAAGACTACTGCAGGCTGAATCAACCACATGTAACCCACATGCAACAGCATGCTCACCTACAACAGACTTCTTGTCCCCTCCAAAAGCACAGATACAATGCACCCCTCCGGGTACAGTGAACTTAGTGAAGCTCCATCGAGAACTGAAATATTTGGGCAGGATGCCACGAGCCTTTGCTAAGCTGGAGGGTGAACAAACACAGTGCATGGTAAATCATAACTACAGCATCACTATCATAACCACCATGTAGAACTAAACATCACACAAATCTAACAAAACTTGGTCATGTGCGCTACCTTGATTGCCGATTTCTGGCAGGATCTTCACTGGCAAATACATGAACCGTACCATGATCACTAGACACACAGAGTAGAGATGAATCCTGATTGAAGTTGATGCTATGTATGTATGTGTGAGTCAGAGAATAACTGCCTATGTACATGATTGTAGAGAAGATAATAACACAGAGAGAGAGAGAGAGAGAGAGAGAGAGAGAGAGAGAGAGAGATGTAGGTACACACAATCTTACCAGAAAATGTTAGCACTTGCTGCTCCTCGTCTTAATTCAAGTAGTTGTGCATGTGTAACAGTATCGTACACTCTAATTAATGTACCCTAAAATATAAAAAATATCTTTCTATAAGCAACACACACAGTCTACACAAAAATAACCACTAACCTTTTCTGAAGCAGTAGCAAGCCTAGTTCCTTGAAGGTTCAAGGCAATGCAACTTATGGCAGCCTCATGAGCTACAATATCTACTGGGGACCTGTGTACGTCAGCCAAATCAACCAGATTGACATGACCTGTCTCCATCCCAGGATAAGCCAAAAGTGAATTATTGGAATTTGGACACAAGACACACAATCCTATATTAGGAGAACAGAAGCAAAACACAATCACTCTATGACAAACACACACATATTTCAAAAGCAACCAAAGGAACAGAGGTACTGTACATGACCTCAGACAGTGAGCATAAAGGTAGAGCTGATCAACTGGTAGAAAAGTAACTCTAGTACAAACTATGATAAATACTCCCTCTTGCTCTCTGACAATGAGCTTACAGATTGAGTATGTATCAGATCAGCATGTACTGCCAGTGAACTGTGTAGGGCAATGATTCCTCAGCCGATGTACAGAATTATTAAATTATGGATAAATGCTAGCACATGAAGGCATTACTGCGCTTATATCACTTGGTAGCAATGGTTGCACTAATGAAAGGTGCCTTACCCTTGGCTCTATAGTGCACACTTTGGTACACAGTGCTAATGGCACAGTTTATACCACAAGTATAGTAAATCCTCACAGCAGTGATTAGCTGTATCTAGTTAGCAATGACCAGTGAAGCAGTACTGCAGAGGATGCATTCGACCCAATCACTGAGCTAGCGAGGACATATCAACGTAGACGACTCAGATTCAACACAGTTAGGCTGAAATAGTTATACTGCTATATAGTCCACTGTGGATATACACCAGGCCTGCTGTGGATACCAAGCCTGCATGTAGGTTATATTATAGACATGGTCAGAGGCTCTTTAGGCACTTCAGCAGCTCACTTGGCCATAAAATTAACTGCTGACTTGCCAACTAGGCCTAATTTTTGTTTTGAAAATTCTAAATAATGCACACTACTTCAATGGACATAATAATTCAACAAACATGACATTGTAAAGCTCAGCTTAAATAATATAATTTTGCTACAATGAAGATCATACTCTCATCTTCATGATTTGTATTGAGCTGTTTAAATTTCAGTTGCATTATAAAGTGTCCAATAAAAGTACAGTTTCAAATTAATGAGTATTTTAGGTGGTGCGCTATACACATAGTGATACGGACATCTCTATTATCAAAAGGGACTATGATTGGTGTCAATTAAATTTCACGAGAAAGAAATAAAAAAGAACGGATAAACAAGAGTCTGAGTTTGACAATGGATCTCTACTTCATGCTTTGTCTACTCATTTGCAATCATGACCACATTTTGAAACATTTACAGTATATAATTTGATGGCCAACTATAATAATATTAATATTATATTATATACCTCTTGGGTTGTTACATGTCTCTATCTGGTGCAGTTCTTGTGGATTTCTGGTGAAGTTAAATATGCTTATCTTGTTGTCTAGTACCACAACTATTCTGTGATGATGAGGAGTGAGTGTGCATGCATGAGAGTACAGAAATACATATTAAAACACAGTGCATGATGTGTATCTATCATCATAACAGTAGTAGAGTGACTGTACATGGTCCATGGGATGCAAAGATTTCTCAACTATTATCATTATACTACGTACAGTTTACATTGCTAGGCCTTAGTGTGCTTAACATACAAACAGATGTGTATGCATAATATGGCTAAACAGCAAGCAGCTGTTGTGACCTATGAAGATTCAATACATGTGTACGTGTGGGTAGTAGTTTGCATGTATGTATCTTGTATATCGCAGTTTCATATAGAGTCAAATAGAAATACAAAACAGATTCTACATAAACAGCTGGTGAAGGGGATCTATAGGTTACTAGACTATAACTGTATGTGTACATGACCAACTAACACTGGGTGTTATACACAGACCTACCTATCTCTTCTGAGCTTGACTGCCCTGACTGGGCTGGGGAACTCGAGCTGAGCAACTGCTTCCTTCTTGAGATCGTCCCAAATTACCACTGCATGTACACAATACAACATAAGTGGTTTATTATGACATCAACCGGATATTGATATATGTCCCTAGTTACCATGGGGAGTGTAGCTAGGGAAAGCTTACACCAATAGTTCATGTGTGGTGGTGAAACCCTCAGATGAATTACCTTTATTGACAGGATACTTTGGTCTAGGCCCTCCACCAACCAGAGCAAGATAGTTACACCTGAACAACATCTCAACGTAGCCTAGGCCACCATCTTCAAAATCTAAATCACAGTAGAATTACATATTTTGAAGTGATACACTGGCACACTTTCAAGAAGCTACATGTACAAGACAAGCTGGTCATAATACTCTCAAAGGAGAACTACACACTTTGCACACATGAACGGGAGTAGCATCTAAATGCAGTCAAGCAAAAACAACAACATGTGGTTTACTGCTACCCTACACATTATGAATATGTTGAAGTGAACAAAGCACCACAGGCACATTGGCAGGTAGACTAGTAACTAGTGAGCATACCTTGCCTCTCTTTCTCTTTGAGGGGGTCACAGTTGTATATCCGAAACCCATTCTCCATTCCACAGGCAAAGCAACCTGGAATAACAAGCATATACACAAGTTAACAGTTTACTTTTGTCCTAAATCACCAATGAGGCATGCAACACGATAAAGACATGTGTACAAGTCTCTCTACACACAACACGTTGGAAGCTAGAGCTACCTTCCTCTCAAAGCTTTATGCCAATCCCCTTTTGTGTAAGTAACACTGAAATCATATACTACGCCGAAATACAGAAAGACTACAACTTAAAGTAGCTTCCTTCTTCTAGCTACTATCACCATGTTGGTGGTTTTGATAGAAGGCCTGATTTATGCTACCAGTGTTTAGCATTTTCATCATATGTAGTTCGAGTACACTGTAATACACACACCCTCCATGAAATAGCAACAACAAAACAGCATAACATAACACAACATGATACAGCAAACGTTGTTGTTTGAAGCACACAGCTCCACAGTCAGTTCTTACGCCTATACGAGAATATTTTACCTTGATCTTGGTTCCAGCCAGCGAAGAGGAGACCATTGCTCCCATGAGAGGTAGTCTGAACGATGGCGTTACTCATGGCCGGCCACAGTTTGGCTTGGCAGAGAAACACACCAAGTTGCAAGTTGAGTGACTCAAAAAAAGTATGACGTCATTGAATTGAGAACCCAAGGGGCGGAGCTAAGCAATGGAAACGGTGAAGCACACTGGAGGTTGTCATTGTGGAGCAGTCAAGTTTGAAGTATGGGCTCCTCAAGACTTGGAGGTGTATGATTGCAAGTAAATGTTACAGAACAGTAGCAGTGAAAATAATTCATACCTGCCCTTTATAACAAATTATTTGATTGTCTGACACATGTATGTACAGTTGCAGCATTTGTGTGAAGAAGCATAATATTCATTTTATAGTACCGGAGAAAGACTTCAAACTACTCCAGGTAAACTGTGTGTTTGTGTGCACTGGATGAACTGAACTGAATGAAGCTATATCACTGATTATATAGGGTAAAGAGAAAATAGCAACGTACACATTCAACACCCATGTAGCACAGCACACCTTCTGTAGCATTTGTGGAGTGCAAAGCTTCTACACACCACGGTCCAATCCTGATGGGAAAGGTGTGTCTCCTCACTGCCTTGACCCAGGAACAGTCAGGAATATCACAGTGATCAGATTTGACGGTTCTAACTGGGAAAAATCAATGGATTCTGATACTTCTAACATTAAAGCCCGTTCTTAGGTCGACTGTGTGAAAGATGTGAAAGATTAACTGAATCAAAAGATCTGTGTATTGTGGGACATTGCTGTGCTGTGTAATGAAGTATAATTTGCTGATATTGGTTACAATACTTACATGTATGTATGACACGTACAGGTTGACATTGAAAATACTACATTCAGTTTGAGTGTACATTTAGCATTTTCTTTTCTTGGATAGTACATCCTCTAATTCAGCCTTCATTTCACTGACTTGGCTCTTTAAGTCTTTCTCAAGCTTCATAGCTTCAATTTCCTGGTTAGAATATACACAATGTATGTACGAGCTTAACTTCTATGACTTACTTACGATATAATTCTCCAATGCTGCTTTCTCCAAGTCAATGATATCACCAACTGTGATGGTGTAGGGATCCTTGATTTTGACAAATTGACAACCAGGACTATGATTCTTGTGTTCACTTCTATATGTGGAATGTACAATACAAAAGCAACTTATACCTCAGATGAAATGTTTTGTGCACAATATCGATCAACCCAAACTCTTAATACTTATTGGTCTGGACACCATTACCTCATCAGCTAGGCTCTTCATAGTCTTGCTGGCCAGACGTTCCACAGGAGGAAACAGGGAACGGCTGGTCAGTAAGGCTAGGCTGTCCAGTCAGTCTGTCAGTGTGACTACAAGTAAATCATAGCCCAACCCCATATTCTACACGCTACTGACCTTGGATCGTCACTAGGCTCCCATCCTTCCAATTCATGGTGACACACAATGCACCGCACCAGGTCAGGACAAGTAGAGCTACCACAATAGTAGAAGCCAGCTTCTGCTACCTAAAGTTAGTAAAGATTTAGACGTTAAACAAAACCTCTACAGAGCACAGTTCACGAAATTCAAAACTGGATGATAAAATTATTATATTCAAAGTGATATAAAATCTTACTTTGAGAGACGTACAAGGTCCATCATCATATGGCCAATGGCTCTCTTTAAACGTTTCAAGCCTGTCTTCCACCAAATACAGTGCACCATCCTCAATAGTTAACTCCTGGTGAGATCCCTTCTCAAAAGCCATAATTTTTGCCGTCTTTCAGTGCTGCCAGATAAAATTTCCGGTGAAAAGATATAATTTTGTTTATAGATTTGAGGTAAATATTAATGTTCATTAAAATGGAAAAACACAGAAATAAAATGCTACAGTAGGATTACAGCAAAATTATGTAAATGAATTCTCTTAATCAAATTATCATCAAGACTGATGATAAAACACTTATAAACTTGATCTTTTCTTGATCCTTAACTTGAATTTATGTTTACACATAGTTGCAGTGATGAGGTCAGCTTTTTTTTGGCAAAAACATGGATATAAAAGCTCGTGGAACTAGTCTTATAGGGGCCATGAGGACAGAACTTACTGTCAGAGCAGAAAAACCTCACAACTTACAATTTTCACAAAACATACTCACCAATGTTCATAAAACTTCCCAATGTTCACGAAGAAGTTCAACCAGAGAATGACGGTCACTATGAACTTGGTTCACTCTGCCACTAAACTGCCGCCTTTGGTTTGAAGTTTAGGTCAAAGGTCAACCATACCTTGCCACGCCTACTATGAATGTCCAATGACTGATGACTGGGACCACTAACATCAATTCAATCAATTGTTCAAATCACTAATGGCTTTTTATGCATCCATTATTAATATTTATTATTCTATAAATTCAATGACTGTACTTTCAGTTAACGTTGTTTGGTTACATGGTCTTGTCAATTAACTAAATAATGTTACTTAAAATGCATTAAAGTTATTGGCTATTAAAAGGAACAGGAAATACATATCATGCCATCTACAGTACAAGGATGTGGGACAGGTCCATCAATTCATGAGACTATGTTATAAGGTTACGCCTTAGCCCTCAGTTCAAATTCGAATTCCCCAATTTGCACAATGTCATGCCCCAACATTGTTTACAATGCTGCTTGCATTTTACTCATATGTTATGTTACTCAGTGAACTCCAGTTGTATCCAGTATCTATGCATGTTACATAATATAATATTATTATTATGGTGACTCTAGCAAATTATTATTGAGGTCATATAAGGCTTATAGGTCGTATTGCCTAGCAACCTACTCTATGTATTGTCTAAAGATGATAATAGTTCAGAAAGAGGAGCCTGGGAAAGAGGCCAAGTTCAGATCATATCAAAATATAATTATATAGCACACAAAACAAGATATACAATCACATCAATTAAAATTACTATGATGGTGATTTACTACTCGGAATAAATAAAAACGAAACATTGCTGGCACGTCTTAATGCTGAAGTCAAGTAACTCATTTCACTGTTTCTTCTGCCGGAACCATATTTCTCAGTTATCATAGGAACAAGAGGTGGCATGAAGAGAAATAGCAAGTATGCTAGCAATAGTCCTTCCAAATATATGCAGAAGATGATGTGGTGAAGGTCCCACGACACATGAGCCTTTGTGATGTATTCAACAGGGAGTCCCAGACCTGTGATTACTGCTTGAGAGTATATCAATGCACTAATGCTCTTAATGGTTCGATACCTCTTATTGATACCTCGACTCAGAATAACCAAAAAGAGGGTGCAGACAAGAAAAAAACCAATGTAGAGTTTGTCAACCAAAACAAACCACACAGGAAACTCACAACTACCTCTCATTTCAAATATTGGTATCTCATTTTCTGTCAACAGCAAAGTTGTAGTGTTCCATGAGACTGGATGAAGATCAATGAATGTTAGGCACATCAAGGCCCCCACTATTGGTAGCAGTAGAAGTAGAATGAATACTACCAATATGGGATTGGTGAGCAATTTTCCTCCAGGATTTTGAAAGTGGATAAATATTCGATAAATTCGCCACGTTTTCATACAAAGTGTAGACAGAATTAAAGTGAGTCCTATGGTGATCTCCCATTGGAATGTTATGCACAGAGACTTCTGCACTTCCTTGGCTTTAAAGATGTACATATGTGTGACCACGTAAGTTATGATACCAATTGCCATGATGTAGTAACCAATGAAAATGAGGTGATTCAGGTAAGGACTTGATGCTTTGATGAATTTGTGGTCGGCATAGAGTGTGTTTAGAATGTGAAATAGAATTGCCAAAATGAAGAGAAGGATCGTTATTCCTAGCTCAGTTGCAGCAATTGATAGGGGCATACCAGCACTTCTTTCTTCAAAGCTATCTTTAATGAAATTGCTACAGTTGAAACACTCCAAAAGAGCACTCTCAGAGCTGCTACTAAGACCATAATATCCTATTTCCACAGATGTACCATTCCTTACTTGCAAAATATCAATCGTTGATTTTCCTTGTCCAGTCTCAGTATTAAATTTGATTGTTCCCGATGCTCCCATGAAAGTCAAATCGTAAATGTGATCTTTGAGAGTCTCCGCAAGCTGTAAACTCTCATTGGAATTTGGTTGTCGATAACTTCTGAGGTTAAATTGACTTGAATTGATTATACTTTCTAAAGCAAGTCCAAAGACCCACACTGCATCATAATACACAGGTGCATACACTAAAGCATGGGGCATATCTTCAATAATATTCAGCCCAGTTTCATTTTGATGCTCTCGTACTTTCTCAAAATATGCCTCTTGATAATCATCATATAGATTTCCTGATACAATTGGGCTAGAGCGATTAGGGGTTTCAAAAGTGTATGTTAGTAATACAGAGTTTTCGAATGCTTCAACCAGCTCCCCGGTGCTACACCCAGAGATCTTATTGCCAAGCGTCACATGGGAGCGGTCAACAAATAACCATTGGTAGACTGGATTGATGAGCCTTGGATTGTGTCTGTAGGCATCACACATGAGCACATCTGCCAGGCGAGATGGAGCTAGTACCACTATGATTCTAACCTCAGATTCAATGATATCTGTTATTGGAGATTCATTGTCGTACAATGGTAGTGCAGTTATGGTGAGAGTGCTTGGAGCATGCTCCAAAAAGTTGTGTAGAATGCCCTTGAAATATGTGCTATATGCTGAAAACACAATGCCGATCTTTTCCCAAGAGTTTCGAGAAGCAAGTTCCAGTATAGTTCGGACATAAATATCAGATGAGCTAACAGCAGTGAATGTGTAGGGATAGTTTTCCCGATCCTGTAGACTATGAGATGTACCTATTGTCACAGTCACTAGTGGTACTCTTGGTGAGTTGGTGAGCTTCCCTAGAAATAAAGCATTACTGGAACAAGCAGGTCCAACTATTCCAACAATATTCTTTCTTGGTTTGGCATGGAAGAGATTATTAGTGAAACCCACAAGTGACTTGTCACCATAAATATTGGAAGAACTGCATCTAGATTCGATTTCCAAGAGTGCCAGTTGATATCTGCGCTCTTTTAATCTCATGTTTATCTGTTCAACTGCCAGACGAGCTGCAGGAATGAGGCCTGGCCCTCCATTCCAGCCCACTTTGGCTGATATTCGAGGATCAGGCTCAGGATAAGGTGCTATTACCATGAGGTATAGTGTAGTGAAATTATCATCATGATTAATAATAGTTGCTTGAGTTTCATTGAAGAGTTTGTCACTTGTAGATCTCTTTTCGATGTATTTGTGATGATGGTGGTTGGACGTTGCTCTGCTGTCTTGGACTGAGAAAAGAATTATTGCAGTGAAGAGGAGAACCTGTATAAAAGATGCTGCTCTTGTGATAGCCATATTCATTGTACCTATTGAAACAGCTATTGATCGAGCTAGCTAGCCTGTATAATTAACTTGAAATTTGCTGACAGTCACTACAGTGAACAAAGCCATGTGTATTATAATACAAGCATGCAGGAAGTTTATTGGCAACGTCATTTCCTGTATTGCAATTGTAACAGATTAAAATCAATAACAGTGATTTATGGGCCTAACTTACACAGCATGATTGCAATAACATTAATTTTCTGAATTATTTGTACAACACAAAAAAGTCTTTCAAGCACTAGGTCTTCATAAAAATAAATTAATAATTATTAGTTTGCATTATGTTGGCCATCAACTTCTACAATGACCTCAGGCGGTTTAGTTCCATTCTCTTCAGTGTTACTCTGTGTGTAAGTGACTTCAAATACTGAGCTGCTTCTCTCACCATTGTCCATTACAGCTATGTGGTTTGAAGTTGACTCATGGTTCAAGGTTGATTCAGGTTCAACTTCAACAATAGGAGCAAGAGAAGACGTAACACTTATCTAGTGGTTGTGTGTGTGTGTGTGTGTGTGTGTGTGTGTGTGTGTGAGAGAGAGAGAGAGAGAGAGAGAGAGAGAGAGAGAGAGAGAGAGAGTAAGATGATAATGCATTATCATCCATCTTCAGGATGAACTCTCATAAGGCACTGAAACCCACATTAGGAACAATTAACAGGTAGATCTTCTTTCATGAAACTAATCAAGGTGGAAGCTACTTTGAACAACTCCCTGTTGAGAACTCTTACTACTAAGTACCTTGTGTAGCTCTTTCTTTAGTCGCTGCACTTCTTGGTTGAGTTGAGTAATGGTCTCCTTGGAGGCAGTGCTGTCCCACTCCTCTGACGGCTTCTGGGTGGATGTCATCACTCGAAGTCCTTCAGGATCTTTCCAAAGACGATAGACCTATGCAAAACACACATTCAGTTATGAGTGTGGGAATCCATTCTCTTTCAGGATAGTAAACAGAGGTCAGTTAGAGCAAACACATCAAAGGAAATAGTACCACAGATTATTAATAAACATCTCTTCTATTTCTCATTTTACCTTAGGCAAAAATATTAGACACAGAAGGAATGTGTTCCCTAGCAACACCATTATACCGACTACTCCATATAAGATGTCAATATAGGTCTCCAACAAAAGACTCAGAGCTGTCAGAGCTAGTGAGAGGATCACAATGCAGTAGACAGACATTCCTATTAGTTTGGAATCGTTCAGTTCGCGGATTTTCACTTTCCTTGTCTCAAAGGCAAGGAACACTCCGACCACCAACAGCAATCCTTTGTAGGCTAGTAGGATGCTCATCCAGATGATACGGTTGCTGGACGTACAGAGGCCAATAATACTAGGTAGCTCTCGATCCTACACATGAGTGCAGGTGTGTTGTGTGCAATTAGAGTAATGGGTGCGAGCCCTCTTAATGATGTTGTGCTGATCTGTACAGCTGTGGATTAGTACAGGCACACATAGTTTGTAGTGTGTGGGTGTCTTTATCAGGGAGAAATTAAATTGACAAACAGTACAGAGATAAGAGTGACACAATAAAATACATGCTACTTTAAACTCAGGAAGTGGACACCCTTCAAGTCATAGTAACATCAACAGATGCATTCACTTCAAGGATGTGGAAGAGTAAACACTATAATTTTCCCCAAGGCCCACCAGACTGACACCACACTCAATTACTCTATTACATTTGAAGGTAGCTCTTGGTTCTCCAGTTGAAGTCTTGTCCATGGAATTGAGGTAACAATAGTCAGAAAGACAACATCCACTATAATGATGACTCCAACAATCGAAAATAATACCCAGTCTTGAATCATCTAGTTTGAGTGTGTGTGTGTGTGTGTGTGTGTGTGTGTGTGTGTGTTTGCTATTGCTTAGCAACCAAAGTTATTAGGCTAATTGCCGGTTACTGGCTGGGTGGAGGTGATAATAGAGTAGCTAGGGGTTACATGAGGTCAATGGCAAATAAGATAGTTACATGCCCTTCAGTGTACAGCACTTGACTGCATATCTAGTGCCCCCCAATTAAGGGTCATGCAACTATAATGTGTGTGTGTGTGTGTGTGTGTGTGTGTGTGTGTGTGTGTGTGTGTGTGTGTGTGTGTGTGTGTGTGTGTGTGTGT
>CAXIPT010000001.1:9956443-10275929 GCA_964030475.1 Tethya wilhelma | reverse complement strand
TGTGTGTGTGTGTGTGTGTGTGTGTGTGTGTGTGTGTGTGTGTGTGTGTGTGTGTGTGTGTGTGTGTGTGTGTGTGTGTGCAAGAATTTGTTAGCAAACATTAACCTCATCACTATGCATAATAGATTGGAGAATACCCAACGATAGTCTACATCCTGCCCTACAAACAGGAGAAGGATGTTACATTGCATTATCATATCAACATTCTTGCTTTGAAGCTGAAAATCAATAGAGTGTACTTTCACTTGTTGGGGTAACATTAATTTTGTCAATGGTATAGAACTCACAAACTTATTGTCTCTTTTGTGTCTGTTGGTACTGTAGAAGATGTAGTAGACTCTCCAGGTCTTGACAAAGATTGTACCAAACATGAGAGTGAATGCAATGCTAGCGATCCACAGTCGAGTCTGAAATATGAGTGACATCATAACAAACATGGCAATGAAGAGCAAACAGCATATCACAAAGTAAACAGTACACAATAATGCACTTTGGATCTATGAGTCAGCAAATGAAGAACAATCGATGTCAGGGTTTGTCTGCTACTCCAATTTTAACCCCAGTCAGCACTATGTAGACTTACCATGCATAGAGCATTCACTGTACATCTTGAGGCTGGGGTGCCTTCATCAATTCCAAACAGAATAACATCAACATAAAACATTACAGCACCAAGTATTATGAGCACATTGAGATATGGGCTGGACAGCTTCACTGCTCTGGATGGACAGACAGAGCATGGTTTTATACCACTGGTTGCTATGATACATATGTATGGTGAAAAGCTCAGCTAGATAAAAGCATTCAACATATTAGCAAATTATATGGATGTGCGTGCTGTGAGTGTACACATCTTTGGTATGTATTAAGTTACCATTATGGCCTAGACAGTTAGGGCGATAGCTAGTGGTACTCTTACTTTCTCGCTCTGAATATGAGGTTGAAGAGCAGACAGACCAGAGCAAACAGTATCCCAAGGCAAGCCAATATGGTATACACAATGAACAAGCCATGGTTTATGAAATCATACTGCTCATCTTCAGGAACACCAACTGATATTTAAGGTAAGGAAGAAACAAGAAAATGAAAGGCATTCCACACTCAAAGAAGAACAACACAGTAAACAACACTAGAGAGAAATAAGCTGATAGGAACATAACACTAAATTGATTTGTTCCTAGCCTGTCTTGTCATTGTACATGTAGGGAGATTTGTTAGTGTACAGCCTACTATAATGTTATGACAAAAGAGATAATGGGTTTTTTAGGTTTGACAGTTCATTGGACAAAGTTCAACTGGAGCTGAACCTTAGAAATCACACAACTTTAGGAAACTTGAAGAAAGGAAACTACTTCCTTTTAGTAATGTCCCCTACATACTATTGGGCAACATAAGAGGAATCTATGTGGCACTCACATGGAAATATTTCCCTTTCTGAGAGCAAGGATAAATCACGTCCAAGAGTGACCCTACTAACGCCACCACTACCACCTACAATAGACAAAATTAGATAATTACATGGTCTGATAATCATTAAAGAGCTGATGAATTGTGATTCACTCACTTTGGTATTGCAAGTATCTTAGATCTGGAAGGCGATTGTTGCTACCGTCAAACATCAAAGGACCCTGGAGAAGAATGACAGAAAGCTTTGAATTCTAGTTAAAATCAAAACTGTTATTAATAATAATTATTATTTATAATATTATGAGCTTCCTGTAATACAAAAATTAATAATGTCATAATTTCACATATCTACTTCAATAAACCAGTCCTATATATATGCCTACAATTACACACACTGTTGGTATACAATGATAAGTACCAGGACAAGTTATAGACAGGTAACCAGGAGTCTCCATGGGTACGAGGCTAGGCAACAAGTGCATGACATCAGCCTGTATACAACACACTGACCCCTGACTTCATTGTGCAAAAACAAGCTTTGTTGTTTGTTGCACGTATGAAGAACAATGTTTCATGATTGAAAATTGGAAATGCAAAACAGTTGATTCTGCCTACCTAGATAGAGTTAAATAATTCAAGAACCAATGGGTATCAGTTCCCATCACAACCACCATTTCCACTCAAAAAGATATATACCACATAGCTCAAGCTATTATCAACATCATCTCCAAGCAGGTGCATGAACTGTAGTGTGCTTAGCCTCGATCCCAGGCCCCTCCCTTTAGCTTTTTTGCAAAAAGCACTAAGAGGGGGGGAGCCTGGGAACGAGGCTATAGTGTGCTGGCACCACAGACTATTGTGTGTGAAACCTTGTTTGTACAATATATTATCTGAGGATGTGCCTCCCATTAATGCCCCAATAAATGAATCTACATTCACCAACTTTACAACTTATCACTAGTACATTAGATATCCCTTACCATATCATCACTGCATGCAGGCAGGAAACATCTACAAGAGAACTAGCAAAAGGAAACTAGATGTACACTCAGCATTCCTGTTTCAACACAAATTATAAAAGGCTTTCTACCACATGGCTATACAGCTATTACTTTTCCTAAACAAAGCTAGCCTACACAAATTAGTTCTGATTAGGAATAGTGTAAATGTTGTTTCAAAAAGGGTGGTCTAGATCTAATCGATAGCTGAGGGTAAAACTGAAGTTTGATTGGGTCATTAATTCCTCCGTATTTTTGAATTGCTAGGGAGGCAACAGTGATGACATGATAACATTGATACTCACAGACATTCCAGTGAAGTTAAGCTTCTTTATAGTCCTAAAGACAGTTTCACTGATGTTCACAGAGTACAAGTGATCAGGATCATAGGTGAACATACTCAAGTCAAATCCTTTCCCTGCAGTAACACAACAATGAAACACTGCGACAAACCGTAAATGAACACATAATTATACATACAAAATTCAGAGGATTCACTGTCAGTTAGCACTAAACAAATACTCACCAACACTACCCTTGGGCATAATGTTTTAAATCACAAAATAACTAGTATGATGAGAATGTGTATTAATTATGTACTCGGGCACAGGCCATGCCTGCCATATGTATTGATCAACCATGTGAGTCATTTTGAACAGCCTGATAATAGACCTTTATAGCACAAACGTAATTATATAATAGTCATCATGACTCATGTTCAAGACCTCTACACTTGTACATATAGAACTATTATCCTTGGAAGACCTTTCTCGATTCGTGGGTGCACAAACTCCACAGCCATAAAGGCCAAACAGATACAGAGTTCATGTTTAGCATGTATAGTAATCAGACTACATTACACAAACGGACATTCAACTGAAAGACTGTTATAAGTACTAATTGGTTAGCTCACACACGATCTATCTGCTAGTGACTCACTGATGGTGGCATCTAGAGCTAGGGCTGCAGTCCAGACAGCATCAAAGTAGAACTGAGCCTGGCCAAACAGAGCCATGTCAACATCATCAGGGAATCGATCGGTGAGGTAGTCAGTGAGAAGAGAGTCAAACGAGGCACGAGACTAGTGCATGGGAAAGAGAGATTGCACTGAGAATAAACAACTTACTATACAGCCTGATGATTATCATCAGTTCCACAATAGTTATAGTGACATATCACATGACATCTTTGACCATTTTTAGGCAGCAATATACCATAGAGTTGGAAATTCCCATCACTAAAAAAATTTGTGTGCTAAATTTTACTCATTAATTTTTACCAAATGGTAAAGATTGGTTTATGTTTTTGGTTTTAAACTCTTGGCAATGTATGGTTAAGTATCACCAATTAAGCTACATGAAACCTGTCAAGTATTAGGCAAATATAAACACTCCAATGTTGCCTGAAATCACTCTCCCCTTTGACCTTCCCCTCACACATGACCAATGTGTACATCACACTCAGTTATCAGAGAAGTGTGTTCTGTAGCTATGGAGACACTCTAGTGGCCCATGACTCTTACTATGTCATTGATGTCAGTTGGACTGTTCCTGTCCTCCTCCTCAACATAGGGGTAGTGGTCAATGATAAACGCATGCTCTATCATCTCTTCCAGCTCTTCACTACCACATAGAATTGGATCATACTGGCCTTCTCTATTCGCTGGTTCTGCCTTCCACCACTCCTCAGGATACCAGGCAAATGTAAGCCATTGATACCCAGCCTCATGGGTCATTCCAAGTCGATATGCCTATGGGGTTGTTATGTATATAATGAAAAAAAATGGCTGGTCTATTGAGCTAGGCCTTCCTCCCTCATCAGGTTGCATGTGATGAAGGAGGTAGGTCAGTCTAGCTCAATGACTACAAAATGAAATACATGTACGTACTCAGTAGTCTAAGATTAAGCAAGTCAATGACCATATTACCTGACACATGATTTCAATAGCATAAGCAGGATAGACACTAAGGAAAACAATTCTGGTTGGTGAATTCTGTGAGAAAAGACACAAAAATTAGCTTTATTCTTGCATTTGGACACAAGGCTGAAAACTTACACTCAATCGTATGACGTGACTTTCTGGATTTTCATTTGTGTTGAAGGTAAAGTCTCGTGGTTCATTGGTAATGTTTACCAGCTGCAGTTGCTGGCGAAGTGCAGCAAATGTCTGTAAGAATAATAATCAATCGTACAATCATATTAGACACGACAAGGGAGTCTGAAAACTACTGAAAGGGTTTGCTACAACTAATGGTTACACTATTGAAGACTAATGGATGTTAACTCCCACAGTCCCTTGCCGATAGTGTGGGATTTATTATAACAAGGTGCAATAAAGTAGATCAGACGATTGGTGTTTATTTTTCATCCTTAGTGGTTACTGATGACAGTTTTCCATGACGACAAATATCAAAACACGTAAAATGTCATCATAAGCCGTCCAAAGTTACCAATAACAATAATAATTTATTATCCCAAACAAGAATCACAATGAAGCTAAGAAACCGTGATAATTTTATTCCCAACTGCAGGCACTCCTCCATACACACAACCAGAATGAAATACCATGGAAAATTGGACTAGTTAATGTTCGATATTACTTACAGAAGTAAAGATGGATTCTTGCTGAGAGATGACAGCTATTCTGGTCCAGTTGAACCTCAGCATCAGAGACACTATTCCATTGGCAGCCTCCACATCTGAAGAGACCACCCTCAGGAACCGATCTAGACCAGTGAGACTAGGACTGCTGGACAAGGGGGAGATCTAAGAGAGAGGACAGATAGACAGACAGGGCTGAGGTCAAACACCACTGGGAGAAGGATTGAACCTTTGCTTTGTTTTCTCTGGTACTTAAGAATGATCAGTATGTGAATGATTATTGAGGTCAATACCACTATGTGGAGGCATGAACCAGAGGAGAGCACTCACCTCACATCTCTCTAATGAGGAGAATGTTATTGCTCTCCATATGTAGCATGCAAAATGCGATTTGTAACTATTCAAACAGAAATCAAGAGTACAAAGTAGTCATTCATGTTATTCTCACTTGAACAAGGTTCCAGAATGGTGCTAGTTCAGCAATGGGTTCAGTAGCTATAGAGCAGTCAGCCCCAATGATCATGATCTTGGTAGGCTCGATGAAAATCTGATCAATGAATCCTCGAACACTTGGACCAGCTTCACACTACAATAGTGCATGCATTTGTATGTTGTATATAATAAGTGATTGATGGCAATACTTCTGTTTACTCAGAGTTTCCCGGAAAAAGAGCAATCATGTTCATGAGTTGGTTCCTACTTAACTCGCAATATCTAAAACTATCCATTATTACTGTTTCAGGTATACAAGCTGATACAAAATAATATATAAAGTTTAATATCAAAGATCAGCTACAATGTAGCTCTGCACGGTTCTCATTGCTAGCATAATATTATGGCAGTTTTGTGTCTAATTATATGTATACTAATGTGACAGGCAAGTGTTTGGATTGAGAGTGAATTCAAAAATATCTCACATTACAATCGTGCAGTGTGTGAACACAATTTACATATGCAGATGTGGTAGACTCCATGCAGTGATGTCATCATTCATTAACAAGTACCCATCATACGGTTTGTACTACCAGAGCACCAAAACAAACACCCACTAAAGTCATACACCACACACATCCAGAGCCTCTGGACACAAGATAGCACTATCCATTGCCAACGACAGTTTAATTTGTTGGTATCTAAATGCATGTCCGCCCCAAATCATTTCAATGAGAGCCACAGTGCAGTCATGAGTAAACAACTGACACTCAATACTTAAGAAAATAAAACTGACAAATACCATGGACCACTTAATCTTTGGAGATATTAATTTTTTTAAAATTTTCATTTCTTCTAGCTGCAAGTATAAGTATGTATTAGGTATATGTGCATGCACATGTGAGCACATGAAAACTCTGCAAAGTTAAGTACTAGTCTATCTATCATTGCTACACTGATGAAGTTTGCTGACTCAACTATTGACAGCTTTACCCAGAATAATTATTTCAGGAGCTTACATATAATCAGCAGTGCAAGCTCTCGACGATGTACAAGGTGAACAAGCCATCCTACACATTTGGTCTCAATACCCTCTCTCGATAGCCTATAGATTAGCCCAAGGCACAAAACTCAATCATAGCAAACAACATCATTGAGTGCGTATTCCATTCCAAGAAACTAATCAAGAGATCATTTTATGATCTCAAACAGCACTCCAGGTGGGCTAGCCTTTGACGTGTGGATGGACCATTAGGCAGTGACACACTGTCATGAAACAAATGAAAAACTGTGTGGAGGGGATAATAAACACTGTCTGATGATTGCACCATGATGTTCATTCCAGAGGGAAAAAGGACAATTTATTGCACAAGACAAGGAGATAGAATTTACTTTAATGGAACATCAAGCGTCAAACAGAGGCATGAAGACATAAACTGTAACTGTTGTGTGCTACGTATCATTACCATGAAAACCTACCACATGGGTTGTTATAAGTTATTGTTTTTTTTCCTCCAATTTCTTATTTAGACTTATCACAATAGCATAAACTAATTAGATTTAACGGGTGTAGACGTCTCAAGGAAATCATGGAATAAACTACACTATATAGTGCAGTAGACTATCAGTTATGTCACCTGCTGATCCATCAGTAGAAAACAAAGGTAACTAACTAAAGGTCAGCCTTACTCTGAGCTGTTGGACGTCTATGAATCAACTAGCTACATTATAAAAATATGGTTTCATTTCCAAGGAAATAATTATATCAAACAAAAACAATGTGGTATACTATTGAGCCAGTGCAATTACATCATCAAAAACATGAAGTACTATGCAAAGAGATCTATCTCACTAGAAATAGTTATTGTTTGCCACACTAAAGTAAACGTTGATCAGCTACGCATGCCTGTTTCTCCATGTGTACCTAATTGCCATACGATTGCACCCACTCTATCCACAGATGCAAAATGGCAAGACAGGTTTGTGTACAGATCCTAGACAGATCAGCGGCAGCCCCCATCTAGTTCTAATGACTCATGCAGAAACTCGTTGATGGTCAGTAAGTGTGTTCAATAGTGCAATAAATTGATACTTACACGAGAATCATTGAAGGCATGGTTGAGTTGATATCCTTCAAGTAGTCCAGTGCTGTTTTGGTTTATTATATCCACTGCTAGCTCTACAGCAGCTTTGAACACTCTTCCATCCAGGTTGCCAGTGAACTGAGCGGTGCCATTGGTGATACCGCTAATGAACACAGCCAGAGTGAGTTGTTTTTGAGTGTGGACAGCAGCAGGTGCACAGATCATCAGCAGCAATAGAAAGCACCTAGAGTAGTAACAACCACTCTTCGTCCATGAACAACAATGACTCTTTTCCATTTTCTGTAGACTCCTTCTGTGTAGATGATGATGATGATCAGACCTAGATCTTTCAAAGCTTAGTCCAAAACGAGAGATCTTTTGTAGGGTGGGCTAATCATCACTCAAGAATTTTCATCAGTTTACATGTGCCTCTACTTCCTGTCGCTCATCTGCTTGACCACAGAATTAGGTAATTTGCAAATGAGTTTGCACACAAAATGGAGGCAAGAAGCTTGAAGAGAAGCATACTTGGCCACTACAGGCTGTTGATAGTTATCAGTGGCATTCTACTCCTCTTTTGCTACCCCAGAGGATCTCTGTCCATCATACTGTGTGATGGAGACTGTATTGGACACTCAGAGCTGGATGTTTGTAGGAAAGAGGACCAAAGCAAGACCCCACTGTACCTAATGGGGTTCTTCCCTTGTGATGTGACTGACTTCAGAGGAAGAGGTCTCACTGTAGCAGCTCAAATGGCTATAAGAGCTGTTGCCAGGAATACATCAATTCTGCCCAATTACAGTCTCCGCCTTTCCTTCGACAACACCATGGTAAGACTTTGCAATTTGTTTTTCCCCTATACCTCTTTCACCAGCATTATTAAGATGAGGTCAGGAAAACTGGCACACATTGTGTTCTCTGAACTCCTCAAGAATAGTCAGAGCCAATCAGATCGTTTGTATTGATACATGAATAACTTCAAACACAAGGATCCTTGCTGTTCTAATTCAATCTGATCCTCATTGCTTGATTTCTCTGAATAGCTTCACAATATCTAGATATGACTCAGTCTTGAAAGCAGGCATCTCCTTAGCACATTGATTTATATTGACCAGTATTTTAGTACTCAAATCACATCCATTATTTTTTGAGGATAGTTATTATTACTTCAAAATATCACTTGTAGTGTGCCAGGTTTTCTGGACCCCATTTTTCACTAGTGGAATGTACTAATGTTCTTGCAAGATTGGTCCTTGCAATTGTGCTAAAGTTACTTATACCAGTGCATAACCATTGCAGTGTTCACTTGGAAATTAAAGTAATTATAGTTGATGACCAAATGATGTAGCTCCCTTGTATGTAACTAATGTTCACTGGTAGAGAGCCTGGGAATGAGGCTAATGCTGTGTCCTTCTGCATGCTTAGATTAGTGTGTGAAAAAAACTGTGTAATCTCAAGATCTTAAAATTGTGCGAGCTCTCCTCCCAACTGCTACAGGTATATTGTCTTTGCACTTCTAGTTGTATTGCGTATTTCTCCCATCAGCATGCACAGACTACATCCTATCAGTGTTGTTGATTCACCTGCATTAAAACTGTTTGTTAATTTTGTTAGTTATGTAAGGAGCAGGACTGAGGTGGTATTTTGATAAAAGTCTACAGTAGCTCTAACAATATCCTACAATGATAGTTATTCTAGAATGTGTATCTATATGTTATTCATTCATGTTGTTATTTTTCAGTGTGATCGTCAGACTGCTGTGAGGGCTTTCATTCGTCAACTTGTAGATCAAAATCTCACCAGACACATGATCATTGGTCCTGGCTGTTCCACTGGAGCTGTACGCATTGCTGAGACTGCCCAGTTCTGGAACCTCACTCAGGTCAGCTTCAAAATACAGCAAGGATAGAAATTGGTTATTAGTATCATCTGAAATAGTATGGCGCAGTGCATTATGTGAATTTTTACTCTCTAAGACTATAAGTGTCTAACGTTTCATTTTTTTCTTTTGTAAGCTTTGGCTTGATTTCTAAAAGTTTTTAATTGCATTCTTTTCGTTATTGTTATTAGATCAGCTACACGGCAACAACAATTACTCTGTCAGACAAACAACGTTTCCCCACGTTTGTCAGGACCATATCCTCAGACAATGCTAGCATTGAGATAGTCAGTGGTCTGGTGAAGGAGTATCAGTGGGAGCAGGTGGCCATCATCACCGAGACCAATGAGGTCTTCTCAAATGTGAGGGTTAAGTGCATGTATGTTGTTCATACTTGGTACCCAGAGGAGGTACGACACGAGTGCACCTTTGCTGAGCTGGCAAACAGGGTGCATGTGATCAACTCCTTTTGTGAAGTACTGCGGTCACATGATTGGAATGCAATTAACAGACTTGCCAGCTCAGCAAAGGCGCACTCGTGTCGTACCTCCTCTGCTTGGTACCAGTGGTTTACTGCATGTCACCATGTTTTTGAGTTTTAATTTGGCATGTACAAGTGTACCAGTACAAGTTTGTGTATTTACTTTGGCATAGTTGTGTCTTTGTGTAGGTGTGTGGTATGTAGCTTCCTATTTCCTTTGGAGAACACAAATCACTTAACAGTTTATTTGTTGATGTGTAGTGCTGTACATGTGTTCCACACACACACACACACACACACACACACACACACACACACACACACTACTAGTTGACTCCTGCGATGACAAGAGAGTTGGAGGATGGGGGGGTGAGGGTGCTCACAGAGAGGCTGTCCTTCAGGAGTGGAGGCCAGGAGAACCCAATTAATGTTGTCCAACAACTGAATGTAAGAGAACCTAGCTCTCATCAATGTAGCTCAGAAGTATTTCCTTGCTGTTCTTTGCTGCATATGATCTTCATTCGCAATGCCAACTATATATTGCTATAATAATTATGCTCTTCCATTCGTTAGGTTTCTGGTGCTAGAGTGGTGGTTCTGAATGTGTTTGAAGGTTCTGCCAGGGAAATCTTTTGTTTAGTGAGTTAAGGCTTTTGTCCTTCTGTGAATTTGCAATAGGAACTCTTCAATATTTAGTCTAATTTTCACCTCTCTTGTAAATGATATAGTGTATGCATACATAGCCCTATAAAGATGTTGTGATCCATTGATGTCTTCTATTTACACAGGCGTACAAACGAGGAATGTTCTACCCAGACTATGTGTTCATTTCCTACTACTGGTTTTCTAGTTTTTGGTGGACGGACCCCATACAGAAGACTAGCTCACACACGTATGATCCAGTGAACTGCTCTGCAGTTGAGTTGACAGATGCGGTGTACCGTTCACTATCAGTTGATTACTTCCCGATGCCAGCTCCAGAGGAGGAAGACCTGCCAACTGATGTGGGATATGTAAGGGAAATATTATATTATGTGAGGTATTCTTTGATATTTGACTCCTTACTAATTAATCAGGCCTCTTCCAATCGTTTTTGGGAAGAGTTTCGCTCCAATGTGAATGCTCTGAACTACTCCAGGAGTGAGGCTCTGAGGCAGGCTAGTTACACCTACGATGCTGTGTGGGCTGCTGCCCTAGCTCTCCACAACGCCTCCATCCGGCTGGAGGATGGTGCCCTGGGGAGGAGACTCACACTGAGTGACTATGACTACAGTAGGGGGGATATCAATGACATCATACTGTGGGCAGCCAGGGGACTCGAGTTTAGAGGGGTCTCTGTAAGTTGTGCAAAGAGGTGTGGCATTATTGTACTGGAGGAATGTTTGTTGTTTCCTAGGGTAAAGTTCGTTTCAATGAGTTTGCTGATAGAGAGCCAACAAGACAAGTATATCAGATCAGATGTAAGATAGACTTTGGTGTTTTATTGTTCATTGTAACATAAATTCATTGTTGACAGTTCAAGGTGAAATTGATGTAGAGGAAAAGTTTAATATAATTCAAAAGCCGTTTTCTATTTTGGATGTGAGGACGGGCAGATTGAAGTATGTCAACCAAGAGAGTGTGAGTGATGTCTTCCCTGGTGAGTAGAGCAATCNGAGTTTAAAATTATTATTCCTGATCCATGCTTCTTGGCTAGTGATGTACAGAGCTTAGTCCATGTACAGTTCTGTGATGGTCTTAAACGATAGAGGTCACCATAACACAATTCTCCATCAAATCCTCCAAAGGTAAACAAGTCTTGTCCTGTAGTACAAGATGCACCAAAATACACTGCTGGGTGCAACTCTCCTTCTGTGGTTATCTGTTGTGTCCACGTTTCTTCAAAGCAATTAAAGACTTCTACTACATTCTTCAACTTTTCTCTCTCTGCTTTGAAACTCACAGTACAACCACTAAACATATAGACGTGGTCTCCTACTACTCTTGCAAAGTGACCCCACCGTGGAGATGGCTCATAGAGCTTTTCCTTGCTCGGAAAAACAGCTGTCAAAGCCGCCATCTGAAGGTCACATGATTCATAGATAATTAATCAACCCCATCCACCTTTTTAGACTATAATTTGCACACCAGAAAAGAAATNCTTGGTGGGAATCTTGTTAGCCGTTCAGACTTACAAAGTCAAGATCAAACAGTTGAGAGACTCCAAGCTGATAGTGGCGTGTGTAATGGGGATCAGTATCATCAGTGTTGTTCTCACTCTCATTGGGTACATTGTGACAAATCAACCAAACATCTCCTACATCTTGCTGGGATTTTTCATCATGTCTCTAATTACAGGGGTTCTGATATTACTCTTTGTTACAAGGGTGAGTGATAACATTTCTATTTCTATTATTGGTTGTGGTTACATTATATTCAATTCCATGCAATTCTCTAGATGATAGAGCTGTACAGAAATCCAAGTGGTCAAGTGGATTTGACTTCTGGCCCAACATCGACGGCCAATAAAAAGAATGAAATTAGCGTTTATGGCAGTGGTTCTAGTTCTGAGGATGATGCAAAGGTTGCTGAACTGAAGGCAACTATTGAGTCACTCAAGATGCAAATCAAAGCGGTATGGGAGAGAGTTCTAGTAGTGTAAATACTCACCACAAAAGCAGTACGTGTGTTAGTTGTAAGGCATAAATGTACATATGGCCAACGTGATTGTGTTGATGACTCGGACTGTTTCTTTGTAATGTCATTCTTTGTTGTTCAGGCTAAAGAGGAGAAGATGGTATCTACAGACAGTGCTGGACAGCTACTGTCATCAGCAAATGTTGCTGATGATGTCAAGCCTTCAGATGTGAATGAGAAGGAAGCAAGTGATACTGATCATGAATTGTCTACATTTTCATCCTCCAAGAACAAAGGAGAGAATGGGGTTGAGAGTGGTTTATAGAGTTGACAATGAACACTATTTTTGTATCCTTATAAATGTCATTAATTTTACGTACTTTCAGAAGTTTTCACCGTGAATTGTATGCATATTTTGTTATTAAAAATTTAATTTGATTGTAAATTTTGTACTGACAAATTAACCATATCACAATGACATAATTTACTTTAGCCATAATAATTATAGATGATGCAGGCTATATTTAGCACCTCCCATTACGTCATTTGTGTTTTGATCAGCTGAGCTGCATGACATTGACATTTTGTATGTGCAAAGTCACTCTAGCTCTCATGCAAGCAGACTACCTGCCGTATAAAGTCCCTTACTAATTCTTGAGGTAAACAAACCACCAGTCGATCGATCTGTCTACCTCATTTGCAAATTATGGCCTGGACAGCTAGAGGAGACGATGACAAGAAGGAGTACTTTGACTCTGAAGTAGAGTTGGACCAGAAGGCTACTTTGATGGCCCAATGGATCAGAGAGAGCAAACACATGATAGTGTTCACCGTGAGTCTAGCTTGCATGTCGTACAGTCATGTAGAGTCATTGTAGACTACAGTGACTCTACATGGCTGCTACTGGTCCATGCAATGCATGATAGAAATTTGTCTGCCATTACAGGGGGCTGGTATCAGTACAGCTGCAGGAAGTAAGTGACTTGCAGATGAGACATTGCCTGTTGTTTTTTACAGCTAATAATTATCTTATCTTTGCAGTCCCTGACTTTCGCAGTGGTATGGATACAAAGCTTGAAACAGGTAATTTAATATTGTCGTAACATTCCTTGTGTCTCTACAGTAGGATGCAGCTGATGCTGGAATTATTTATGCATAATATTTACATAATGCAGTCTGATGTTTGACTTAATTTCCCCAGGACCTGGTGCATGGGAACTAAAAGCTCACAAGAAACTGAGAGATAGCAAACATCGCACTGTGTCTACGGCTAAAGCCATACCCACTCCTACTCACATGATGTTTGTTAAGCTGCACCAGGAAGGGATCCTGAAGGCAGTCATAAGTCAGAACTGTGATGGATTGCACAGACGCAGTGGCATGCCAACTAAAGGTAGCTAGATCACAGGACCTCACATGCATCCACTAGCTCCTTCAACCTATACACTCGTGCAGTTTGCTTACCACCACCATAAACCCAACAGGTCTGTTTGAACTTCATGGCAATAGTAATGTTGAGAAATGCAAGAAATGTAAGCGTGAATACCTCAGAGACTTCCGTGTTAGAACATCGCACAAAGTGCACAATCATGAAACAGGTTTGCGTTCAAATTACAACTATATTATGTCTACGATCATAATACAATGATCTACCACTACCCCCAGGGAGACTCTGTGATGACCCAGCTTGTAAAGGAAAACTCAAAGACACTATCATTAATTTTGGAGAGAGTTTACCTGAAGGTATTATACCCTTTGCTGTTTTTTCATAAGAATTTGGGACTAATGTTATCGTTTATTCTATAGATACACTTACAAAGAGCTTTGAACATGCTGAGAAAGCTGATTTGTGTCTAGCCATGGGCTCCAGTCTTACTGTGACTCCAGCTGCAGATGTACCACAAGTAAGCTACCGTATAGCGGGAAATTTTTGTGGGGGAAAATTTTTTGCAAATTTCACGGTTTGGCAGCTTTCTGCGAAAATTTTCCCCCACGAAATTTGTAAGGTATGTGGTTGTCACGTAATGTTGAGACGCAATCCCCAAAAAATTTCCCCGCGAATTTCTATTCAAGACGAAAGCGCAAAATTTTCCCCCCACGAAAATTTTCCGCTATATGGTATATAGTTATGTAAGATAATTTCAATTCACGAACGTAAGCCTTTTGTTTGGACCATAGAGCTGCCATTCTTCACATTATCCTATAACAAACAACCACGCACAAAACACGACTAGCATAGCCCTCTGCACTTGCTACTCATGGGCCAACGCTTAATATTTGTACTTGTACTATTAATTATATATTAGGCACTAGATAATTTTTTTGTAGTAAAGCAGAAAGGCCTGATGTGTCATGACCAATAATGTGCTGTATGTACAGACTGTTGGTGAGCGTGGGCAACGTCTGGTGATTGTGAATCTTCAGGCTACTCCTCTTGATCACCTCACTAAATTGAGGGTTCATGGCAAATGTGATGACTTCTCCAGACTTCTGATGGGCAAACTAGGTCTTGACATTCCAGAGTTTAGATTGAAAAGGTATGCACAATATTTACTGTACAGTCAGATTTCAGGCTGAGATTTGACTGTTTAAAATTATTTTGTACAGAAAAGTTGTTTTGAAGGCTGTGAGAGTTGGCTCTTCCATGAAGGTCACAGTTGAGAGTCAAGATGTGGAGGGTCTTCCATTTTCGTTTTTGAAAGAAGTCTGTTTTGGATTTACAGCAACGAACCCTGCTATTATATGCAAGCAAGCACCGTATCATTGGACGCCGTCACAAGTTGGAAGCAAATCAAGGATCAACGTTAAGCTTGTGTTTGAAGCAAATTATGGAGAGCCTGATATCAACCTTCCTTTGACTCTGGAAAGAGGTATGTAGAGTGGCTGGTAGTGGGTTACCTCCAATCTAACTGTGATTGTAAGCTATGTGCTATAGATAACACATGAAAGCATGGTTAGTGATGCTGTTTCCCCTCTACCGTAGATAAACCTGCAACAATTCATGTCTCCTTGGAATACAACCCTTTCACTAGAGAATGGACCATTCACAGGTCTGATGAGAAACCCAAAGAAGACTCCACTGAAAAACTAGCTGAGAAAGTTGCTGCTGCAAAGATAGAATGACCTGTATGTTGTTGTGAGCATAGAGCATTTTTGTCAGACTTTAGCAGTTGTTTAGAACTTGTAGAACATACATTATTACAGAATATTTATTTTGCAGTATTTTTTTGATGAAGTTTGCAATGTATGCTTGTTTTTTTTTTTAAACTTTGTCATCGATCTACATGTTAATAATCGTAATGTTGATGTTGATTGACTTCTTAGACAAGTGAATGCTATAGCTATGTAGTACATGGATAAATGCAGACACACTATGATAATATTATTGTGAGTAATGATAAAGGACAGTTGAGTATAATAAGTAACATGCAATGGTAAATATATACATACAATACAAAAACATGATAGAACATAATTCTGTACAAAAAATAGGTATTGTCACCTTATACACGCTGCATTATTAACTCCTCCCGCAGAAATTCCAAGTACTGTAATTTACAGTCAAGCTTCACAGGAGTTCGACGTTATCACTCTAAACCCCAGGGTCTCCTGGTTTCACTGAGCATCCATCACTCTCAACCCCAGGGTCTCCTGGTTTCACTGAGCATCCATCACTCTCAACCCCAGGGTCTCCTGGTTTCACTGAGCATCTATCACTCTTAACCCCAGGGTCTTCTGGTTTCACTGAGCATCCATCACTCTCAACCCTAGGGTCTCCTGGTTTCACTGAGCACCCATCACTTACAACCCCTGAGTCTCCTGCTGTAAGTGAGCTGTCCTCTTTATTAGATGAGTCTGCAATGTGGTTGTCTGAAGTTTTTTCTGGTTGCAATACATTTTCACTTTTTCCAGAGGAATCAAGACTAAGTAAGGAGTGTTCTGTTTTGCTTACCAGTTCTTCTTGCTTCCCCTGAGGTAAAAGGTGCTTCCAAGGATCTTCAAACATAGATTGATCATAAAACGGATCATGGGCATTGGGTCCGCTGTGCTTTTCACTCTGCATAGACTGGGCTGATCCAGCAGCATTTCTATCAAACCTCTGATACTTCTGATACCTTCCGCGACCACCATACCTTCCTCTTTGTTGGTTATAAAAGCCTCCCTGTCTCTTTCTGCTCTCAAAACGTGGTGCATGTTGATGATGATAATGTGGGTGCTTGTAGGGCATATTTGGACGATATTCACCTCCACCCCATCCTGAAGCTGGGAATGGCGGCCTTGGAAAAGGATACTGCGGCTGAAGTGGCAGGGTGTTGTAGTATTCGGCAGGAGGGGGTCGAGAAGATGTGAAGTGAGGATCCATTCTAATTAGCGCACATTGTTTTTGTTTTGCACAAGTGACAAAAGGGTTAAGTTATTATGGTTGCTAGGCAACCTAGCACTTGAGGGCACAAGTACGTTCAATGGCTGAAGAGCAATCAGAGGAGAGACCACCTGTATCTGGAGGCAATGGTGATCCAGGAAAGGATCCTGTGTTTCTGATAATGGTATCTGGCCAGATAGAGTCTGCTGAAGTAAGGATGCCTCAATTGTTTGTAGTTTATACATGTGTATAATATTGTTTCTACTCTAGTTTCCAGAGTATGATGATCTTTATTGCAACTATTCTTTTGTTTATGGGCAAGATTGGGCAATTGTGACTGTAAGTTTCTCATATAAAATTGAGCACAGTGCAATTAAATCAAGTACGTGCTTGTTTCCTGAGTTATAGCCTTGTTCCCAGACTCTCACCATCAACCTTACACTAGCTGAGTTATAGTTCAAATGCACAAGAATGAAGTTTAAGCTTGCTCATGCTCACTACACACACAGCTGTATGTTGTTGCTCAGCTCAGATACTTTATCACTTCTCTTAATGCTTATATGGTTTGTCAGACACACATCACCACATATTTACATGCATAAAACCTTGCATTATACCCCCAGTTACCCGTAGCATGTATTTTGACACTCTAGGGTCTGCTAGAAGGTATAACCCAGACTACAAAGAGAGGCAGTGGGCCAGAAAAACACTTTGTTTGGAATTTTCCACTTGAAGTTACATTTAAGAGCACAAATCCTTTTGGATGTAAGTTCTGCTGTACGTAAGCATGACAGGTTTGAGATCCAACCTCCTGGAATATAATAACATTATGCTTAAACTTAACCCCTCGTATTTATTCAGGGCCTCAAATTGTGATTAGTGTATATGGACTAAACAACCTAGGACGAGATGAAGTGAGGGGGTATGGTGCTGTACACCTTCCTATTTCCCCTGGCAGGTACATATTGTAAGATAATGATGTTGAGGACTATACACACCTGAGAGAAGTTAAAACTCCTAAAAATTATACAAACAGTATCATAGCAAGAGTAAATAAGAGAGGGAGTATTGAATTGCACATACCCGTGTACAAATACTGTGTACAAAGTAACATGACCTGCACATGACTAAACAATGTATATCCATCCATAATCTGCTAATAAATTTCTACTCTGACGTTATAAATAGGGTGTGGTCATGGGTTTACGTGCAGTCTTGTTGCTGTTTTCACCTTCCTGGAGCTGACTGTTTGCTTTGAAGTTTTTAAGCAGGTTTGTTAGGTCCTTCACAAGTGAGCTTGCTTATACGTGTGATCTATGAGCAGCTGTAAGTTTTTTGCCATTTTTTTTCTCAGCTCTTTATGATACAGCGGTGTTTTTGATCATGGCAACAGTATATAATAATAATAATATACTCTTGATCATAGTGAATAACCGTTTTAGTATTACATAAATATATGATGCCAGACTTATGGATAACCTAAGATTGGTAAGTTGTGTCCTAGTTTGTCAAGTTGAGTACTACAGTGAACATGATACCAAAATAGAAAGACATGACTTATGACTGGTTGCGAATATGCAGTCACTGTGACTACTAGGCATGTGCCATTTGTCACACAATAACAATTCTAATCTTCAAATGTCTACAGGCATTCTCTGGAAGTCCCAATGTTTGTACCTGAGCCAACATCACAGTTTCACGAGTTCTTAGGGTATATACTCTAGTGCACTCCATATTCTTGTTCAAAAAACTAGTTTATTTTCTTGCAGGTGGTTAGTAGGTCGAAGACCTGAGTTTGTTGATCCCAAGTTTGTTGCCCAAGGAGAAGGAAGAGAAAGTAAGATGATATTCACAATGGTTTTCCGTTGCTATGGATCTTTTTCTTTATTGATCCAGTCACAAGAACACAATCTCAAGGTCATGTCAAGCTAAATTTGAATGTTGTTACCAAGGACTTGTGGAAACAAGGTTATAGAAATGGATCAAAAGAACCAAATGTATTAGATAGTAGTAAGAATGATAGAACAGTACCTGTTTCAAATTAATATCAAATCAAGAGTAATAATACACTGCGTGGGTTTATTGCAACTACACGAAAGAGGAAAAATTAATGTTAGAATTACTAAGGTAAAAAAAGAAATGAAAAAAAACGACCCCGAAGGGATTCGAACCCTCAATCTTCTGATCCGAAGTCAGACGCCTTATCCATTAGGCCACGAGGCCGCATCCGCAAATCTAGTAAATTTAAAGCATTTTTATAACTCCGGATTATGGCTGCTTGAGCTAGCCCCTCCCATTCATACTAAAGCATCGCTAAAGAAATAATTATGGAGCTTGAGTTTGTGAAGGCGATTTATCCGTACACAGGGACAGGCCAAGCAGTCCCCTTATCATTTTCAGAATCAAGTATTGTTCTAGTTGTTGAAAGAACCAAGGATGGGTGGTGCAGAGGGTTCAGTGCTGGAAAAGAAGGATGGTTCCCTACTTCCTATGTAAAACCTCTGGCAAATAGCCTTCTATTGCAGGTAGTAAATTTATAATAATGTACAACATCTCTGTATAAAGGTGTTAGTATGGTTGGGAATAAATTGGTGATAGTGTATAACTATAGATTTCTAAGAATTTATTTCCACAACTGAAACATTCTCTTTTCTCAGCTTGAGATTCTTCATCAGTCCCATGGGTATATTTACAGCATTCTTGATTTATGTCCTAGTCTAATCATTAACCTCACTTGGTTTGTCTTGTTATGCATACCCACACCTACAGACAGGCATTGAACCCTCTTCTTTGGCCTCTGTTCTCTGCTGTGATGAGTGGACTGTTTATGGCACAAATGAAGATAAAATCTACTATGTTAATGCTGCAACGAAAGGTAAACATGCAATTGCGGACTCAAAATGTCTTTAGATCAAATACTACTAAGTAAACATACTCTATGGTAACTGTGGTTATCTCCAAGGTAAACAGTTAGCTGCTATAACTACATTGAGAGGGAAGCATTGCTTGTTTGTTATCTGTGGGATTATTTTGGTTGTGGTATGCATTCATGTACATTGGTTGATCTCTCTCATTGTCTTATTATATTGTGATCACTAACACAAGCTACAACCTGGGACCTTCCTGTGGTGACAGTGACTGCACCCACCCCCCAAAATTCCTCATCAGACACCTTATCTGACACGCCCACTGCTCACACACCTGGTGCTGATCCTACCAATGGTCAGCTCTTCAAAGGTTGCCTCAATACATTTCTGTGTTTTTGTTTCATGGTTATGCTCAACATTTGTTTTCTTTCACAGCACCTGTGCAAGTACAAACTCATGATGATACTGTTAAACACCAGGTATGAGTATGTTTATAGAATGTATACAATGTACACTGTATCATTGTATTGTATTGTCGGTTCTCATTACAGAAACTGAAGAAGCCCAAATATAAACTTGTAAGAGAATGAAAGTTATTGAAAGTTGGATATTGTTGTGATTTCCTTCTTAACTGAAATCATATAGGTCAATGGATTAACATTTCTTGAAAATGGTCCAGAGCAACCTCTTCTCAGTCCTAATGAAACCAGTTATGTGGATCATTTTTGGGTAAGTGTGGAGTAGATTATTTAACTCTCACCTTTTTATCCCTTATTTACCAGTGCACATTAGCAGAGTCTAAGAATGAGACTAAATACTGCACAGCCACAACCTATTTCAGCACACTTACTTAAATTATTTTCTCTATAGGGTGATAGTGGTGAACAGACTGGCTATGATGTTATTCTTGAAAAGCATTTGAATGGCAAGAATGCCATGAAGGAAATGATGGATTTCTTCAGAGAGAGGTGAGACACTCTGATTGTATTGACTGATAGTGGCCCCAAGTGTCTGATAACCTTTGACTTATGGATTAATGTGGTGTGCTTGGCCAGCCACCAAGCTAGATTGTGGTTTGACATGATATGCTGTAGATGAGGTGTTTTAAATTTACTACTGTTATAATTTTATCATGTTTCTGAATTCAACATGTGGCTGGACACAACATATTTTGCAAAAATGTTTACTCTATTGATCTACATGTTGCTGTGAGAGTTAGAGGTAATTATAATGCCTACAGTATTTTTTTTCTCTGCAGGTCTGCAATTGAGGAAACTTATGCAAAGTCATTGATGAAGCTCTCAAAGTCTACCTTAGGAGACACTGAAGAAGGGTAATTGGTTAAAGTTGTTTATGTATAATATAGACACCGTTATGTCCTCACACACAATCCCACACTACCTCATAATTATAGATCTCTTGGAAGAGCATGGCAAACACTGAAAGGAGAGTTGAGGTATCGCTCTGAAGCTCATAGCAAGTTTGCTGAGCAGGTATGCTACCGCCAGATAAACTAAAGAGTACATCATGTACACACATCTATACATGACATATATACATTTTGCACATTGTACGAAAACGCATAGCTTCAAAAAGAAATCGAAAAAAAGCTATTTGATTTCAAAGAGTCACAGAAAAAGGAGCGAAAAGAGGTATGTTTTTTTATAGTGTACACACATACATGGTCTTATATAATTAGTTCGTGTTGTTTGTGTAGCATCAGCAAATTATGGAAAAGTCAAGAAAACAAGTACAACAGTGGGACACCAGTATTGAGAAGGTATTGAGATGGTAGCTAGCTTTGGGCATTTTTTGGATTGATTCTGAGCAAAGCGAGGCTATACCCTGGTTGCATTGAGAAAAGTGGTGGTGGTGGTGGTCGTAATGTTTGGGCAAGATTTAAAAAGTCGCTCTAAGTCGCTCTAGCTTCAAGTTCCACCTGGAATAACTTCATGTGCTCATTTACCTTAAAGGTAGGACTGTCTACGTTCTCTGTATGAATCAAAATTCTGCTTCTAGCTGGTTTTCTGGACGCCACCATGAATCGCCTGATTTTAGTTTTCAAACTGACGACCCAAGACTGAATTCTAACTTCTCTTTACTTCAATTTTGCTGTAAATAACTGCTAGTATAGATTTGCTATGGATGTAAAGCTCTTCAGATTTGCTTTATAAGTCAGATTTCTGCTTCTAGTTGGCTTTCTGGACGCAAGCCCAAAATGAGCTGATTTGCGTTTTCGAATTTGATGACTCGTGACTTTGTTCTAAATACTTGGAAACAAAAGAAAAAGGCATGCATGCTGAGAGAGGATTTGCACCATGTGTACTGTAGTAATTTTTGTGGATGTGCACCATAGATGTAGTGTCTCAACACAATGATATGCCACAATGTATATAGCTCTCAATATATTTTTTTCAGGCAAGAAACTTGTTCTCAGGAAGGAAACTGAAAAAGGTATGCATTTCACAACAGTACATTTGGAAATTGCTGTTAAATATAATTTTTTTGGCTGACTGATTTATAGCAAACCTCTGGTTCTGACATTCCCATTGCTAGTGGTTTTAGCCTTGGTGCTCTCGGGAGAAGAAAAAGCAACACAACTGGAGATGATATCAAGAAGCTTGAGGAGAACTATAATCAAGCGCAGAAGCTGTGGGCTGACAATATGATTAATGCCTGTCAGGTACATTCTCTGCTTTTGTGAATCATCTGTGATGCAGCTCTAGCTGTGTTCAATACTTACTAACTTCAGGTGTATGAAAAACATGAACATGAAAGATCAGACTTTCTCAAGAACCATTTCTTGGAATACCTTGATTTGTGCATTGGTGTAGATGAATCCAGTGCTGAAGTAAGTGATCTGCATACTAACCAGACTATAGTTATATAACTAACTAAAGCTGGACAGATCAAGCAAAAGGGTCTGGCCCTATTGCTAAACCTCACATGAAATGAATTGACTGTACATGTGTTTCACTTGGCTCTAGACAATTAGTTATGGGTTACACATGCAGAAAATAACATCCATGATGCAACATGCTTTGTTGATGTTAATTTCTAAGTTGCTAATGTAGAAGTGCCAAGTGAGCACAATGGTTAGCTGTGGTTAATGCTTCCCATAATATTATTATATACTCCACATATATGGTGTGTTGATGTTTTCTGTGAATCATGTATAATTCAGATGTGTATCAATAATTTTTGACACTAACATTGGGCATACCTAGATCCTCCCTGCATGTACACACTCTCACATGACATTGTATATTTACAACCTTCAGTCTTTGTCAAGAGTTACTGATGCTATTGACCGTATCAATAAGAAAACAGACAGAGAATTCTTTATAAAGAAGAGAGGAACAGGGTCTCTTAGACCAGTTGACCGAGTAGTGGAAATATAGACATTATACCCACTGTACAGTAGCTCTACATTATTATTTTGCTTCTGTAAAAACACACCTTGATTTGATGTACATCTTACCACAATTTTTCTCATTCACTAATTATTCAGATGTTGACATGACATATAATTTGTGTTTACTCAGACAGCCACAACTAAACGCTGTGGTTCAGTTAACACTACCCTATGTGGTCGTGCAGGTTTTTTTTTTTTTTTTTGCATGCAGCATGTTTTGTGGGTGGGGCTAGATCATTTCCTGCTTGCGCATTATATGCGTGCGCGTATAAAAGCCATTAAAAACACGTGGCTAGGCAAGCTGAACCATCACCATCATCATGTCTCTCAGTCTGTTAAACCTACCGTCTGAAATACTTGTAGAAATTGTCTCGAAGTTGTCGACACGGGATAAACTACATGTACGTATGACATGTCGACAGCTGTATTCGGTCCTAAGTGATCCCATATTCTGGAACACAATATCTTGGAAGAACTTCAATCCTGTCCAAGACGAAAAGCCCCTTAAGACCGTTCTCAAGCTCGGTGCCCCGTTGCTTCACCACCTTGAAATATCAACTCTCAGTCGATTTACATTCAGCAAGTTCAAATCTGTTCTCAAGTCTTGTGAAAAGTTAACACACTTGACTCTGACTGGTTTCAAGTTGTCATCAGATAATTTGAAAACATTGCTCACTATCCTTCCAACCATTTACCAGCTGGAGTTTGATGAAAGTTTCAAATGTAATTACAGACAAATTTTTGAGTTAGTTCCTCTCTCAAGTACATTGAAGTCAGTCATTTTGTGCAAGACAAGTGCATATGTGTCCATTCTAAACACATGGTCGAGAACAGGTTACTCACCTCCTGAGGTGGGAGTAAGAGTAGGCTATGTAGGTTCCCAGTTCTTCTTGTCGATACAAAGTATGCCTACTCCAAAACACGAAGCAAATTTCTACATCTATTCTGAGAAGAAACTTCCATGCAATTTCCTCCAGCAATCTAGCCAATATCCAGTAATGGAATTTCACTTCAATCCCGACTTAAAAATTCCCTATAGTAAAGTGTTTGATACTGAGAATATTCTATGTCTTGGAAGATCAGGAGAAAAGTACACCAGAGCAGAATTTCTTTCTATGCATAGTGTTTTTGGAAGTTTGCCACAAGGAATCGCACCTATATCTCTTCCTGATTCTATCAGGTATTTAAACTTTAGTAATTACAAAGATCTCGAATCTGTTCACTTATCTCTAATAGCAGATGCTTGTCCAAACCTGTATCAACTTAATGTGGAAGGTTGTCGAAAAGTTTTGGAAGACATTAGTGGTCTTTCGTCTATTGTAAAGGAGTGCCAAAATCTTAGAAGTCTTTGTATCGCTCTCATCCATGTGAATTGTAGCTATTACGTACAAACAGTTCACCAGCCTGTGCATGCTCATCAGATTTGGCAAGTCCTTTGTCGCGCAAGGAACCTCACTCAACTAACGATTGAAGCATGCTTACTATCTATGTCTAGTAAACGTGATAATATTGACCGATCAAGTCATCAATTTCTTCTAGGTGCTGGCCCACGCAATCGAGTGTCTCATGTTCCATCTAATTTACTACTGGAACAATATTTAGAGAGAATGGTGGAGTTGAGAGCATTAAAAGTTGGATGTGATTGTCAGCATAACAATCCAATGCTTTTCTCATTTTTTGTGAAGCTGAAGTCTTTGACTTGTTTGGAGCTGCAAGGTATGAGAGTAGCACCTAAAGCAAATAACATCAAGGAAATCCTTTCACGTTGTAAGTTGACCCACTTAAATCTCAGCAGTGTGTCACGTGCTTCAGGCCGGTTGATACTTCCTGATGACCCTGATTGCTATGCAGCACTGGAACATCTACAATTGGCGAGTCGATGGCTTCACTTATCAAATGAAGTAGCCAGTGCTATGTCTCAACACAGACGTTTGACCCACATTAATTTAGTGTGCTATTGTACATCATTTGAGTGCCTCACAACTCTAGTGCACAATTCACCTCGTCTGGTGGAGTGTCATTTGCATGTTGCAGTGCCGAACTTTTTTGGTCCTACAACGCAACTGAAGTCTGAACTTCAAAGACGTGGTGTGAAGAATACTTTGAAGTTTACTAGAAAAAGACTATCTTACTATTATCATGTTCTACCTTCACTCTTCTAGAACCTCAGAACCAGGCTGTTATTGATGCTGTTATTGATTGTTGATCAGATTCATATTCAAGTTATTATGGCTCGCTGCTCTTTTCCTATTATCGACCTTTACCAAGTTATATCTCCACGTGGGCCTCGACAGACATAAATGCAGATGTAGACATTCAAGTACATAAAGTATGTTGAAAGGAGTCCATCCAGTACTTCAGGCTCTACTAGGGACCCTACTAACATGGGGACTCACTGCAGCTGGAGCAGCACTTGTATTCGTCTTTAAAGAAGGTAAGGTGAGTTCACCAAAATGTATGTGTTCTGATTGTCTGTAGATACATGGTCCATAACTCATAATTATTTATAATTATATCTACTATTGTAGGAACAAAGGAAAATCTTGGATGGGAGCCTGGGATTTGCTGCTGGGGTATGTTAACAAATTTTTAGTTCCTTAGACAGTTTAATGCATGTAACCCCTTTGAATTTTTGCTCCTCTATTGTATTCCCCTTCTATTAGTAGCCTTACTAGACAGAGAGGGTACTATTACCGTGACAATGAAATGTACAGGTTTTTATACATAATATGATATATAGTCTATTTGTGCAAGAGTACATTAGATTGTACTTTTGTAGTTAGTAATAATCTAGAGTTCAAAAGTTTCTTTACTGTACGTTTTAGTGGTTATCACCAGCATGGTAGTTGCCTCTGCAAGTCAACTATATATTATACCCTCAAAGTTGTAAGATATAGTGATATATCATACTAATAGTCAAATACACACATCACTTGTGCTAATTTTGTTTTGCCAAGAAACAGGTGGCTGCCAGAATAATTATCTTCAGACAGTTTAATACACACACACACACACACACACAATCACTTGATTGCTTCAGGTAATGTTGGCTGCATCGTATTGGTCTTTGCTGGCTCCAGCTATTGAGATGGCAGATGAATCTGGTCTTTATGGGGCATTCGTATTTCTGCCCATCTCACTTGGATTTGCTGCTGGGGCTGCATTTGTCTATCTTGCTGATTTGCTTCTCCCTATGCTTGTAAGTTCTGTTACATTCATTAATGTTATTATTGGAACTGGCTATCTGTATTTCACAGGGAGTGTATTCATCAAATGTGGTAGTATTGGCACATGGTGTTGAAAGTAAACCATCGCATTTGAGCAGCAGAAGAAAGAAACAAGACTCAATGAGTGATGCTGAGGAGGGGGACCTATTTGAGGAAGTTAGACACTCACACATAAAATACATGTGTATTGTATGTAGCTAATAATTATGCACACCAACCCTCTTTGATGTAAATTCACTTGGGTGATTTCTAGAGCTCCTAGATAGTCAGCCATACACATGCTAGTATGACACTATTCTTTTGATTCTCACAGGTATCAGTTAGTGAAAAGTATTCTGTAGACACGATAAGGCCAAGAAAGAGGTCTTCAAGTTGGTCCACTGCTGGTGATAATGGCTCCTCCACACTGGCCACACAAAGAGCAACTGTCAGCTGGAGAAGAATTCTACTGCTTATTGTGGCCATCACCATACACAACATACCAGGTACTAAAGTGAGTTGAAGTTTAGTGATAGTGCAGTTGTAAGTACTCCTGTATACCCTCTGTTGTGTGCAGAGGGTCTAGCAGTTGGAGTTGGATTTGGTGCTATTGGAAAAACACCATCTGCGACACTTGAGAATGCAAGGTTTGTAAAGAGTGTTACTAGATGCATTCACATTTGATTCCACCATCTTAAAATTCTGACTTGGCGTAGAAATTTAGCCTTGGGAATTGGAATACAAAATTTTCCTGAAGGATTGGCTGTTAGCTTACCTCTGAAGGCTGCTGGTATGGACGTATGGAAAAGTTTCTGGTATGTCAACGTTCACTACAAATGACCTTATTTACCAGTCACCTTTACATGTGCATAGGTATGGCCAGTTGAGTGGAATGGTTGAACCGATTGCAGGACTCTTTGGTGCCATTGCAGTAGTGGTATGTTATAATTCTTCTCAGGCTTTCCACTAAAACATTTAATACAATGTCATGACACACATTGTTGTAGGTGGCTGAACCTCTTCTTCCATATGCCCTGTCATTTGCAGCTGGTGCTATGGTGTATGTTGTAGCAGATGATATTATACCAGAAGCATATTCAAGGTATGAATTTTCAAGCTTGCTTATGTATGAAGTATGATTGTTTTTCCCTCCACTATAATTTCACACAGTGGAAATGGTCGACTGTCGTCGTTTGGAGTCATCGCAGGATTCATTGTGATGATGTCATTGGATGTTGGACTTGGCTAAAACAAGACTAACTAGATAGTAATCATTAGATTTGCTGCAGCAACAGTCATGCACCATGATCGAAATGTTTTCTGGACAGTGCAATATTTTCATTATTGTCTGACCCTTCACCTCTAGATCTGTGATGATCATGACCTTTACCCTAATTTGGGGGCGTTTAGGCCAAGCAGCAGCATAATTTGAAGCAACCTCATTCTCAGTCAAGATGGATTTGGAGCTAGGGACTCTGGACAAGTTACCTGCTGAGATTCTCCTACTCATTTGCTCCCACCTTCCATATAGAGACCGTGTTCAATTCAAGCTAGTGTCAAAGAGATGTTACCAAGTCTCCAGTGTTCCACATCTCTGGAGAGAAATCACCTGGACTAATTTCTCTTCGAGTGAAACACAGCACATAAAAGCCATCCTCAACAAGTACACAGCCTTCATTAATAATCTGGTAGTGTCTGGACATCTTCAACTGACAGATTTTTCCGCTGATATTGCCAAGTGTTCTTCCCTGAAGGTGCTAGTATTGCTTGGATTGAGAACAAACATTAGTGAACTAAACTTGATTGTAGCTCAGTTGCCTCTGTTGGAGCACCTGGAAATTGAGCCACAAAACTCGCGGTGTACAATAGAGAGTTGTGAACATCTGTTGTGCTTTCCTGATGAGTGGAGAGAGTTCTTATCATGTGTTGCTGACATACGTACCGTGGCGTTGGTTGTACCAGACAGAGAAGCAATGATTGAATTTGTGATGCAAGAGTGGGGGTCCCATAATTATTATCCTGTGAAGCTCAACCTGAGAATTTACGTTTTAGACAGGCAAACAATATTTTCTGAATCTCCCCACAAGTCACCTTTTACGACCACACTTAAACTCTGGAAATTTTACCAGCACCAAATGCCAAGTTGTGACCACGAAGCATCATTTCAAGTCCATCCGTATCGTTCTTTGCCTTCGTTTGGCTTGAAGATTCCTCCAGTCATTGAGATACATTTGACTCCTTCAAATCTCAATGGATTAATTGTGGCTACAGTTGGTGGGCTTGATGTTCCAATGTATTTCATCGAAACATCTCAATCTAGCCTTGTTTCTGCTTGCATACCTGATGTTTTTACATCCGAGAACCAAGATTTACCAGAATCTGTTGTGTGGCATAACTTACAAAGTATTCCTACCAACCATCTTGCTCATCTAAATTTAAGTGGTGCAAGTAATTCCTTGTTGTCTGAACATTTGGAGATCATAGCATCGTCAAGTCCTAGTCTCACTCATTTGAATCTTAGCACATGTATCAACTGCTTCTCATTGCTGTTTGGCCTGGCAGGACTAGCAGCAAAGTGTTTCAAGTTGAAAGCTCTGAACATTCAGCAGATCCCAATCAACACCATTGAGAGCATGAGTGACTTCTGGCGGTATCTGAGTATGTTTGGAAACCTTATTCATCTTGCAATGAACATGTGCCATTTCCATACAGCATCAACTATTCCCGACTGTAAGGAGCACCACTTTAAAGTTGCCACCAACATACTTGAACTAGAACTGCTAGGAAGTGATCTTGAAGCAGCCTATAATTTCCACCCCTTTCCACCACCTGAACTCATGTCACATTGGGACAAGTTGAGACACTTGAGAGTCGAAGCTACTGTGTCAGTCTCTCATACTGTGATTGGATCAATTTCAAACGGAGCTCTTGTTCACTGCAAGGCTTTGAGATGTCTCTATGTAGCATCTCCATTTTCATTCGAGCTTCATCCTGGTTCCCTAACTGGTGGTCAATTGAAACAGCTTTGTGTTTATTGTCAAAGACTGAACATGTCTGATTCACTTGTGGACTCAATCGTCCTTTGCAAGCTCACTCATCTCTTCTTGGCTGTTTGTTCTATTTCAAAGAAAAGTGTCTTGGCCATATTGGAGAAGGCACACACCCTAGTATCCTGTTCAATCAACACACACTATCCACCAGTGTTTACACCACCAAGTGCTGTGCTAGAGCTTCGGAAAAAGATGCAGGATATTGTTAACCGACGAAAGCCTAGTCTAGATGATTTTAACTTTGAGGAGGGGGTTATTTCTACCTCACCACTTTGGAACAAGAGTTCTTGTAAAATGGCCCTAAACTCTGACCTGATCACAATATGGAATCCTGGATTCAAAGAAATGTGATCTGAACCAAAATTTTGCCATTCATGTGCGTCATATACCAGTAGGCTTAGCCGCTACAGCAGGTACGCTTATTTTTGTTAACAGTTAATTTTATTGCTGGAAACAAAACTTTCACACAAAAAATAATTGTTAACAGTTAATTTTATTGCTGGAAACAAAACTTTCACACAAAAAATAATCATGTACAGTACAACACTAGTTATCGTTCTTTGGTAGGGTCTGTGACAGGAATGAGTGGTCTGGAAGAGAGGATTATTCGATAAAACAGTCCTGCAATTAGACCTCCTAGCAATGGACCAATCCAAAAGACATAGTGGTCGTTCCATCTGTGAGGAGCTGAGCTTACAATAGCAGCACTTAAACTGCGTGTTGGATTCATTGAGCCACCTGTAATGGAGAAACTGCGCGTGCATGTTGTTAATGATATTCATTGCATATTTTCCAAACCCAAAATGCCTAACCCGCAAGGAATTAGCACTATAAATACAATAGTTGACCTATTCTATTACGTGTTGTATGAGCCGAGAGAAGGTTAGCATCTCCCTCGATAAGGACGAGACAAGTCTTCGGACTTTCCATTTACAACACATGGTTAAGGCTATGCCACCTACTTTGTGGCATCTAACCACTTTTTTTTTTCAGGAACAGCTGGCTACTGGATTCATTGATAGACTAGCTATGACTGCCAATGAAGTAAGCTTACATGTTGCATGTGCATGGACATTTATCATAATCACTCTATTATGCAAGTTCTACACCACATCCAATTGGTCGTTACATCGTCCACACACACCTTGCCATTATCCCAGCAGCATAAGCAAACCCTGAGACAATAGGAGCAGGAACACTTGGACCACTGGAGCCATTTGCAGTAGTAGAACTCTTTTCAGATCGTTGCTGTTCCATGGTGGTGTGCACATAGACCATCACCAACATTAGTGTCAGCAACAACTCTACAAGTAAACCTTGCCACGGTTTAGTAGATCCATGTAGGTATGTCAGACCATAATCAACAACGGAGTCATTATCGGTAGTGTCATATGCCTAAAAAATGTTTATTTTATCTTGGGGAAAATTACAAAAGGATTTACAATCAACGAACCAGTACACAAGCTGCACCAGTAAGAGAGCCAGCAAGTTGAGCAATGAAATACACCCCAGCTGCTACCACATTGATTCCTCCTGACACAAACACACCAAGAGTAATAGCTAAATTCATATGACCACCACTGTGTATGTATAAGGAGGAAAAGGTGTATGTGGTACAACCAAGATGGGGAAATCTATGTGACAACAGAATGTACACTATTTATACCTCACATGTGATGTTGCGGCCATTAATGCCGCAAAGGCAAACCCGGTAGCCAATGCAGGTAGAGTAGCCGATGAAGTATAAGCATATGTACCCATTGATGATATTGTCACAAACACCAGCAGCCCAGTCGCTAAGAACTCAGCCAGAGCACGTCGAATTACATTCATATAGAACATGGGATCTCGATACCATGGTGCCCTTTTATATGGGCCAGATTTGAAGATTCCTCTTTGATGCCCCAAGAGAGGAGTAGAGTCTCTTGATCCAGACTGACCAAAGTTAGTTCTCATAATGACTTCACTTGAAAAATTAGACATCTGAGTCTCTGGTCACGGGATTTAACCTGCTGAACCGCACAACAGAATCCAAGTGTCAAACATGGAAACTTATACAACGCTAAATATAGACCAGACAACAATAGTGAAGATGTGAACTCACCACCTAGATCTGCAGATCTGATGATCAAAGAGCAAGGATCTGCAGCTAGCCCCGCCCCACCTACACAATAGCTATAGACCTTATGCAATTACGTTATTTTACGTCAAAATTTTCATAGCAACACCGGATGCGTTGCTACTGCCGCCATTTTGAAGGGCAAAAAAATAATGGCTGACATACGGAAGGCAAACAAATCGTTGCTTTACAAGTGAACTGATAGTGCATTTTGTATGATTAGGCATCTTTGGTAGTTCACAACTACCAAGACAGAATATAGCTAGCCCAGAGCGTGGAAGCAGCAATACCAACCACGACACGAAGATTATGATACAGAGCAAAGAACTGCTATTTTTGTCACCGTCTGCTAGCTATTTTAGCTGCCGCTGCTCAAGGATCACTTTGCAAGTCTTTAGGGCTGTCTGAGTGGAGGTAATCGAGCGTATGTTAGTTCACTGTCCCCACGGTTTTACTTCATAAATTCTTCGAACAAGCTGTCACTGTCTTGTATTGCTGCTGTACTTCCACGCTAAATTTGCCCTTCAAAATGGCGGCGTTAGCAACGCATGCGCGGTTTCTAAGTTGTGACGTCAATTGCATAAGGTCTATTCGAATTCGGTGTGACTTGCACGTGATCTAACCTCCGACTTTGCGCGAATTTGATTTGCTGGCGCGGCCGCGGGGGTAATGGGCTGGCTACGTACGCGAGACTAAGCGGGAATTTGAAGCAAACGTCAGCTGCAAAAGAGATAAAGATGCTCTGTGTGACTGTTGGCAACAACTGTTTCCCTCACTCGAGTCAGCCCCCTGCTCGTTCCGTTGGGAGAGGTAGAGGGAGGATTGGACAACAATACGGAGTGGTAGGACAAGGAAGAACTAGAATCAAGAATCTCTCTCCGCATCAACCTAACACTGTGAGAGATATAAATTACATGGGTACCATACACCTGGCAACTTTTGAGCAACTTGGTTGTCAACAAAAATTGCCAACAAAAAACACTATTGAGTCATACATGTACAAAAAAACATTATTGCCAATGGCTAAAAACTTAGATATAGTATCTATGCTGAAAAACAACCAACTTTTCAACATGCACAGAGCAACTTCTTACGTATTGTCTGCTCTTACAAAGGGTATCATACTCTTGGCAACTTTTTGAGCAACCTTGTTGGTAGCAAAAGTTGTCAACAGATAAGAAGCTGATCCTATCAGCAAGCTGCTGACCTTAAATTATGAAAGCATCAAGGTGCATAACCCTTGGTGCGAGACCAGCAGGTCTGCAGCTGTGCTATAGGACTCACTCAGGCTCGCCCTCCTGCTTCTCAGTGCCCCAAAATTTTAGCAGTATACATGGGTGTGGCCTCGAAGCTCAGCGCAGCCGCTCAGATAAGCTGAAAAGCCTCAGATCTCAGGAAATATTGGCTTTTGTTGCTTTGTAAAAGGACCTCAGGTCATTTGATATCAGTAGCTAAGCTTCTACTATCTATGCTATGAGGCTTGCTCAGGCTCTTCCTCCAAAATTATGGATGTGGCCTTGAAGCTTAGCGCTCGAAGAGGCTGAAAAGCCTGAAATCTCAGAAACTACAGGCTTTTGTTGAATTTTTTGTGTAATACTTTTAGATAATCTCAATTGTTTTACCTTGGTATGCCGCTTTTGAAGACTGGAGCTGTTGTTCTTGAGATATGGTTGGAACACACACACATAGACAAAACGACTACCGCAACCCTAGGTGCGCATGTGCACCAAGGGTTAAATATACTTAGTAACTTGCAAAACTGCGCAATAGCTTTTGCAAAACTATCTACTATTAATAATAGAATTACACTGCCTATATATACTCCTTGTATTTTTACTTTGCAGAAAATAATTGGACTTGTGGTGACCAAACAGAGTGTCCATGCTTTCCCTGACAAACGGAGTGAGTGTCTAAAGTTTCCCTTGAGAGAGTTAGACTCTCTGATAGCCGAATGTTTTTATTTTTTTCCAAGTAGATCCGGGCAATGAACGCTACAACTGTGCATTCACTATCAGGGATTCACTGTCGGACTACATCAATGTGACCTGCTGGGGTTCAGAGGAGTACATTGGAAAGCTACACTCCAGTTTCAAGATTTGTGATGTTGGTAAGTGCAACTTTCTACCACTAATTCACACCAAGTACTGTTCTTTAACACTTTCTAATCATGTTTCTCATCTTCTCAAGTGGAGTTGCAGAATTATGTAGTCTTGATGAAGAATGAAGAGCAAGAGGAGAAGTGGAAGCCATGGACTCCAAGGTAGTAGATGTGTTTCTTGTTTGTTCAATAGTATTCAGTGTTAAGTGGGCTGTCTAGACTCAGTGACCAATGTTTGAATACCCTGGGAGGAGTCATATGCATAATTGAACCACTAGTGGCTCTCATTTCTCTGTAGCCAGTACCACCTCAGTGTGAGTGAGAACCACTCCTCCCTCTCCCTCTACACTGGCTCAGACTATACAGAGTTTGTTGGCCTTGCACACCACCCACTTAGACCTCACAATGACTACTACACACTCTCTGACATCATGTCCAATGGTCACTCCCTGGATGGATCACACATCAACATGCTGGCCATTGTCAGAGAGGTATATGTCGTACATTCATGCACTCCCATAGTATATTGAGCTAGATCTGTTGAGCCCTCTCTATGTGACAAAGAGGAGGGTCTAGTTTAATAGACTGTAGCACTGTCAATACATGACCCCTCATATAAATGTAGGTGGGAGCCCCTAAGCAAATGAGTTCTAGGAGTGGTAAAGCATTGACAAAGTGTGATGTGAAGCTCATGGATGATGGATGCAACAGCTTTATCTTGTCCATGTAAGTAATAATCTCAGATGTTGTAGCATTCATGGCAATCCATCAGACAGTGTTGTACTCCCTTGCAGGTGGGATGATGTGCTCATTGATCTGAGTCAGACCTGGATTCCAAAGCAGAGCAGTAAGTTTAAGTGAAAAGATATTGGATCAATCTGACAATTGCCATACCTACAGATTGCTATAATTATTGATTTTGCAATAGTCTAGGGTCTTTGAGTATTTGTTTGCCATTCTAGTTCCGTACCAAATGGATTTGTACTGTATCTAACGACAACATTTCTGTGTTGCGTGTTAGTTTCCAATGACTGTTTCTGTCTATCTGTGAACATAGCAGTTGAATCTTGAATTTTGTGGCTTTTTTCTAGTTATTTTTGTTGTGGATGCTAAGGTGACCTTTGACAGTTATCGCAACAGTATGGTGGCAACTTGTGATCAGAAGACCATCATTACAACCAACCCTGGTAACCTACATTTGGAGTGTTTGCTATGAAACCATCTGTTACCTGCTAATAATCACTATTCTTCTGTTCTCTTCAGATACTACTGAGGCTCACCAGCTGTTTCAGTATTTGAAGTGTGTGGACTTTAGTTCCATGGTGGATTCTGAGGGATTTGACAATAGTCTGACTGTTGATTGTAAGCTGCATCAGACTTGTGGCACTATTATTACCATGGTGACTGAAGTATCATTGGTTTGTGCTACAGTGCTGAGCATCACTCAGGTGTACTCTGTGGAAGGACTCAACCTCTCCCTCTCTCAGTCCAGTGCTGATGACGCTCAATTCACAGGGATCTTGTTTGCCTTCTTAACTACTCTTAATTTGGTTAAAGGTGTGAATAGTGGTGTCTATTGCAGATGGTGAGTGTTATATTATAGGCCGTTCTATTTCACCCCAATCCCAGATAGGAAAGCTGATATTTGATGCTATAGGCTATAGTTGCTTCAAAGCTTTGAGGTGTTTTGAGTCAAATGCTTTCACTGAAACCATTATGACTGTCAATAAATTACCATTTCACTGGGTGCATATCCACTTGGAATAAACAGAAATGTACTAGTTAATAATAGTAGTGTAACTAGGCTACTAACATGTAATATTACTCCCTCTAGCTCATTCTCTGACCACACTGGAGATATTGATGGGGTTAGACTCTCAGAACGAGCAGCTCACGACATCTTAGGATGCACAGTTGAGTTTCAGTATACCTTATTGTAGCCTTGTTTCTGGCTCCTCCTTCACGAAAATATTTTCGTGAAGGAGAAGCCTGGGAGCCTTGCACTAATTCACTTACTGTGTCATGTTCTATTCTCAACTCGTACATACAGCCCCAGGAATTTTTATCACTGGATGAGGAAGTGACAACTGAAATCAATCATAGGATTTTGATCGAGAGATACAAAGTGTATTTCAAGGTACACATTGACGTTGTTAAACAATAATAATATATTATATTATTGTATGGTTGTACAATTTGCTTTACACACACACACACACACACACACACACACACACACACACACACCAGTGCACCACTAGAAACTTGGAGCAGCAACGAGGATATGTGCAAGTCCTAAGCATGAGAAATGTTACCCAAGAAGAGGTTCCCAGCTATAACTAGTATGCAATACATTCATTCACTGACTTAAAATTTAACTTGTCCATAACATTGAGCTGAGCTATTTTTAAATTATACAGTAGCATGCATACACATTGTATAATATTAATGATAATACCCCGATAGGATATGTCATAAATATTACATTGTGCATATTAATACAGTACAAAATGCATGCATGCATACAAGGGCATCATGATCACCCACTATGATCATTATACTATTCCTGTGAGTACTGTTTGTGTTCTAATCCATTGTTCGAGTGCCACATATGCCTCACCAGGACCAAGGTCTAGATTTTCATCACTGGACATAATCCCATAGCCTATTCAAGAATAACATCATTGCGCACAAATTTCTACAATAGCACTAACTATTACTGTACCTTTTAAATAGTGTTGTTGGCATGCCAATGGAATATCTTTACCATGAGCGAAAATCATCTGAGAAATAGTTTGGGTATGAATTAAATCATTGTTCATTATTAACATAATCACTTCACTTACTTCAAAACACATCTCAGCAGGAAAGTATCGTAGGTCTGCTTGTAGAGCTTCTTCAAGAAACCTCCTCAGTGGTATAATGTGTCTTGTCTGGGATGTCCTAAAACAAGGAGGATTGAGTACTGGTCACTAGAATTTGATGTACATGCATCAGCATGTATGGCCCATTGTATCAAAGATCTGATAGGTTTAGGCAAATGCATTGGCCAATGTAGCTTTGTGCAACAGGTCAGAAACTATTACCATGCATGCCATCTCTGCATTGGTTATTATTAAAAGTGAATCTGGTTTATATATGAGGCTATGAATGTGTACCAATCTGTGAAGAAATCCTCAACAATATGAAGGTAAAGGTCTGGCTCTGGAAACTCGCCTCTCTCCCATCCTTCCCCTGCACATGTGTCATTGCAGTTTGATGCAGGCTGTATGACATTGTATACTTAATGTCCTGTGTTTGTACCTTGCCGAGGTGGTGTGCTGTAGTAGTAAACAACAGGATGGAGAAAATTGCACTTGTCAGCTTCAAATGGATTTCCAACAGCTCTGTCTTCATGTAGAACATCATTGCTAGGTGGGAATAACAGTTCAATCTAGCTATGCTTAACAATGCTACTAAAAGACACTGTGTACTTATGAAGACACAATCATACCCTGGTCCTGAAAATCCTTTCCCATATTCAAAGTCCCAAATAATGAATCTTTCAATGTCATGGCCTGTCATTTCTATATAGACAAATGTTTACAAACAATAATTATAGATTATACCAAATTTTGATGTGAAACTAGCACAAACCTTTAAACATAGGTAGAGATTGAATGGGCACTTCTTCCAGATAAACAATAGTGCTTTTACTTTCTGCAAATTCAGACATGAAATGAATCAACAGTCAGCGGCACCCTGTGATGTATTATGTCCTATAGGTGCAGCTTACTGATCACAATCACATCAACCAGCACTCCAAACATTTGATATGGTCCCTGCAAAGAGGTTATGGTTGAGTATACATGAAGAAGACATTAAATTTGTTCTCACTGAAGCTTCATTGATTCTTTTGATCATGTGATTGAGGAGGTCTATTGAGGGTAGGGTCACTGAAGGCCATGGCACACCATGATACTGCCACTCCAAATGATTGAATAGAGCTCTTCCTATTAACATGAGCGTCATACAAACCTACAGTATTCATATTTTATTGTATGGAGCAACAAAGTACCTGTGTATCTAAATCCATGGATAAAACCTCCAGCAGACTTTCTGTAGTCCAGGGAATGAGCAGCAGCTCCAGCTGTATACACAACAAAATAATGTATCACAATAATTGAAGTTAAGAATCATTATAGTTAATTATATCCTGCTATCACCTATAAACAAATCTTCAATTCCACTGGCTTGATAATTGAAGTCAATTGTAGGGTACTTCTCTTTTGACAGTCCGAGAGAGAGAGTCGAGTTGAAAATAGAGAAATCAAACTACATGTAGTGGATATTTGTTGTTGGTGAAAAATAAACATCATTTAAAAATATAGGTGGAGAATTCCTAATAATAATAATTATGAATACCAACGGCTAGAAGCCTGCATGACTCTTAATGAGGATGTGTATTTATAAACATCATAAATAATGTTGACACTGCATGGTATGCCCATGCATACAAGATATCAAGGTACAAAGCTCATGTTTATACCTCTTTCTGAGTGATAACATGATATTGGTCTAGGTAAATTAAGAGTAGATTCAAGTATAACAAAATTGATCATTATGGTATATACCTTAAATCCCAGGCAACGTATGATAACATCATAAGGATGAATGGCAAGTTGTTGGTCTATTATAGTCGTGAACATGGAATAAACCATTGCTTTACAAGTATTATTATAGTTCACTATTATACCTTGATCATCAATGAAACCAGGAACTTTAATATGAATCTTATTGTCATCCCCTAGCTCAAATCCAATGCCCGATGCTAAATCACCCTCTTCCAATAAATAAGAAATACATACAGGCAATCAGGTATCTATTTCCTTTTCCCACTCAAATCACTTACCAATCCATTGTCCATCCAGTGACTTCAGTTGATAAGTATCCAGCTGTTGGACATTAACTGCCCTGCATGACATTGATGTGTTACATACAACATGTGTAAGGTATCTCAGGCAGCATAGACAATAGCTAAGTTACCTGACATCACCAACATAGTGTGTTTGATAAGCCATTTTTAATCTTGATCTAATTGAAAAAAATATAATGTACATATAATTATAGTGAAGGTATTACATGTAATTCTATCAAGGTAACATCAATTTAAAGTCATAATGAATTATGCAGGCATTGAATAAAACCACAAACTGGTATACAATAACACTTCCACGTCAATCCCAATATACCTTCCACTCATGTGAATATACGATGTGTGGGACACAATATGATCAGCAGTTTCAAAACCAGAATTACCTATATTCAATACACAATCAGTATCAATGGTGTGCATTAATAATTATTAGCTTTTTATATTCATCATTAGTATCATTAATTGGCACGTGCTATTATAATTTTACTTGGAGGATAACTATTTCCTAGGACTGTAGGTATGTATGTATTACTCAAGCTCACCACGACCAAGAATTAGGACTGCTTTGCCTTCATAGTCTTCAGGATCAACTGACATCGATTCATAGCCCTGTATTATACTATGCAATATACGGATACAGCATTATACACAGAGCACACATACCACCGCTAGCTCCACTCCTAAGATGTCTGAAGGAATATTAGGCACCCATACACCAGTGCTGTCAAAATTATGAGTTCTGCAAGTTAGCTTACTGCAATAGAGTCATTCTGTACGTACCATGCGATGACCACTCTGCACAAGTGAATCGTCCCCTTCCTCTCCTTGAGGTGGAAATACTCACTTGGCCGACTGATGTCTACAATCTCTGTATTGTATACTATCTTTAAATTCAACTTAGTTGCAAAGTCTTCAAGATAGCGGACCTAGTCAGTGCAGATGTGGATAGGTGGAAGAGCATTAAAAGCATGCCATGAGGGACTTAGGTTACAGGCTATTAACTACAGTTTGGTACATATAATTATATTATTATAGTCCAGCATCGTGTGAAATAGCTCATGTTGATCTTACATAGTCATCAGCAGGAGGGAAGTAGTCTCTGGAGTAGTATCTCATTTGAAGGGACTCATCATCACTGATCAGTGAGTTCCAATCATGACGAAAGTTAAACTCCTTATTGATGTTACCTATAAGTGGGCAACAAGACCAACAGTAACCACCATGGTGAAACTAGATGATAATATAATTACTAGAATACAATGGGTTAATAATGATTATATTCATACAGCTACTGCAATACCATGCATACATGAAGACTATGGCCAGCAAGCTATTTTGAGCCAACAAATACCTGTGTTTCTTTTGTTGATTGATACCAATTTCCGATGTCTTGGATAATGACCAAAAAAGTTTCCTGTGTGAATGAGTGTGTGTGTGTAGGGGTGGGGGGCATGTCTTTTGGAGCACTACACAATGAATCATCAACAGTGAGTGCAGAGTAGCCTCATCCGATATCCCCACGCTCTCCTCTTCCACTAGTTTTTAAGGATGGATAGGCTCAAGGAGGAAGAGAGCTTGGGAATGAGGCTAAGTACAGAGCTCTGGACTGGCTCTGCCAGACAAGCACAGAATTTCACAACAATTAGCTCTAGCTACTGTTGGCCATTTCTGCTGAAACTATATTTCACACAATTATAGCAGCCTCGTTGCTTCTGTTGGGAAACTCTAATATCTTCTGCCAGAGCAAGCTCAAGATGGTGGTGTTAAGGATGCTCTTATGATCTCAGTAATCAATGGTACCCTCCCAAAGAAAGCCCATCAGCAAACACATTGAATTATAACGCCATGCATTGGGTGACCAGCACTACCTATATGCAGAGCTACATAGTTGTAAATAACATAAAGTCAGGAGGAGGTCAATGCTGGTATATACATCAGTTTTCAACTCGATCTTAGCATTAATTTCTTCACATAATATTGTGGGCCAAGGAGTGCTGCAATTAAGACCATGCACCTGCCAGTTAGGGACCAAGATCCACCGCTACTACTAGCCTAGGGAATGATTTATCTATGAATTTAGCAAGCTAGCTGACTGTGGAATCTCAATTATTGTTATTGCAATACCATTATGGCTTGATATCTGTACCTGCACTGGTGTTTTTCTCAAAGATTACATAATCTCTTCCTGCTTGTTGAAGAAAATATCCAAGTTGCATTCCTGCAGTTTTGTACAAGCATTATTCTAGCACAAACTCTAAAAATAATATTATATGACTCCAAACTCACGTTATAATATAACAGAATGAATGTATTATATACAATGGCAATTGTAGTTTGATGCATAAATAGTCATTTACTAACCTCCAGGTCCTGCACCAATGATACAGTAGTCTACTTCATCAGCAGCTGCTTGCCTCGAGCTCAGACAAAGAAAACAAGAAATTGTAGCCACCAACACGCCATTCAGGCAAACAAAATTTCCTAATCTTTCAAACATCCTACATTTCCAGCAAGACAAAGCTTGGCTCATAAAATTCCATGATATGCAACGCCCCTTTTAATTTGTATGTGCTACTCCACATTCACCACAAATTATGCCATAATTATAGGTAGAATGTGAACACAGAGAGTGGAAATCTTACCTCTGACTGACTTCAATTCTATTTCTTGCCTTCAGTCACGTACAGCCCAAGACTATACACGTAGCATGTTCATGCTCAACCTGACTTCAATTGAACTTTGACTTTGAGTACAGTAGCAGCTGAATTGCAATGAATGACATCATGCCCGTGGGAAGGGTGGGGCTACTGCAGTGGACATAAGTGGGTGGGGCACGTAGAGTAAAATGCCAGTGACAGTGATGGAGACTTCAGAGCAATTTAACAGGCTTGCAGACACTGCTTACAGGGTAAGTATTACAGTTATTATTCAATAATGTAAATCGTAATTTTTCCTAGTATTATTAATTCCATACATTGTAAGTATTTACTTTAATTTTTAATTTTCAATTTTATTGGCTATATAAGTCACAGTACACGCAAGTGTACATGAAAGTGGTCGTAGTGTCCGCATTATAGTTTTAAACTGAAAGCTGAAACTGTATACTGATACCAGATGCCGCAAATGGTGGATGTAGTCAATGTGTCCTAAGGAAACTGGACAGTCACTGCAGGGTATCAATAATTATTTGTTCTTCACATGTTCCATGTACTGTGATTGTAGGCCCCCATATTATTGTAGCACCTACAAAACAGCCAGGAATAATAATTATGGTAGTGTAAACTATATGTCTACATCCTACTGAACTGAAACTCTGTATACAGTGTACTTGACCATCTTCAGTTGCACAGGGTTTTTATTAGGATTTTTCCAAGAGGGTATATAACCATTGGTCACACCCACTTCCTGTTTTAGTTACACTATTGACACATTAACATTTGGTATTATTGAAGAGAGGCCTATAGGCCTTCCCTGGAGCAATTTAAATTTCTCGAGTTGGATAAAATAAATATGGGAAAGGCCTACATAGTTGTGAGGCTAATTATTGAAGAGATGATTATTTGTGAAAAGGAGCTAGACTCATGCAGAAACTTGTGTGAAACATTACCTGTCTGTCCTTTATAGAGAGGCTGTCCTCTTCTTGGAGGTTCTGTTTGTATTGCTACAATAGGGAATTGGAATTTTTGGGAACTAAGAATCGTCCTTTGTTGAGAGGTTTATAACACAGTGTCCCTATCTCGGAGGGTCCACTATCGGAGGTTCGACTGTAGATGTCCTTTATTTAAATTTTGAAAAGGATGGCCTAGTGAAAGTGAACAGGGTGTTTCTAGAATACATTAATTTAGGGTGTGTGTATTGTTTCATTGATAGCTGTGTGCAGGTATTATTTTAATTGTTGACTGAACATTTCCTGTACTATTATTTAACTCCAAGCATCCACTTATTCTGTGAATGAATTATATGCTCACAAGTTCAACCAAATCAAATTGAGAATGATTGATCACTATAGAAGCTTAAGCTTGTAATTGCTCCATTAATAATTATTTTTATTATGGTTTGAAAAAAATGATCAATAAATTGCACTGGACAATTATAAGTATTCCTCAAACTCTATTACTAAATTAGGTTGCAAAGGAAAGCTGGTACCAGTTTCCGTGATCATGCAGCAAGGCTCTGGGACCGGTGGGGCACTATCTGTGATAGCTGAAGGGAGCAAGACTGGACACTTCATATCTATAGGCAACACAACCCAGGTCTCCAAGGCAATCCAAGTGGCATTCATCTTGAATGGATGTATCCATGGGGAAGTATGCCAAAACAAAGGGAAAAACCCTAGAATGAAACAAAAAGGAGACAACAAAGCAAAGACAGAGTGGGAAAAAATAGAAAGGAAATGAGAGCAGACATGCCACAAAGCTTGGAACAAAGGACATGGTGGACACACCTACAGTGATGAGAGTGACTCAAAAGTCAAAGATGGAGACAAGAAAAGTGTAATGTGTGGGTCTTCTACACACATTCACAACTTTCAGAGATTGCCCCTGAACAAAAAGAAACAGAATGACCCTAATGGCTCAACAAAGTGCCACGGTAAGCAGCCTCAGTATGATGCAGCAGATGAGGGAATTCAAAACGCACACAAGAGAATTTGTCCAAGGAATAAACATACAGAACATTCATTGGTGCATAGTGGTTGGCTGTGAGGAGGGTACAGCTAGTGGTCGTTGCAGTTGTTTTCAATTCCTATTTTATAGTCTTGCCTAGCTTGTGTCAAGACAATTCATGCAATCACATGCATTACGATCAAAGCAGAGTGATTTATATAGTGCAGAGAGAAATGTTTGGAGTATATAACGTGACATACGAAGAAGAGGGCAGCATGTGATGCTTGCAGCAAATGGTTTCATCAAGATTGCATGAATATTCCCATCGATGATGTGCTTGCCACAATGAGCATATTCACTGGATAATCATCAGGTTCATTTATTCCTTTGCATTGTTCATTGTTACAAGTTGAATTTTAAAGCTAATAATAATTTATTGCAATTGTAATTTTGAACACGACAATAATAGAACTGGTGCAACACACAAACATGCATAAAAAACTAAACTAAAACATAATAACATTAAAGGCACTCTCTCACGGAAGTGACCATGAAGACTGCTGTATACGTGGCACTGTCTTGATTCTCAACTAGCTGTTGTATGTATACATAATTAATACTCATGCATCTATAAGTACACTGTATTGTGAACTTGAATAGTTAAGTTATTTTGCTGTCAGATAGTGATGAAAAAAGGAGGGAAAAAATAAGCAAAAAACCAAAGAGTTTATAATTTATATAGATGAGATCAATTTATAAATAATGTAAACTCTTTGGCAACTCTCACTGCCTCAGTCAGTTTGTCAGTGCCTGGCCCTGATGCCTTGGCAACACCTCTCTTCCCTCCTCCTTTGCCACTGATGACAGGGGCCACAGTCTTCACCCATTTATCAGCAGTCAAACCTTTCTCAATGAGACTCTGAATGTGGGAGCAGTTACATTACTAGTGGAGCACAACTGTATTACGGTATGACTTACATTGGGAACTAGACAGTGAACAAGTACTTGGTGGTTTTCATCATCAACACTCAATAACATAGCAGCAGTGTTTGGAGCTAGTGACTTGAGCTCATTCAGTGCAGCTTCTAATGCCTAACAGAAGGGAAGACACATCATGTTAGTTCCCTTGGCACACACAAGTGCAAGGTTTACTGTAGTGATTTAGTCTTTATGTACATGTGTGTGTGTTCACTATATCTCAAGAACAGAGTCCAGTCAAAAGCAGCATTCTGAGCTAAAAAATAGAGATGTACATAGAAAAACCGTAATTCAAGATCTGAGGCTTTTCTGCATCTCTGAATGCTACATAGAAGCTTCAAGACAACAGAGCTCATGCAGTTGCTTGCCTGGGCCACAGAAATTCTTTGACACCAGGTCTAACTTTACTGAACATGCATTGTACTAGCACAACTAGTAGTTGGCAAGTTACTACGACAATGGACCCTCAACACTCCCTGGAAGCTAGAAGCAGGATGTTGCTGTTAATGTAGATAATCAGATTATAATCCTTTAGTCTTGGAGGCTCTAGCTAATATAGTTATAGATTGTCATAGAGGTGAGGGTTAAGCACCTTTGGTCAGTTTGGTGCTCTTCATTCCTTCCATAAACAAGTAAACACCTTTTACCTTGGGCTGTCCCTTGACCTCTGGCATCACTTCAACCATCACTCTAACATTCTGGGGGTCAGTGAGACCATCAAAGAGCTCTTTGGCTTTGACCACACCCTGAATATTAGCAGGGAGAGGGAGGCAGAAAGAGAATCAAATATCACACACTACACAATGGAGTCTCAACCTTTTGTATTAGCTTTTTTTTAGCAGCATAATCCATCTTGGAGAAACTCTTCTTCAGTGTTTTGAGATTGTAATGCATGGCGTCTTTCTTCCATTGAGAGATAACAGCAGTTGATAGTTCCTAGAGAAGAGTACACCAGTAAGTAGTTAGCACCACATTATGATGACCCTTTACCTCACTAGCTGNGGTGTGCTCTGACAAGCTTTAGGGAGAACCCTGATAAATTAGAGAGTGGAGCACAATATCATTTATGTACCTTAAAGAAATCTCCAAATGACCAGTTTCCAAGCATTTCAAAAAAAGTGTGATGGTAGGTGTCCTTGCCCACATCATCCAGGTCATTGTGCTTGCCTCCAGCCCGAATGCACTTCTGAGAGTTTACTACACGAGTCAATTTAGCAAAGTCACTGCTTGGGTTGACAGTGCCTTGGAAGATGGGCTTGAGGTGTGTGTGTGTGTGTGTGTGTGTGTGTGTGTGTGTGTGTGTGTGTGAGTGTGTGTGTGTACAACATATACAGATGTGTGAGGGGGTATAAAATACTTATTACTTTATTAGAAGTAGACACATGTGTTTTCATTGATACATTATGACAGAACAAACTCTGACCTGGTTCATTCCAGCGTTGACAAACAGTAGTGATGGATCATCGTGAGGTATGGTTGATGAAGTGTGAACGTATGTGTGACCATGTTGCAAAAAGTAGTCAATGAAAATTTGCCGAATTTCTTTACTTGTTCGACTAGTAGTGGAGCCTGAGTACTTGAAGGCTTGTAGCAACTGTGAAAGAAATGGTGGTACTGGGTAAGATATAGCAATGACGAATTAGCTAGGGATATTAGAAGCATGATACAATATGGCCTGAGGGGGATAGCAAACAGTCTGAAGGGTTTGGGTAGTGTAGTTTTCTGAGCAAATGTGCAGCACAAGCCAAAGTTAATTCCGAGCGAAGCGAGGCTATGTTTGGGTTCAATCGAGATTTTTCGCGGATGACGTGGTGATGGCAGACCAAGGTAAACTTCGCGGCGTATCTTGGCTGTGCTTCAGCGATTTCTCACAAAAGTAAGTAGGGCACTTTGCCTCAACATGAACTAGCCTGGGACCAACTTGAGAAATTAAACTGTAGCTTTAGAGCATGGATAGAGCGCCTTTTGACTTTTTGGGCCAAGTAAGATTGTAGATTTTTACTGAGGCGATCTTTGCCCAGGTGCCTAGACTTGCGACGATCTTTGCCAGAGCGATTGGGAATGTGACCTTTACATCCAGCTGAGCGAGGATTGCACTTAGTGTACCCCTAGTATAGTTTATAAAAGGACTTCATTCATGGGGCAGTCAAGATTATCAAAGCTGGTAAAGGTCGTTACAAACGATGTGCCTGTGGTTGCCTAACATCTTTCTAGACCAAGTACCTTTAGGAGAGGGGTCTCTTATGTTTATCTGCAGAGGCACATGCAGCTCTGGCACTGGGTTTGATCGACGAGCTCTTAGAGGCTGTTCTTGCATAATTTGCTACGACCCAGTACCAAAATGAGTGGCACATAAAAAATTATACAGCTTACCAACAACAAGGGTGCTCTTTTCAAACCTAGACAACCGCGAGCCTTTCCACGCAGGAGCATCGGCAAACCGATGTTATATCGACTCAACCACTTGAAAAATACACTATACCGTTGTCCGCAAATTTCCAGTTTGACCACTGACCTTTGACCTTTGCTAAATAAGCTTATTGATTTAACCCTTGCTAGCTATGCATGCGTAAATATAAAAAGCAGTAATGACAGCCTCAGGTCCAGTCAGCAGCAAACGAAAGCATTTTAAGACACTTAAGAACTATTTGAACTTACCAAAATACAGAATATATCGAGCAGCACTGATAATAGCAGCGTCTTTGAAATATATCTCCATGGTGACGATTCGTGGTACGCGTGCATATATATATCGACCGTTGCCGCGTTTTGACTACGCAAGACGCCACTACAACTCAGTTTTGGAGGAGATCGAAACTATCTAGACTACTCCTAACGAGTTTGGATTCTATCTGTAACTTGAACTGACAGAGCCGAGACCCGCAGTAGTAACTGACAAAGTACGTAACTGACTCAGGCTAGACTCTGTGAGGAAAATGGAGTTGATTACATCTGAATCAAAGCCGTGAGTTGCTAGACTAGTTATAGTCGTATATTCAATGTCGATCAATGAGTGCTGAATCGTCCCAAACTTTCTAGACTAAGCACTGTGGCTATGCGGATGCGTAGTGGGTGGAGCTCAGGCTATTCAACAGCAGATAGTCGGATGAGTTGTTACCGCGGAGATTCACCGATCGTGCCACATTTTGATATTGGCTGTGATCCTTCAAATCAAGGTTTGCCACCCTAAACAAAGATAGATAAATTAAATACCTTCTACTAAGCTAAATCATGCATGCATGCATGCAATGTCCACAAAGTATGAAGGAGGAACCTGATTAAGCTTTACTTATTCATCGATAGGTCGAGATGAAACAAGTTCAACTCAACCAGCTAACTATGCTGCTAAACTTCGGAAATGTTTACTGACAACCAAACATGAGGTGAACAAACTTTCCATCGACAAAGTTTGGCCCAATCTACAGAGACTGACATCTGCACTTGACAACAATTTGTCTCTTGCCACAAGCATTGTACGAGGGCGCACAAAGATTGAGCTCACTGGTGTTCTCAAAGAGGACTTGCTGAAAACAGCAACAATCACAAAAAAGCTGATTGTTCCAGATGGAAAGAGAGAGAGAGCTGCCTACAGTGGACTGTGTAAAGTTAGACGTCTCTTGACGGACTGCACTCGTCTAGCTGCTAAACTCCATGACAATGTGTCATCCAGAGGTGATTCCCTCTACAAGAGTCACTGTTCAACCACTGAGGCTACAGCTAGTACCACCAGTGTGTCCACTCATTGGAAACCTTCATTGAACTGTCCCTTCTTCTTGAAACCATCTTCACTGAACTTTAAGGGAATGATGGCTGAGTACGAGGAGAGCCTTGCTGCAGCACTAGCAAAGCAAGATGGTGACCAATCCCTTACTAACAACATCATTGCCTCCAAAGAATCACGACCTGAAGTCAACTATGGAGCTACCTGTAGGGATCTGAGCAGTGCACTACTATCAGTTAGTGCCACTCAGTCAAACAAGGAACAACCAGACAGCCAACAAGACAGTGAGAAGTACACTACAGAGCAAATAGTCTCTGGAAGTGATAAGCAAGTGCTACTTGTAATGGCAACCAAAATTAGGAACAGATTGGCCAGGGTACAGTCTGACTCAATCAAGCTCTCTTATTCAGTTCAGACCCAAAGCTTGGACATATTGAAACACTCTCTTTGTACACTCAAGCAACAAGTAGAGAACATCATCAGTAAGCCTGTGAGTCCCAAGATGACTGGGATGCTGAAATCAAATTTTCAGAACACACTCGCCCTTGTGGACAAACTTCACAACTCTTGTAGTAAGGCCGATGGAGTTGGTGCACGAGTACTGAGCAGACTGAGGTGCATTCTAGACATATGTGGACGAATGGCTACTAACTTGCACATCCAGATAGAGGTAACTCTGGCAAGCCTCAAAAAGCAGTCTGTAAGGAAAGGTCAACTGAAGCCAAAAACCACTCAGTCTTCATCCACTCAAGCAGCCTCTATTGATTCCACCAACATCAAGTGTAAGTCAGCTATCAAAACTGAAGTCAGTACTACTCAGATCCCTCACCACGTGAAGCCCGATAGCAACTCTTCAACTCAGACCATGGAGAGTGAGCCTGGACCAACAACCGGTACCACAATGAACACTCACTGGAAGCCATCGATGAACTGTAAGTTCTTTCTTAAGCCAGCAACTCTCATCTTCAAACACATGACCCAAGACAACCTACATAGTCTTACAAAAGCACTGGCTGCTGATCATCCAAAGTCAGAACTCAATAGCAACACCAACTCCCCAGATAAGTCAGAGAACAGCAACGTCAACTACAACAATGCTTGCAAGGACTTGAGTGACGCTCTCCAATCAACACCACCTGAACCCAAACAGCAAACCAAAAAAGAGAGTACAACTGTGCCTTTAACTGTAGAAGAAAAGCGAGAAGCATCGAATCGACTAGCAAATAAGCTCTCACTTTGCTTGATTGCAGTGCAAAGGGAGCTAACTAGACTCTCTCCTGAAGCCGTACGACCAAGTTTGGATGATCTAAAGATTGCAGTAGACAATGCTTCATCACTTGCTATAACAGTTAGCAGAACTGTGAGAGTGGAGATGACTAGCCTCCTCTTTGAAGATCTTCAAGACACCATCAAAATAGCAAGCAAACAACGTGTTCCTGCTAACAAAATGGAACAAAAGACAAGTCGTGGGTTGAGCAGAGCTAAACGACTTCTAGAGGTTGGTGTTCGCATGGCAGAAGCTCTTCACAAACAAGCTGTGGTGTTTTCAAGAAAAGATCCAGCATTGCTTTCTTTGCCTTCTGATTTGAGCCCATTGTCAGGTGAAACAGAGTCACCTGCTGCTAATTGCTCAGTCCCTGCTCAAACCAAAAGCAGTAAAGCAGTCACCACCCAGCAATTAACTGCCACCACTACCAGCAAGATCAATCCCAAGAACAAAACTGTACAAGTTGGCAAGCAATTGAACCAAAAGTCTAAAAACCCAAGACAGAGATGCCATATTAAAACTTCTCAAGATAGTCCTGCTGGCAATTCAAAGACACCTTCCAGAGGTACAACATACAAACGATCACAACTAATTTTGAAGCGGTTGAAACGAAATGCCAATGGAAGGAAGCAAATGGCTAGGAACTGTATCAATTCTGTTGGTTCTAATTCGAAAAGATTGCTGCTGGAATATTATGCAAAACAAAATACCTCAAAAAATGTCTCTACAGAATTAAGTAGAAATCATCGCAAAGTTACATTTGCTGCAAAATCAATTGATGGCAAAAGAAATGCTGTTTGTTTATCAACCCAAAGTCTAAAAAGAGGCCATTCTGATGTTTTAGAGCAAGGGGCTACAAGGAGGAAAATATTGAAACCAATCTTAAAACCAGACAGAAGACTTAAGGCCTCTTCACATTCAGACAGTAATCAATACAAACCTTCACTCGTAATACGAGTCAACAGAAATCGTCCGAACAGTACTGGTGTTGATCGGATAGTTTCGATTGCAAAAGACAATACCACTAAACAGCAGTGTGAAACAAGATCAACAATTAGACCCCGAAAGGTAGGAAACAATCATAAAGATGTCTCTGTATTATTTTACTTACACTGTACATGAATACATGCATACACAACAGAGATCTTGTAATTATGATGATCAACAACTTACACCATTGAAGCAGAGAAAATTCTCCTGACTGACTGAAGCACAATAAACTTGTTTTAATTTTAATAATTTTTGTGATTGTACACTAAACTTTTGCTGTATTTTGAATAATTATGATTAAGTTGCACATTGCCAATAATTAACGAGTCATACATACACGTACAATCACAAATTGTATAATACCCCGATTTGTATGAGTATATGCCTAAAGTTCAAAGTTAAAAATTTATATTCTCTTCCAAATCTCCCAAGCGAGGCTCCTGTGAAATTTCAAAAAGAAAAGCAAAAAGATTCAATCTTTTTTTTTTGCCACCATAATAAGTGGTTTTATAAGTTCAAGAGCTCTCTCTCTCTCATGTAATATTATTGTTAATCTATAGTTTCTCACCACTGCCTCTTCGATTGCCTGCACCTGGCAGCCCTGCATGAATCAGCCTAATAGCTGTTAGTACCTACAGATGAGAACGAAATAATTTTATGGCTGTATTATTATAGTCCCTGTGACTCATCTTCAAGACGATATAAAATTATGTAAGGAAAAAGTGTCACAGATATTTTAACCCTTATACGCAGTACAATACATAATTTAAATACACAGCTTGATGCATGTGGTCAGTAAAGTGTCATAGCCATTTCCTCCAGTGCATTGAGCATGGCAACTTTGGGGCCACCCTAGCTAGTCTGCTCAGATCATAATTGAAAATATCAAAGAAAAGGGGTATTGGTTTAACTTCAATGAATACTATTGAGCATCCCTGTTCAAGTTTAATTGTAGGGGGATCACTGTGTGGGTCCTAATTCAAGCCAGCTGTCAGCTTCAGCTATTGATAGCTTTTGGTTTAACATACAATCATTGTTCAACACTTACAAGGACCTCCAAGGCCTGTTGTGCTCTTGGGCTCTGTCCAAGCCAAATAATACGAAATTATCAGTGGAAACATGCTCCCCTATAGGTGTGAGTTCTGCACAGCGCCAACGAGCTTGCCAGGCTCTTGGATCATTCGACACTTACTCTCAAGTGGGAAGAGAGCATCAGGGAGCTCGAACAGAGTACTCTGCGCTATTAAGGCCTGGGTCAATTAGCAAAACAACCTAAATTGTCCATAATAAAAAATCATATTGACTAAATCTACTACCTTCTTTGCTAAACATTATTACATTCCCTCAAAATATAACCTTTCTATTACATGTTTTTAAATTTTCCAAATTAAATAATTAATATTCATGAAAATATTGAAGTTTTAACAATATCACTAAAAATATGAATAATTCATTTTCCGGAGGACACCCCCTGTTGCTATGGCAACCAAAACTCGAGAACAGGATCGTATCATCATAAAGTACAATCTATCCAAGGGGGGTAAAATTTCGTCGTACCGTTCAGAATATATGATCGAGAAGAAGGTTTCGGCTGGCCCAGTGTGCATTTAATAGAAAAAAATTGAATATCTTTAATTCAATTATGCATGACGACACCCCCCAACAACATTTTGTTAAGCATCATGTACTGATCAAGTTGATAAAGTTTGGTTGCCATAGCAACAGGGGTTGTCCTCCGCCTAATTAATTATTCATAAATTGATAATTTATCCGAGCCGAAAAGATCACATGACCTAATTTTGATTTCAATTGGTCAATATTAGTCCAGGCAATTTGAGTTTTCAGTTTCATGGAAAAAGGTTAATTTGTTACGAAGATATTGCAATCTTGAATATTAATTAGGCCAAAGTTAAGGTAAAATAATGACTGACCCAGGCCTTAACTACACTGAGTACGCACTCTGCCACTGGTCCTGCATGGCTGGGTGGAGGCTGGTAAACTGCAAATATTAATACAAAAAGTGTATGATAGTCCTGATCACACAATGACATACAATGCACAATGCACACTATAGCTATAGGAAAACCTTCATGTGGCAGACCTTTTGAAGCTAGCATGCATGGATAGAGAACCTAAACAAGTATGATGACAATCAATTGAAGCTTGTTTAAAAAAGACAGGTCCGGTCAAAATGCAAATTAAGGAATTGGCCTATAGCTAGCAATCCACCAAAACCTGTTACATAGATCCACTTATTAAGGCTAGATGCTAACCCCTACGTGTACAACAAACATGCATCCAGAACTAGCTTTGTCAAAACACTCATACATAATTCTGGTATTATTGTTACGTGTCCAGCTACATAGCAATATGTGGTTCTCTCATGCAGTAACTTACAGTGTTTGGTCTTCACATGATTGAAGAAGTTTACCCCCTCCTGCCTTTTGATCCCCCTGGTTGGCAATGGGGGTGTATTTAACCTTGTAGCATCTTGGCTGCAGTTAATAAAGATCATAGCAAAAGTTATTAAGGAGAGATCAATATTATATAGATGTAAACATTAAAAACAAGAGAATTTACTGAACTGTAAAGATGAGGATGCAGGGAGGTCCGGTGCAGACGGGTTGAGGGGGAGTTTTGGGAGCATGAACAGCTTTGAGGGGGGAGGGGGGGAGGCGGGGAGGTAAGTATAAAAATTCAAGGGGTCTTTCTCTCTCTCTCTCTTGAATAATCTAGCTTCTCGCCATTGCCTCTTAATTCTATTGCTTACACCTGGCTGCCCTGAAGCATTCTAATAGCAATCACTACCTACAAATGAGAGAGAGCAATATCAAATAATTTTATGTCTGTATTATTATAGTCCCTGCATGTAACTGAACTTCAATACAATATAAAATTATCTAGAAGTCTTGAGCATAGATATTTTAATCTTTACACGGTACAACACTTAATTCAAATACACATGCAGCTTGATGTGGTCAGTAAAGTGTCATAGCCATTTCCTCCAGTGCATTGAGCATCTTAAATTAAAGATTGACTCACAGTTACTGTGTATATTGCCAAAGTAACCTATATTATGTATAATGTGTAAATGAAGGCAATCATAAACTTACTATCTGCTGAATTCTGTCGTAAGTAGGATATTGCATCATATGTATGGCAGTACATAGTAGGAATGGGCTAAATGCCCCATGCACTGACCATGGCTGCCTGCACCTGCAGAGCTACCACCACCACCAGCAGCAATCTGCGGAAATAAAAATTAGTGACGATCGAGACAGGCATGAACTGCATAATAATAATCTTGAGTTCATAATTCACAAGGTACCCACAAATTAATTATTCAGCAATAATCATTGTAAATTTTGGGGGCTTTAAAATTTTTCCCCTCAACACATTTTAAAGCATGCATGAATTTCAAATTTCTCACCATTGCTCTCAGTGAGGGCCTGTTGCTCTCTGAGCTACCCAGAACATCCACGGCCACCTCTTCCACCCTGAGAGCCACCTAAAGATTTATCAGTCCTTGTTCCCTTTCACTTTTTTATTGAGGTGTACAATGTATAAGGCTCCTGCATAACAATACTAGTGAGTGACAGCCTATGAATAATTATTCAACTGAGTATATGTAAAATAAATCTTCTCACCAATGCCACAATGACTGAGTGGACCTGCCTCTCCTAGCTGGATCAGGGATACAGTCAACAGCAGCTACTATTAAAGTGGAATATACCGACTGTAAATTAAAATAAGTACTACACAAATTTTTCCTAACATCATTTTGGCCATTATTAGAAGTAAAAATCACCATACGATGCTACTTGCAGCTAGCAGCAAGAAAATTAACGGAACTAGGCTCTGAGCACATACAGACAAGTCACTAGAGTATAACTCTAGACTTACAGTGACATGGAAAGAGCTCTGGTGGGAGTCTGATAATGCACTCCCTTCTCCCATAGTCGTGACACAGGAGAACCACGCTGAGACTTGTGAGGTCCTCGGGGAGAGCTCCAGAGCTGAGCAGGGTCTGGCCGAGCATGTAAGCGTTGAACAATACTCGCTCATTTCGTTGGCCGCGGTTGATAGCTGAGAGAAGAACACCTTGATGGACAGCAAATAGAAATTTGAAGTGTGCAATAATATATAGTCATGTTACATGTATATACATTATGTCATACAAGAAAACCACAACTGGCTGTAGTGTAATGTTCAGCATATGCATGACATTGTTCTATATATAGAGACTGGTCTGAAAAAGTTTCAAACTGCAAATTATATAAAGAATTGGTGCTGTATACTATAAGCTTAGATATCTATCTTCTATAAATATGTAAGGTTCCCTCATGTAGTAACTTACGTACAGTGTTTCGTTTGATATGTTGAAAATAGTTCACTCCTTCCTGCCTATCCTCATCAAGAGGGCACACAGGGCAGTAAAGGACCCTGTGGCCCTGGAAAATGGATACATCTTTCCACAGGAGCTGCAGGAACAAGATTGAAAATCATAATAAAAAAATACCGTACAGCCGGAAATATTGACGGGGATTTTAATTTGACGGTCAAAGTCCAAATCGTCAAATTTAAATCTGCCAATATTTTGGGTGAATGTATTATGCGCACACCCAAATCGTCAAATTTGAAATAGTTGAACAGGCATAAATAATATACTAGAATAACATTATTGAGTAGCTACAGTACTGTATGTTCATACAAAAGACTGATAACATACAGGAGCCACATGTAGGTGGATGTTCCGACATCACAATAGTCAAGACAGGTGGAGGGCACACTGCCAGGCTAACGAAACAGATACAAAAATCATAGATATTATACACTATGTAGTGTATAATATCTATGCAAAAATACAAATTCACACACAAAAGTCATGTGGACATTGTAACTTACAGTGTTGCTGCTGGATATAGTTGTTGCCATCTGGAGGAAGCCTGCTCAGCCCCTTGTATGGGAATTTAATACAGGGCCAATCAAGAGGGGGAAAAAAGAGTTGGCTAGTTTGTGGTGGTGACCCCTTGAGCCTGTAATAGCTGCAAGCAAAGTATGGAGAAATGAATACATAGAAATACTTAAGGCTTGTGCAAACATTTCAGGAGCATTTACTTTAATTGACATTCCACAAAAAAGAGTATTGCTAAACAATTAGCATCTGTCTCAACACACATTTTTGGAAAGACTAGCTGAAACATGCAGCCCTGGATAAAATGCAGCCCTATAAGGCTGAAAATACTATAGTAGCACTATACACAGCAGTAGAACAATAACCCAATTACAGAGTACATCCCACTATATACAGACTTTCACAATTGAGTAACTCTATACTGTCTACAAGACTACTAAGTTCTGCAACGAAAAAACAAATGGTTTTGTGTATCTGCAATTCCGTCGACAATTTGACCCTGGTATGAAAATGTGGGTGTCACATTACATTTTTTAATAATTAATAGTCAATTGAGCTATGTTTGCACCAAGTGGTGTACTATATAGTATGGTCAATGGGAGGAGTGGATGCAGTGATGAAGGTTTGTGTAGAGACGCACCATGTAGGGAAAGGGAGGTACTGGGAAATGGGGTGGTGTAATTGTATGATGCAACGCCAAGTGCAGTTTGTCCATTACTGGGTAAGTACAGTTTTAATCTTGCAGAGCCAGCCCAGACCCTCACACTAGCTGCTAGTTTGCTCTGGCTCCAGCTCAGTCGTACAATTTTTTTATTAGAATAAATTGAGTATGTTGTGCACACGCTTTGAACTGTAATCATAATTTTTGCTACTACAAGTGTCTATGTAAGTTCCTACTGAACACTGATCGGACGTCATTCATGAAACTGAGGGTATCCAACATTGGTAATAAGTCCAATAGGGCCATGTCATGGGGGTCTGAAAACCATGATTTTATACAATTGTATTGCATTGTCTGTAGTGCATGTGTGTGTGTGTGTGCACATCAAGTTAAACTGAAACACTGAAAGTAAAGCTCAAATATTGCCCACCTGTGTGCACACTATTGATAAGTTCTTTGTGTAAACAGAGAGANGAGAGAGAGAGAGAGAGAGAGAGAGAGAGAGAGAGAGAGAGAGAGAGAGAGTATGACATGTTGCAAGTTGAGTTGTAACTCAAACACACACAGCTATAGCAATACCCGTCGAAAATATCTTCACCGATCTGATTGCTCTACTATACTCCCAACGTACTTGCCACTGCCATTCCACAAATCTGAACAGTTGATGTGTGTGTGTTTGTTTGCCATTGCCTAGCAACTAAAGTTTTCATAGGCTAATTGCCGGTTACTGGCTGGGTGGAGGTGACAATAGAGTAGCTAGGGGTCACAGTTGCATACACTTAAGTGTGCTTGAAATGAACTGGAGGATGCATATTTATATTATTATGGACAGTCAGTCTGAGGTAAGACCCACCTTTTCCTATACATTCTCAAGGACATCCAAGAAGTAGGTGTTTACTTGGTTACTATGACTTTTATTACGCAATACATACTGTATGGCACTAAAATGATAATAAAGGAGAATTTCAGAAAATAAGGCACAACAATCAAGTAGCTGTACAAAATTACAATATGAACTGCTAAAACAGTGTGCTGCTGTGATCATGTGAGCAGGTAATGAGCAGAAATTTGACAAAAACATGGAAAATGTACACAAACAGCAGGATTTTGCAAAGCTTCAAACAAACTCCACACAAAATATATATTAATCTATACAGTCCTTGATCTCTCTATAATTTCAGGCTGATTTGACTAACTGCAACACATTGTAAGGTAGATGGGGGGAACTCCAGAAATTCTTAATAAACGCTGTTGTATCTTTAGTTTGGAGAAAGGTACGATCACAAAACAAAGTTTGCTGCAAAGCTACATCTATCTACTACTTGCAACTGTAGTTTGGTGAGCTAGTTCTCTTTGGCTCTGTAAACTACACGATTACAAAGGGCATATCCCCAAAATCGCGCGTTTACAGGTAACTCCGGAAACTAGCAATTTTTGCATAGCAAAGTCAAGACATACAGTCTTAGTGCTGACTGGCCTTTGGAAGTGACAAAATAGATAGTTAACTGCTCATAAAATGTCACAAAAGTGATGTGGGGTTGAGAATATTTTAAAGATTTGACTAGGAGGAACAAAAAAACGTAAGTTTTTTTTGCGATTTTGAACGACTAGTGTGAACAAATTATTTTCTAGTTACACAATCAAACAAGTTTAGCTAGCCAAACCAGCTGCGCATGTTGGGCAGTAGTTGGTGTATGTGTGGCCCAAGTTAGATCAGCTATAAACTCGAAGAAGTTCTGCAGAACTTGGCGACAAATTTGAAGTTCCGGAGTTCCCCCCACCTACCTTACAATAATTATGATGATTCTAGCTTCATCAAATTACACTTAAAAGCCACCAAAAAATAGTTAGTACCGAATTATAGAGAAATTTGTATGGGAAAATTTCAAGATGGCTGTTTAAAGTTCGCTGAGGCTAGAGTACCTGCTCGTAAACTAAGCTAAATACATTGTAGTCAATGGTGCCGGTTCTCAGTTTAATGCAGCACTGGCAAAATCCAGATATGTACTGCATACTATGTAACTTTGTAATACAAAAGCAACAGGAAAGTATATGGACTACCGGTACTCTAGCCACAGCGTTTAAAGTTTCAAGACATCTTTAATTTGTAAAGTTCACTTCCAGGTAGTGTCTTTGACAATTGGGGGTCTTACTCAGAGCAAGCACATCCACACACGCACAACCACGCAAACACACCACGTGTCATCATCAAATTATGTAGTCTCATCCCCAGACCCCACCCCTTCTCCAAGGAGAAAGAGGGTCTGGTCTCTTTTGAACGATGTGCTGAGTCATGCAGCAGTGAAACTGGATGTCGTGTGACGCGTGTGTGTGTCTGTCTGTGTGTGTGTGTCTGTATGTACGTACTCTGAACAAGCTAGGAGCACTGAGAGCTAGCTCTATTATAAATCTGGCGTGCGTGTGTAGGGAGCCAATCACTAGAGCCTGGTCAACTAGATTATCAATGTCTGATTGCCTACCACTATAACCAGATCCATCCTGGTTTTAATTTTATAGCCCAATTAGCACGATCTACTTTTTCACTAGTAAAACTCTTCTGTAAGCGATTCTACACTTCTATACAATTCTGTTGTAAGCGATTCACGCAAAGCTAAGTTCCCTGATCACATCTCGAGTCTCGTGAGATATGCAATTGAAAGTATGACTTTCACGTGAAACCTCGAATGCTGCAATCTGATTGGTAGTTGCGTTTTTAAGACTGCTGACTCAGCACAACCGGAAAATCGCTCAAAAGATAACCAGACCCTCTTTCTCATTGGAGAAAGGGTGGGGTCTGGGGACGAGACTACAAATTATCAGAGGAGGTATGACACGAGTGCACCTTTGCTGAGCTGGCAAACGGGGTGCACGTGATCAACTCTCATTGTGAAGTACTGCGGTCACATGATTGGAATGCAATTAACAGACTTGCCAGCTCAGCAAAGGCGCACTCGTGCCGTACCTCCTCTGACAAATTATGAGCATGTATCTAGCTACCATGTGATCAATCACACACACACAACTCACCCGCTTATCTTGTTGCTGCAGCCAAGAGTAGCAGTACAGTCAGTACGGTAGTCAGGTAGTGTCCCAAGGGACAGAAGGGCCAGGGTGACTTGCTCAGCTATTTCAATATTACTCCAGTGGATCAAGTTCTAATAGTAGTAGCTAATGATGTATACGGAAGGAATGCTAATAATGATGTCAATTGCTGCTAAATTTCAAAAATTTTACGCGGGAAACTGCCTGGTATAAAAGCCAAGTTTTGCATAATGTTGTCAAGAAAGGATCACTGGCTGTTAATCGAAACGAAAGCGGAGTAGAGGCGCAGTCAGTGATTTTTTTTTTGGGCATCTGGAGTATTGCAAAGTATCAACTATAGGCCATTTTTCAAGTTCATAGGTTTGTTTGCCATTGTGCAGTAGGTGTCCCTGAGTTTTTTTGGAGGTTTTTTTTGTGCGGAAGTCCATTTTTTTCTAGGCCATTTTTCATCTTTTCCCGCTAGGTTAGGCTGTCTGCGTTGAGTTTAGTGTTCTAGTGGCGTTTCGTGTATTGTGTAAGTGTTTGCAATTTTGTGTTTGTAGTTTGCGTTTGTGGTTTGCGTTTGTTTGTGCTTGTAGTTTGTGTTTGTAGTCTGTGTTTGTTTTGTTTGTTTTTCAGTTTGTTTGTTTGTTTTGTTTACCGGGGAGTGTGCCCTCCACCTCCCGAAATGGCAGGACGGCCACCAGTCGCCCCTGTAAGTTATCAGTCTCAGTTTTGTATACATGCAATAAGTGATACAGTACTATAGCTACACAATAATATTATTCTAGTATATTATATTAGGCTGTGGATACTGCACCGGCTCCGTAAACTAAAGCTGAATACATTGTAGTCAATGGTGCCGGTTATTTTACAGTACCGGCAAAATCGGATACTATAAATTTTTATTACCTAACTCTACAATAATTATTGTGGTGTGTATTTGATAATAATAACAACAGTACAAAGCAATAGGAAAGTATATGAACTGCCGGAACTCTATACACAGCCGATATTATTATACCTGTTCAACCGTTGAATTACAAAATTATTATAATAATATTATTTTTATAATCATTCAATCTTTTATTCTTGCAGTTCCTGCGGAAGGATGTATCAACATTCCTGGGCCACGACCGCAACAAAAATAGAGTCTTTTATTGTCCTGCCTGCCGTCTTGATGATGTAGGTGTATACATGTTTTGAGGTCACTCTCATATAAATCAGGCCCTCCCCACATGTTGTATATTCTCCCCACAAGTATAATATTATGTAGCCTGCCTTAGGGCTGATGTGCATTGTAGCTACCACAGATACCAAAAAATGTGTAGTACCATCGAATAGTTTATAGCCTGTTTTCCACAACATAATGGGCCTAGAAATTTGAAACACCCACCCACAAGCTCTCTCTCTCTCTCTCTTCCCCCCCCTCAATTTTTACCGGGAATAATTAATTATTGCAAACTCTGTACCCAAGCACAGTAAGCATGTCCCGCATTGTGCAGTAGTAGTACTGCCCAGTCCCCCATCCCACAACTTGAAACTATCTTCCTCCTAGCTGCTAAATCTGTTCAATTAGTACTCCTCATTATATTGTTACTATTCCGTTTATTTTAACTGCAGCCCAAACGGTACAGGGTCAAATTTACCCCACCCAAGACGGCAGGCAACGACAGGCGGGAAGGGATGAATTATTTTCTACACATGAAAAAAAAACACTGTAAGTTACTGCATGAGGGAGCAATGGATATTCATAGTAATCTAAGCTTATTGTTTATAGTACACCAATTCCTTATAATAATTATTATAATTATTTACAGTTTGAAACTTCTCCACAGTCTCTATAAAACAATGTCATGCATAAGCTTAGCATCTACAGCCAGTTTTGTTTTTCTTGTATGACATAATGTATACACCAATGTAGAACAGTCATGTACATTAAGACTTGGTCTGATCATAACTATTAAAAATTATAATTATTGCACACACTTTATTATTTGCAGTCCATCAAGGTGTGGTTCCCTCGGCCATCAGCCGTGGGAACAAGGCTCTACGTAGACTGCCACCGGAGCTCTTCCCTCTTCGCAGTAAGTCTATTGAGCCATACTTTAAGGATTTGCCTCAGTCGTCTATGTGTTGCATATATATAAATGCTATATTGTGTGGTGAACTTGGCAAGTCTTAGAGGGGCTAGCCGACAGGGAAACATGTACAATCATGGAACATATAATTATAATAATTGTGTCAGTTATGTATAATGGATGACTACATAGTCACAGTTGGTGAGGTAATGATGCATTGCTTTGTACGTATGTTTACGGAAATTATTAGACACATTACATGCCTGGCAATATAGCGTTGATCATGAATGCTTGGATGATGCCCCTTGCTATAGCACCTGGGCTGTATAATTTGATATTTTATGGGTCTTGCTGTCGATCATGTATGAATTGATTCCAGCATAATATTGTGCTTTACAATCCTTGTGTGTGTACATAATTATGGACATTATAGCGAGGTAAACTACCTTCATGTTTCACACTTGATTGTATTTTTTGGGGGGTACTAGGTTTATTACAATTGGGTGTTTTGGTTCGTTGTCAACGTGGAGTTTGTGGCAAAAGTGTTAGATTAATTCATGTAAAGCAATTGTTTTTTGTCCCAACAGAGATAAAGAGGCTATTGAGTTTTCTTTGATAATTGTGGGGTTGGTGGTTTTAGATTGATTGTCTTTTTGTTTTAGAGTTATTAATAAGTGCCTGTTAGTTAAGTTGATAATTCCTTCAATTTGTTTCAGATGCTGGGTATATATATGAAGCGATATCTTTGTTTGAGTTAGTTCTGAGGTATTATTTGATTTGCCTATACCTCTAAAGCCATTTGGGTTTCAGTTTCTGGGTGGTATGATTCAGTATCACTATGTACGTACATACAATTCCTTGTCTGTTTCTTTTCTGTATTGAGTGTACATATTTGTTGATTTGAATGAATCTCTCCTTCGCAAAGTTTGAGAATAAAGAATGCAATTAAGTTTTATTTTGTTTTCTCGAAATTGTGTGAATCAGATTTCTGATTATTGGGCATATTATATTATGTTCTTCACAATATTATTATCTGCACTTCCATAACATAATGTTTTCCTTGGATGGATTGATCATTAAAGTTACTTGAGCTCCTTATGAAAATGATTGCGACTTCTAGTATACCTTCAAATATTCCTTGATTAAGGTTCCAGGATACAGGCAAAATAATCACGAGACCACACTGCACACTCATCAATATTTTACAAAAACCCCTCATGGTATATCACTCAGATTTCATAAACGAATTCTACTAGAGTTTACTGTACTCTAGGCCAAGTTTGGTTATTTGCACAACATTAGCCAACTGAATCAAAGAGCTCAAAAACCGTTTGATTTTTTGACGTCAAATATCTACAATTGTAGCCTTACTGGAGTAAATTAAGGCAGACATGCAGAAATACAACTGTAATTATGAGGGTCTAGCGAAGAGTTTTTAAAAAATTGCTAACTTGTTTTGGAGAAATAGGGTGGTTTGGTCACATGTAACTCACACAGGGGTCTGATCTGCTCAATGTACAGATGGCTTGTTCGTTTCATGAAGGGGTAATCCACAAAATCTCTTTGTCAGTCCCTTGTCAGTATAATAAAAAGGCCCTGAACGCAATAAAACTAAGATGAACTGGCTTGTTCATGTCTAGGTTTGACATCAAAAAACTTTACGGCTACTTCTTCACTATTTTGATGATAAAGCCAATAATTGGCTAATGTCTTCTTCTTCTTCTTCTTCTTCTTCTTCTTCTTCTTCTTTCCTGCCTCCACAAGGGAGAGTTCTAGCACAAAAATGAATACTGGCTAGCATAATAATAATATGCAGTTTCAATAGTAATCAAGTTTTTGGATTTTTTTTTAAAGTTTTCCGTCTAGTCCTTGCAGCAATGGGGGAGTCTAAGAGACCATGGTTGAGCAGCCTGGGCACACCATCATCACGATCGCAAGTCACAGAGGCCTCAGGTGAGAAGACTATCTCACTGCCATTGGAGTCGGCACTGTCACTGACGACTCTCTTGACAGGTGTCCACCTTACTCTCTTGCTCATTGGACCCTTCTTCCTGTATAGCACACCCGCTAATGTCACGTGATTGCGCAAGCACGTGGCCGGCCGGCCAATTGTAGGTGGTGCTAAGCAACACGCGGGAAACACAAACGATTTCTATAGCCTACAGCAACTTCAATTCATTGAATATCTTTGCAAGGTAAGTCTACATGTTTATAGTATGAATTCCCTGCCTTACAACTTTTTCTGCTAATATTTAGTGACGGGTAACAAGAAGAACCACAAAAATTTCAATGTACATAGAGGAAAGTGCAGAAAGAGGCCCCCATGCAAGCCACTTGTACAGAGACAGACTGCAGCCTTGATCAGAAATAATGGTTCCCCAGCAACAGACATCCACGTTGATAAGTAGCAGTAGGATAATCAACCTCCAGCAATTGTCCGATCACATCTCAGAAGTCACAGCTCATGCTGCCAGTTCCTCCGAATGTCAGGAGTATGCCGTGACAAATCAGGATTTAAGCAGTGAACAGCATGCTGCTGTCACACTTGTGTGTGAGAATCAAAGATGTGGGCTAGCTTCCATACTTGTTGTGGATGCAGAAAAGAATTCCCCTTTTCAACTTCACCCAAAATTTTTTTGCGCACCTGAGTGGTAGGAGTCGATGGGAATGCAACATTGCAGCAGTTTGGGGTCAAATGTGCATTGGTGGTGGATTCAGCCCACTTCAAGAAAGTATGGCCATTCTCGGGATCCCTGTGATGACCAAGAAGTCATTTATGAAGACAGAAAGTTTGATTGGACAGTGGTGGTGGGATATTCTTCATGAAAACATCAAGAAAGCAGGTGAAGAGGAGAGGGAGCTAGCAATCCAGCGAGGTGATTTTCATCAAGGTGTTCCTGCCATAACGGTCATTGTGGACGGAGGATGGTCCAAACGCTCTCACAAGCATTCATACAATGCCAAGTCAGGTGTTGGAATTATCATTGGAAAGGAAACAAAGAAGCTTCTTCACATAGGAGTGTGAGAAACAAGTATATATTGTGCTACATGTGCCCAGTCTGAGAAGAGAGAAGACTCTGTGGTTTGAGAACATATTTGCTTTAAGAATTGGAATGGTGTATCATCTTCGATGGAGACAGATATCATTGTAGAAGGATTTAAAATGGCTGAGGAGATACATGGAGTGCAATACTTAGGTTTCGTCGGTGATGGTGACAGCTCAGTTTAACCATCTCTAGTCTCAAGTGTTCCATGTTGTGTGTGTGCGTGTGCGTGTGTGCGTGCATGTGTGTGTGTCTCTAGTCTCAAGTGTTCCTGGATGGGGTTATGCTATTCAAAAGATTGAATGTGCTAATCATGCCACAAAGTGCTATCGTACTTCATTGGAGAAGCTGGTGCAAGACAACCCTTCATATAAGGGTAAAGGAAAGCTCACTGAAGCCATGCGTAAACAACTCACAAAAGCAGCAAGGTGTGCTATCAAACTGAGGAGCTTGGAATCTGATAAGAAAGCTGCCGTTCAGAAGCTACAACATGATCTGTACAATAGTCCTCTTCACTGCTTTGGAATCCATGACAATTGTAGTTCTGTAAAGTGATCAGCAGTGAGCCATCGAATTGAGTTTAAAGAACTTCTCATCGGCTGACAGTTTGAATTCGCTTCATCGACCCCTTCACAGTTCGAACCTGCCTCCTTGACCTCCTCTCAGTTTGACCTGCCTCCTTGACCTCCTCTCAGTTCGACCTGCCTCCTCGACCTCCTCTCAGTTCGACCTGCCTCCTCGACCTCCTCACAGTTCGAACCTGCCTCCTTGACCTCCTCTCAGTTCGACCTGCCTCCTTGACCTCCTCTCAGTTCGACCTGCCTCCTTGACCTCCTCACAGTTCAAACCCGCCTCCTCTTAGTTTGAACCTGCCTCCTCACAGTTTGTTCCCGCCTCCTCGACCTCCTCACAGTTCAAACCTGCTTCCTCAGCCTCCTCTCAGTTCGAACCTGCCTCCTCGACCTCCTTACAGTCCGAACCCGCCTCCTCATAGTTTGAACCCGCCTCCTCAACCTCTTCACAGTTTGAACCCGCTTCCTTGGCCTTCTCACAGTTCAAACCCGCTTCCTCGACCTTCTCAAAGCTTGAATCCTACACCTCTTTGACCTTCTCACAGCTCCAACCCCCCTACTCAGAAAATAATTCGCCATTGGGTCATGTGATAGCGATCACAAGTCAAGAACAAGAGGATGCCTGGCAGGATGCTCTCGATGAGTCAGAATATGACTTCATCAGATCGACTCCCAATGTACCAACTAACATTGATCCAGTGATGTTGTGCGATATTCAGCGAATAGTTGGACAGCTAGTTTCCAAATCAGAACAGCTAAGAATGCACATACAAGACTTATAACACCTGGCAAGCATTCACATAATATATATTACATGTACAGGGCTATGTTATAATGTAAACAAATTAAGGTAGCATGTACAACGTAATTACACAATACCATGTACCATGGTTAAGCTACACATCAAAAGAAAAGCAGCTGATACAATACTCAAACCCTATCCAAGCCTTTGAAGTCATATATACACAACCTAGGGTGTATGCATGAGCCAATACATCCTAGTCTTGTTTGTATAGAACAACAAGCTGTATGGTGGTTACAAGGATGGAGGAAAGCAGATCAACAGAGTGCAAAGTGGGTCATGGCAAGGTCGGTGTGCTGGAGCTGGTCTTAGACAGAATCTTAATTGGTGCAAACTGGGGGGACCAACTGCATGGAAAGATGTAACGGGTTCAGAAGTCAATGCTATTTTCTTTACCGATTCAAGTAGCTCTAGCAAAGCCAACAGACATTGAACAACTCGTACAGCTGGTGCAAGATCACCATACTCCGACACCTTCTGTGACAGTACAGTGCATGGTACAAGTTCCACTCAAAAGCCTGGTGAAACCATTGCTCAATTTGTTGCTAAACTTCGCAACCTTTTGGAACATTGTCAGTTTGCCAATACCCTGGGTAACATGTTATCTACATGACCGGCGGTCCGCATAGTCTGTAGTGCGAGAGATGATTGGGTACAACGTCGCCTCTTGGCTGAGTCTGAATTGACCTTCAAAAAAGCTTTTAAGCTAGCACAAGCTGCTGAAGTTGCTGAGCAGCATGCAAAAGACATTCAGAAGCAACATCCCATACACGCGATGGGAGGGAAGACACAAGCTACACATGAGTGTTACAGATGTGGAGGAAACCATGCCCCAGATTCCTGCCATTTCAAGGAAAGTGAATGCCATTTTTGTCACAAGAAAGGACACTTAGCTTGAGTTTGTCAAACCAAGCTGAAACAACAGTCCTGGACTCCACTCAAGGCCGGAGTCAGTGCCCCTGGCCTGCAACTCGTGGTAGTCGCAAACGCCGATCCAACAGTCACCGTACTGGCACGCAGAATGTGCTCCAACCACAGGAAGAAGGAGGAGCTGAACATGCCACAACGTACGATATGTTCCCAGTGGTGAATGCAGTGAGCAGACCAGAGCCAATCAAGGTGACACTGGAAGTCAATGGAGCTGATCTGGTAATGGAAGTTGACACAGGCGCTTCATGCTCAATTGTCAGCAAAGAAATTTTCAATCTAGTTTGGCCAGGATAGCAAGCCCCACCTCTCCGTGCAACACAGAAACGACTGTGCACTTACACAAGAGAGGCACTCAAACTCAAAGGTGCTTTTACTGCCACAGCATGCTACCAAGGACAGACAGTGAAACTGGTACTTGTTGGCTCAGGACCTTCCCTGTTAGGATGAGACTGGTTGGATTGGCACAATTTGAATCAGATTCATCCACAACAAAGTGTCATGAGGCAGTGTTCGAGGATGAACTGGCACTAGTGAAAGATGTGTCTCTGCAAAGATCCATGTAGACCCTGCTGCCCAACCTAGATTTTGCAAGCCACGTACGGTACCCTATGCCCTGAAAGCAAAGGTAGAGCAGGAGTTGGAGTGACTTGAGATTCTGGGAATCATCTCACCAGTTCAGTTCGCTGATTGGGCAGCCCCGATTGTTTCTGTCATCAAGAAGGATGAGAACATCTGTATCTGTGGTGATTACAAAGTCACAGTAAATCAAGCAGCCAAGCTGGACACCTACCCACTTCCACAAGTGGATGACCTTCTTGCTTCACTGGGTGGTGGTCAATCTTTCACCACTTTAAGTTGGACCTCACCCATGCCTACGTGACAGATCATACTAGATGAGGATCGAGTCAAAGAAGTATGTGGTGATCAGCACACACAAGGGGCTATACCAGTACAACAGATTGCCATTTGGTGTGACATCGACTCCATCAATATTCCAGAGGACAATGGAAAGAATTCTACAGGGGATCCTGAATGTCAATATCTACATGTTGACGATATCCTGATCACTGGAAAGACAGAGCAAGACCATCTCACAACTCTAGATCTAGTGCTGACATGACTAGCCAAGGCTGATTTGCGTTTGAAGCTCAGTAGATGTTCATTTATGCAGCCGTCTGTTGACTCAGTGTTGAGTATACCTGGGACACAATAATATTATATCAGCTTATGGTATTCAACCAATACAAGAGAAGATACGAGCCATCTGTGATGCCCGGGCGCCCCAGCACCAACCAATGTAGGCCAACTTTGCTCATTCCTAGGATTGGTGAACTATTATGGAAAATTCCTACCAAACCTCTCCAGCACTCTTGCTCCTCTCAACAAGCTACTCCAGAAGAATGTATCGTGGACATGGGGGTCAGAACAGCAAAAAGCCTTCCAAGAAGCCAAAGATCAGCTCACATCACCCTACTTGTTAGTCATGTTCATTGTATTCTTTAGGTGTGTATGGTTTGTGATCCGACTGGATCTGTAAATGACGACCAAAAAGGTAGTGATGAAACTTCTTCATACCAAACACGATTGCAAGGCCCTCCTTATCCAACTGAGTATATTTCCTCTCTGCCAGTACCAGGGAATGAGAGGCGAAGGCAATTGGTTGCTCTGAGCCATCGTCCATTCTGTGTGACATCCTGCACGAACACCATAATATTATCACAGGTGAGAATGAAGGAGAGATTTGGATCGAAATGGACTAAAGATTAACACTAATTAGTAGTTACACTATGGAAACAGGTGTACAGTTCAAAGTCCAAGTTACTACAATTTCCCCATATGCCTTAGTTTGAACTAGGATCAAACCTATCAGGAGCAGTACGAACCCGAGTAGACCATCGTCTCTCGATTCGAAGAGTCATTGGGAAGGTGACAATTCATGGCTTCCAGAGTAGCTATAGGAGATGTAGAACTCTGTATCTCTGGCAACCACACATCATCAGCTGGAAGTGCCAATGAGTGAGACAAGTCTTCATCTTAAGGTCCGTACATTTACAGATGTGGTCGATGTGATGATGAACAACACGACCATCAGACAATGTGATGTTGAAGGACATGGGTCCAACTACAGATGTGATGACCCCGGAGATCCACTGAGGACCAGCAGCATGACTGCGAACATAAACAGCATCATCAACGGAAAACTCCTCTCTTGACAATGTTTGTCGTGCCAAGCTTTCTGTCGAACTTGATTTGCTTGAACACAAGAAGCGAGCAAGGGATGTAGCAAATCCAGATGAGACCGAGGCTTCCGTCCCACTAACATCTCTGTGGGTGAGATACCTGAAGTTGAGTGAGGGGTTATTCTGTAGTGAAACAGGAAACAAGACAAACGAGTAGCCATGTCTCCAATCTTGACTTTTTTATCCTTCTTTGAATTAATGTCTGCACAGCTCTTTCAGCGAGACCTTTCAATGAGGGGTGGTATGGCGCTGAGGTTACGTGGAAAATTCCATTTCTTTGAGTAAACTGTTGAAACTCAGCAATCGTAAAAGTGGGACCATTGTCCGATACAATCATCTCAGGTAAACCATGAATTGAGAAGATTCGACGAAGAGAGTAGTTTCTTGAGAAGTTAGACTTGGAACTGGAATTACTTACAACCATTCTGAATGGGCATCCACCACCACCAGAAAGTTCTTGTCCATAAATGGACCCACATGGTCAATGTGAATACGTGCCCATGGACGTGCAGGCCATTCCCATGGGTGAAGTGGAACCGGAGCTAGTGATTTGCGGTTGATCTGACAAGGATGACAGTTCTTGACCATTGTCTCTATGTCCTTGTCGATACCAGGCCACTAGACCACACTACGTGCGAGGCTTTTCATTCTGGAAACACCAGGGTGTCCTTGATGTAGTTCTTCCAACACTGTAGCTTGTCAAGCTTGAGGGATGATAACTCTACTCCCCCACAGCAAGCAACCATCTTGGATCGCTGTTGGTAGGGCTTCTGTTGAGGGTCATCATTGTCACACCAGCCTTGAAGAACCATCATCTTCACTGCATGGTAGAGGGTCTCGATTCGTCAGACGTTTCACTTGTGTTGCAGACATTGGTCAGTGGAGTGTATCCAGTAGCAACACTATCTCTCCAGGTAGAAGCACATCAGCTGGCATGTCAGGACCCATCTTTGGATCCTTGCTGACGCCATGGTTGGAACAGGTTGTGACTCACTGAACAGAGCTTGGGTGTTATGTATAGGTGTTATGTTTTAGTTGTTCACTTCTGTTCTGTTAGAGTTATTAAGTTGTTGTACAAAGCCGTATTGTTAGCTATTACAATTGTTTAACTCTTGAGAGTCTTTAATTTGTCACCTTCTTAGTTTCTGGGAACATAACAATAGTGACAATGCACTCGCTCCCTTCTTTCATCTATAGTTGTAACAGACGACGACCATGATGAGGCCTGTGAGATCCTCGGTGAGAGCTCCAGAACTGAGCAGGGTCTGGCTGAGCATGTAAGTGTTGAACAATACTTGCTCATTTTGTTAGTTTAAAAGTTAGTTGTCACTATGCCGTTTTTGCTGCTAGCTGTAAGTAACAACATTATGGTATTATATTTTATACTTATAAATAATGATCGATGTTAAATTAAATTTGTGTACTACTTATATTTTAATTTAGAGTCAGTATATTTCATTTTGATTGCAGCTGCTGTCAACCCTGACCCAAGTACAAGAGAGGCAGGTCCACTCAGTGACTGCAGCATTGGTGAGAAGATTTATTTTACATATACTCAGTTGAATAATTATTCATAGGCTGTCACTCTCTAGTATTGTTATGCAGCAGCCTTATACATTGTACACCTCAAATATAAGCTTGTGCGAAAGGCCAGGAAAATTAAATGACTATTAAATCTTTTTTTCCTTTGAAATTTCACAGAAGCCGAAGCTCCTTCAGATGCAGAAAGATGTAGGTTTTATACTTTACTATACTTTATACTATATACTTGGAAACTTTTTGTACTGAGCTATTTTCATTGTACTGGGTCGATTGTACTCAAAAAGTGTTCATAATAATTATTTTAGTCTCAAATATGTACAGATTGATGATGTGGCCTTCAGAGTGGAGGAGGTTGCCATGGGTGTGCTGGGCAACCGTCAGCAGCACAGGCCCTCACTGAGAGCAATGGTGAGAAATTTGAAATTCATGCATGCTTTAAAATGTGTTGAGGGGAAAAGTTTAAAGCTCCCAAAATTTGCAATGATTATTGCCGAAAAATTAATTTGTGGGTGCCTTGTGAATTTTTGTGGTTTTGAACTCAAGATTATTATTATGAAGTTCATGCCTGTCTCGATCATCACTGATATTTATTCCCACAGATTGCTGCAGGTGGTGGTGGTGGTGGCTCCAGCTCTGGGGGTGTTCAGTTTGTCGACTATGACACAATTGGAGACATAGTGAGTTTATATAATATGTAGTGCAGCATGTACATACATCATGCAGACTGCAGACTGGGCCTCTGTAAGTATAATGTAGTGTTGTAAGTACAGCTAATTTCTCAAAACTCAGCATGTACATGTATGATCATGACAAGTCTAATATACAATATTATTTCTACAGATCGAACAGAAGCTAGATGAAAAATTAGCCTTGTTAGAGGACAGGCTCCAGACCTCTGTAAGTACAATGTAATATTGTAAGTACAGCTAAATTCTCTAAACTCAGCATGTGCATGCATGATCATAACAAGTCTAACAATACTTCTACAGATTGATCAGAAGCTAGCCTTGATGGAGGACAGGCTCCAGACCTCTGTAAGTAGTATTGTAAGTACAGCTAAATTCTCAAAAACTCGGCATGTAAATGCATGATCACGACAATCTATTATCCTTGGCTGACAAGCTGGAGAGTATTAGAAAGTTTAAATCTCTGATAAGCTAAGAGATATTATTATAGACACTTTTATAATTTGTTTATAGACCAAGTAAAGCAGTGACCATATTAAAGCATGTTTAATCATGCATCAGTAATAATTTCCAGTTCACTTTTTCCCCACTAAAGCCTCCCAACACAAAAGTTGATCATGACGATCTGGACATTAGTGAGAAAATGATTAACTTGTGAATTATAAACATTTAACATTTCTACAGAACACCAGACTTGCAGAGCAATTAGCTTCTTTAGTAGCTTCTTCCTCTAATTATTGTTCAAGCTGTGAACAATAATAATCATTTGAATATTTCCACAGATTGCCAAGCTTTGCAATACTGGTGTATCAGGAGGGGGTGGATCTGCAGGTGGTGTATCAGGAGGGGGTGGATCTGCAGGTGGTGTATCAGGAGGGGGTGGATCTGCAGGTGGTGTATCTGGAGGGGATGGATCTGGAGGGGATGGATCTGGAGGGGGTGATGAAGATATGTAAGCATGTACACATTATTTTACATGTATTGTGTTAATAGCTTTACACATTGTGTGGCTGTCTACATGTACAAGCATGATTTAATAAGTCCTCATTCTGTCAAGAGGTTGTAAAGATTCAACCACTCTCATTCCAATATATACCCCTCACCCCAAAGAAAAAACAAAAAGCAAAAAAAACAACAACAACAACAAAAAAAACCTCAACAACTTTGCTTTATAAAAAATCTTATGATCCCATCCATCTCGTTATCTCATATTCATGCAATCATATAACTTTCAGAGTATACAATAATAATTATTGTATTATCATACCTACCCCCAGGCATCACATCAACTCCCCACCTCCATCCCATACTGACCCCCCTCGAGATCTGTCCCGCCCCCCTGGGGATACTGGACCGCCATCTAGACAATCCCCTGGGGACACCGGACAACAATCCCGGCAATCCTCAGGGGGTCGTAGACCATCTCGAAAATCCCCAGGGGGTCATGGACCATTCCGACAACCCCCAGGGGATCCTGGACCATCCCGAAAATCCCCTGGGGGTCATAAACTATCCCGACAAACCCCAGGGGATCCTGGACCATCCCGAAAATCCCCTGGGGGTCATAAACCATCCCGACAAACCCCAGGGGATCCTGGACCATCTCGAAAATCCCCTGGGGGTCATAAACCATCCCGACAACCCCCAGGGGATCCTGGACCATCCCGAAAATCCCCTGGGGGTCATAAACCATCCCAACAACCCCTAGGGGATCCTGGACCATCCCGAAAATCCCCTGGGGGTCCCCGACAATCCCCTCCCTCACCACCTGCAGAACCAATGATAAAGTTTTCGGATTTTTCCCTACCTGTAAGTAACTAGTTTTTATCCCAGAATACACTGAGAATAGCTTTATGGATTAAAGAAGAATTTGAAGTTTATATTATAACGATAGCTATTATATATCTCCTAACGTGTTATAATTATTATAGACCCTGCAGACAATTCATGATAATAATATAACAATCTAACGACCATCAATTTTATTACACAGCTTAAAAAGAAGTCATCTTTATTTTATAATATCAAAACAAGAAAAATGTACATGGACAGTGAGTTCTATGGGGGGGCTCTGGATAGAAATGTGAGTTACTAGTGTACTGACTTGTAGCAATGCAGTTATGCATTAAATTAAATACCCTATTAACGTTACTTAATCTCACAATACTACATTCGCCGAACAATATTAATCGTCCTAATAGATACTTTTGTTTGGCTATGTTATCCCCTTTCTTCAATGCCAACCTGTATCTCCATTTATTCATTATAATTTTAGGCTAGTTTTTTTGCAATTTAAATTATTTAAGAGATCTATCATTGTACGTACTAGCTGTTGTGTATATACATACACACATAAACTTTTGTATCGCTGCAGAATCACAGCTTGTCTGTGCTATTTGGCATGGAGCCAAATATTGTGGTGGGGGTACAACCCTCAACAGACAGAAGTGGATGGGAGGCAGTGTGTGTGTCTGGAGAGAAGGCCAGGGTAGAGGAGATCACCTCGGTGACAAAGTATGATAATGATAATTATCAATACAGTGGAACTCCATTATGTGACTCTAGTCTGTCATTGGGGATTATGACTAGGTGGTCTTAAACTCAGGCATTTTTTCCCCAACCTCTCAGAACAGCATTATTGATGGTGGTCCCAAATCAGAGGTGTTCACTGAGAGCAGTTCCATTGTAGCTGATTAAAATATCACCATTACTAGATGTGTAAATCTAGATAATATTATATTCTAGTTTATTATTTATTTTGCTGCATTTTTCTGTATGTAGTCATGTGGAGAAACTTCTCTCTCAGCAAATGAGGAACAAAAATTTGAAATTAAACTTACTGAAAGCATATAGATCTCCTGTAAGTTAAATTAAAAAGCAAAAAAGGGCTTAAAATTATAGCACATTACAATAATTTATTATGGAATTTCTCAACTCTATAATTCTATGCAGTACCTTGACATTCCACGAAACCCTGATGACCTGGTAGATATATTACAGAAGAACTATATTAAGTGGTCCAGGTCACAGCGGTGATATGGATTGATATCAACACCAACCGGCCTACCAGGGGAGCTAAAGACCTGAGGGTGAGGGAGGGGGATGGATTGTTAGTGCCATACGTCGTGCATGAGTTGGGGTGTATGCTGAAGTGGGCCTCCTACATGCATGGCCAGCCTCTTCCAATATGCCTGGTAGAGTGCCAGCAAGGGCCATTGGCAAGAGAAGAGCGTCTCAACATGTGTCGTGGTGTTTGTAATGGGGGTATTTCCTGCATGTGCATGGTGTGAGTGTGAGCTTTGTGCTACTATATAGATTGGGAAATTTTTCAATTTTTACCACTTGTGCTAGTGGTGTGTGTGTGTGTGTGTGTGTGTGTGTGTGTGTGTGTGTGTGTGTGTGTGTGTGTGTGTGTGTGTGTGTGCGTGCGTGCGTACGTGCGTGCGTGCATGCGTGCTGTGTGTGTGTGTGTGTGTTACACATGGACTACAGTGTGTGAGTTAGGATGGACTACAGTATGCAGTTAGCTATTATAACTAGTCGCAGCTGTTGGTAAGCACTTCACAATTATCTCCAGGCCAGTCAGCAGTTGAAAAGATTCCATCACCGTGAGATAAGTTCTGAGGCTCCATCAAAATGTGGCTAACTAGGAATGCATCTTTTTAACCTCCATCTGTTGGCTATGCAAGGCTTTTGGGATTCGAATGTTTTAACTTGCTTTTTCGAATCTTGATCTCTTTCATTCTTACCCCTCATGCAGTTTTGAGTATTTAATATTTATGAAAGAAGACACATGAACAAGAGCAATGAAGTGTGATGTTTGAAATATTATTGGGCACAAATGATAACACTTTATTTACAGGTTGATTTCTCGGGCCAAAATTAATGATCAAAGTAAAATGAAAATTCCTGAGCATTAAACATACTACATAATTTGAGCAGTCCTCAAACATTAATTGCATGAGCACTCTTTCAAGCATTGCATTAAGTTTATGATAATGATGTTCTTTGGAATTTCCTTAATGTATTAATGTGCTTTAATCATATTCCCTGAGCATTCTATCAATCAGGAATTGATGATTATAATGATATTCTTTGAACATTTTTTCAAGCATTAATGTGTTGATTTTGATAATATTTTCCTTGAGCATTCTTTCAAATCTAGAATCTGATGCATGTACATTAATTGAGCACTCTTCTGAGCATCTTTGTATAATGATATTCTTTGAGCATTTCTTTAAGGATTGATGTGCTTTCAGTAATATTTCTCGAGTATTCATTCAAGCATTGATGTGCTTTAATGGTAGCATTCTTTCAAGCATTTGTGTGCTTTTAATTATAATCCTTGAGTCAGTTCCTGGTTTCATATCTGAAATTAATTAGAATGGAACTGATGGTATATCAATTATGCCTGAGAATGAGTTTACCACTGCAGCAGTCAACATGAGTGAGCATTGATATCATTCCTTGAGTAGTCTTTCAAAAATAGATATGCATTAATGAAGCATTCTTTTGAGCATTGATGTGCTTTAATAATATTCAATGCAAATTCATTTGAACATTGTTATATTCCTTGAGCTCAGCATGCATTCTTTCAAGGATTAATGTGCTGCTTTATATGTATATAATGATATTCCTAGACAAACATTGATGTACTTTAATAATATTCCTTGAACATTCTTTTAAGCATTGATGTGCTTTAAATTCCTTCAGCATTCTTTCAAACACAGATGTGCATTAATTGAGCATTCTTTCAAGCGTTGACGTGCTTTATATAATGATAATCTTTGAGCTTTTATAAAGTATTGATGTGTTTAATACTCCTTGAGCATTCTTTCTAACATAAAATTAATGTGCATTAACTAAGCATTCTTTCAAGTATTGATATACTTTAAATACTATCCCTGAAACATTCTTTCCAGCATTGATGTGCTTTAAATAATATTCCTTGAGTATTTTTTAAGCATTGATGTATTTTAATATTCCTTGAGTATTCTTTGAAACACAGATGTGCATTAATTGAGCATTCTTTTGAGCATTGATATGCTTTAATGTATTCCTTGAGCATTTTTTTTGGGCAATTAGGTTATGATATTCTTTGAGTATTCATTGAACATTTTTTCAAGCATTGATGTGCTTTGATAATATTCCTTGAGCATTCTTTCAAACACAGATATGCATTAATTAAGCATCGTTTCGAGCATTGATGTGTTTTATACAATCATATTCTTTGAACATTTCTTTAAGCATTGATGTACTTTAATGATATTCCTTAAGCTTTCTTTCGGGAATTCAAATTTTTTCAAAAACAGATATGCATTAATTGAGCATTCTTTCAAGCATTGATGTGCTTTATGTTATGATACTCTTTGAGCATTTTTTAAGCATTAATGTGTTTAATATTCATTGAGCATTCTTTCTAACATAGATGTGCATTAATTAAGCATTTTTCAAAGCATTGATATGCTTTAAATAGTATTCCTTCAGCATTCTTCCAATCATTGATGTGCTTTAATGATTTTCCTTGAACATTCTTTCAATCATTGATGTGCTTTATATAATATTCCTTGAGCATTCTTTGAAGCATTGATGTGCTTTAATGATAATCCTTGAGGATTTCTTGAATATTCTTTCGAGCATTGATGTGCTTTAAATAATGTTCCTTGAGTATTTTTTCTAGCATTGATGTGCTTTAAAGATTTTCCATGAACATTCTTTCAATCATTTGTGTGCTTTAAATAATAATAATAATTATTCCTAGAGCATTCTTACAAGTGTTGATGTGCTTTCAAGCATTGATGTTTTCAAATGATATTCCTTCAGCATTATTTTGAGCATTTATATTTATGTGCTTTAATGATTTTCCTTGAGTATTCCTTTGTCAATCTTTTTAGTGTTGTTGTCTTGAGCAATTTCAAGCTTTGATGTGCTTTAAATAATATTCTTAGAGCATTTTTTCAAGCACTGATGTACTTTAAATAGCATTCCTTGAGCATTTTTACAAGTGTTGATGTGCTTTATATAATGATAAACTTGGAGCATTTTTTAACATTGATATGTTTTAATATTTCTTGAGCATTCTTTTAAACAAAGATATGCATCAATTAAGCATTCATTCGAGCGTTTATGTGCTTTATACAATAAAACTTTTTTTAAGTATTGATGTGCTTAAGCATTCTTCTAAACATTGATGTACTTTGAATAATATTCCTGGAGCATTCTTTTAAGCATTGATGTGCTTTAAATAATACTTCTTGAGCATTTTTGATGTGCTTTAAACAATATTCCTTGGTTTAAGCATTGATGTGCTTTATATTATATATACACTTGGTTAAGCATTGCTGTGTTTCAATATTTCTTGAGCATTCTGTTAAACAGAGATGTTCATTAGTTAAGCATTCTTTCGAGCGTTTATACAATAGTATTGATGTGCTAATATTCACTTGAGCATTCTTTTAAACATTGAATAATGTTCCTTGACCATTCTTTCAAGCTTTGATGTGCTTTAAATAATATTTTTTGAGCGTTTTTTCATGCATTGATGTGCTTTAAATAATATTCCTTGAGCATACTTTCAAGCATTGATATGATTTATATCATGATACACTTGGAGCATATTAAGCATTGATGTGTTTAATAGCATTCTTTTAAACAAAGATGCGCATCAATTAAGCATTCCTTCAAGCGTTGATGTGCTTTATACAATCATATTCCTTGAACATTTTTTAAGTATTGATGTCATTCTTCTAAACATTGATGTACTTTGAATAATATTCCTGGAACATTCTTTTAAGCATTGATGTGCTTTAAATAGTATTCCTTGAGCATTTTTGATGTAATATTCCTTGGTTTAAGCATTGAAGTGCTTTATATAATGATACACTTGGTTAAGCATAGCTGTGTTTTAATATTTCTTGAGCATTCTGTTAAACAGAGATGTTCATTAATTAAGCATTCTCTCTAGCGTTTATACAATCATACTCTTATAAGCATTGATGTGCTAATATTCCTTGAGCATTCTTTTAAACATTGATGTACTTTGAATAATATTCCTTAGCATTCTTTTAAGCAGTGATGACAGTGCTTTGATATTCCTTGAGCATTCTTTCGAGCATTGATGTGCTTCAAATAATATTTTTGAGCGTTTTTTCATGCATTGATGTGCTTTAAATAATATTCCTTGAGCATAGTTTCAAGCATTGATATGCTTTATATAATGATACACTTGGAGCATATTTTGGCATTGATGTGTTTTAATATTTCTTAAGCATTTTTTTAAACAGTGATGTGCATTAATTACGCATTCTTTCGAGCATTGATGTGCTTTATACAATCATATTCTTTGAACATTCTTTCAAGCATTGATGTACTAATATTCCTTGAGCATTCTTTTAAACATTGATGTACTTTGAATAATATTCTTTNGGGGGGGGGGGGGGGGGGGGGGGGGGGGGGGGGGGGGGGGGGGGGGGGGGGGGGGGGGGAGAGCATTTGCCACCCCTTTTTTTAGTTGCAAAATTTACGCTTTAATATTACACCCACAATGCGCCAGTGCACTTTCTTAAGCAATGCTGCTTAGCAGTCATCTTTGACTGGAATTTAATACAGAACAACATTTAAATGCTTTCTTTATGCTGTTACAAAGCATTAGAGAGCACTTGATCTAGCAAGTGTGTGCAATTTAATGAATAGGAGGGTCTAAAATTAGCTAATTAAGTGGGAGCGTTTTCCGGTCGCACAAACTTTCCAGCGTGCTACGTGTACGATATTTTTATTGCTTCCTCTTTTCTAAAACTCTGGCTACGCCCCTGAAGTTAAAACAATATTCCTTGAGCATTCTTTCAAGCGTTTATGTGCTTTAAATAATATTCCTGGAGCATTCTTTTGAACACAGATGTGCATTAATTGATTAATCTTTCAAGTATTGATGTGCTTTATGTAATGATACACTTTGAGCATTTTTAAGCATTGATCTGTTTAATATTTCTGGAGTATTCTTTCCAAAACAGATGTGTATTAATTAAGCATTCTTTCAAGCATTGATGTGCTTTATACAATCATATTCTTGAACATTTCTTTAAGCATTGATGTGCTTTAAATAATATTTCTTGATCATTCTTTCAAGCATTAATGGGTTTTTATTATATACCTTAACTTTCCTTCGATCATTGCTGTGCTATAAAACTCTTTAGGGCCATTGCACATTTAGCCACATGCATATATTTAGGGAGGTGCAGGGAGGCTTAGGCTATTCCTTATGATCACTATTTTAGTCCTGTTCTCTGCAAACTAGAAAAAGTCAAATGTATATAGCTAACTGGTGAATTGTGTTTGCTTCCATTAATTTTATGCAAGCTTTTGAAGTTGATAAAATGTCTCAATTAGTACAACTTTAGGTAAGCTGAACTAGCTAGAAAAAAGAGTGGCTTAGGCTAAATCAAGAACAAAACAAAACCAAAATCCTAATTTAAAATTTATAAATTCTAATTAATCACTAATATTGTTTAGAACATAGTGTAAATAACTTTCCTCCAAACATTTGTCTATTTTGATGTGCCTATTTGCAGTCATTCATGTATACGTGTGTTCTTGCAATTTGAATTGTGTGTCGTCAGTATTTTGGTCTACTTGATATAATATCTCTTGATGGATGCATGAGGGTGTGTGTGTGTGTGTGTGAGGGTTCCTTAGTATAGGCGTATATATAATTATATGAAGTTAAACTCTCAAGTTTTAGGTTTTCTAGGCTTATTATAGTAATTTGGTAACAATCCTGGTTTGGTTGGGTTATCTCTGGATGGTGGGTGCATGAGGTTTGAGATTTCTTAGGCTTAGGATCCAGAGATCAGATTAATTTTTGCTTAGAATATTTCTGGGTTGGTGGGTGCATGAGGTTTGGGATTCCTTAATACCGTGTAGCCGGAAACTTTTGCGAGGATTTTATTTTGGCGAAATATGCAAATTTCTCCAAGTCGCCAAAGTTAAATCTGCCAAAATTTATTGCTCAAATATGAATATTCGAATACATGCTAGCACAATCCCGATAGAAGAGTTTAGAACAACATTTTCTCCACAGTCCTTCATAAAATAAGCCTGAAACTTGCTATGTAGGTGCAGGGGTTCTTAGGCTAGCTTCACTTTTGAAAGCTTGGTTACCTGGCTTAAAAAAAGCTTTAGTTACGCGGCAATATCATAGTGCATTAGCCCATTCTATATTTTTGTTAAACTGCTAGAAGCTTCACTATTAATGTAAGAAGGTTTTCAGCACAGTTAGTTTAATTGTTGCTTAGCTCCATGACATGAAAAGCTTTGTCAAATCTACTTTAGTAAAAAAAAAGAAAGAAAAAAAGCGCGTATGCGTAGCTACTATACTAATTTATTTCGCCGTATGATGTAATGCGCTCTCTATGTTTCATTTGCAAAAATTATAAAGTTCGCCAATATCGATTGAGCTCCATTTCGCCAAATTTAATTCTCGCCATAATAACTGGCTATACGGTATTAGGCTTAATTATTCCCTAGAGTACATAATCAGGGAAGGGAAGAGAGTATCGAACTTCGTATTATGCTGCACAAAATGTGTGCGGAAAGTAACGTGACAATACGTAAGGCGCACGTGATGAATATTGTGGTTATTAAATGTTATTCAGTCCAGTAATAATGAGTTTACGCTATTAAAATTTACGTACAGAACACGTACAGGACATGGCTGTCCATGCTTCGACTCAGAGTCCAGTAAGTTAACTAGAACCGTAGTTTATCTGTTAGAACTGTTTTGGCCGTTTTTATTAGCCTTTTAATAACCACAATATTCATCACATGCGCCTTACGTATTGTCACGTTACTTTCCGCACACATTTTGTGCAGCATAATACGAAGTTCGATACTCTCTTCCCTTCCCTGATTATGTACTCTTGTTATTAGGAGCTAGGTTAACTTAGGATGTTTGACACTCAAGTTGAGACGTGTGTTTCTTCTCGTAATGAGCCAATGAAAGATTAAGCCCACAATAATAGTTTAAGGAACTGGCACCAAACAGCCAGGTGGGAGGGAAGGGGGGAAGCTATGCATGTAGCAACGTGGGGAAGAGGCCCACCAAATTTGGATTTGGAGCATACACCTCAGCATGTGTACAGCCAGACGGCCTAGCATGAAGTCCTCTCCCCATCCTTGGGGAAATGCTCTCCTGTTGGCACCTCTCACCACTGTCTCCCTGCTTGTGCTGTCTATGCCCCCACCCCCCCTGCTGTCTATGCCCCCCCTGCTGTCCATGCCCCCCATGCTATCTTCCCCCTCCTGTCGCTATCTCCTTCCTCCATCATCCCAAGATCCTCTTTGAGACCCAACCACTTCCTTCTGTCATGATTGGTGAGTGCAAGAGTGTTTTTAATGTTCTACTGTTGACTTTATAATAGTTATAAGCTGATTCAAATTAAAATTCATTTACTCACTTGCACACCCTCACAGTTTGTGGACAGTCTCCACCCACTCTCTCCTCCAAACTGTGTCAGGGGTAAATTTACTCTCCCTCAAGTTCTCCTCCAGCTCTCCTCCAGCTCTCCTCCAAGCTGTATGAGGAGTAAACCATGCATGAGCAAACTCAACAACTCTTGGTATAATAATTATCTGTATACATAGTATATAGTGATAATTTGCATGCAAGCATTCTGGTGGTGGTGGTGATATACAGTCACGGTGGTAAGGTGGTATGTAGACAGGTATTAATTGTGTGCAGTGGAGGTATGATAGCAACTGGGATCATTCCATATACAAAAAATTATATATAGTGTGATTGTGTGTGTGTGAGGGGAGGGTTGGGCTAATTAATTACATTGAATTCTATAGGCAAAAAAAAAAAAAAAAAAAAAAAAAANCCAAAAAAAATTAGATAACATGCACTTTGATTTAATTGTCACATTGATTACATTGAATTGTTTCCAAAAAAAAAAAAAAAAATACAAAAAAAGTTTAAAAAAGTAAAAAATATTTTAAAAAAAGATATCTTTGATTCATGCATAGAGTAAATGTGTGTGAGTATGTGTTTGTTTTGTCTAACTGTTTGTGTGTCTCTCTCTTTCTCTCTTTCTCTCTCTTTCTTACATGTGTTGCTTCCTTCTTCTCTTCCTTACGTAGCGTTTTGTAATGCATACACTGTATACATCTGTTATATGTGTTGAGTGTACATGCTTTTGTTTTGTATGTGGTGAGTTTTACATGTGTGTGGGCGTAGTTAGAATTTGAATCTATAAGCTTAATTTAGGAACCAATCAATGTAGGTAGAATGCACACACTTCCCTTTCCCCCTCTTGATTCATACATATGTAGTACTAGTATAACTCTCTCGATCATGTCATATTTGACAAATGGAATGGTCCCAGTTGCTATCAGCCCTCCGTTGCACACAATTCTCAGCCACTAGAGCTACTTTAATTTGCTCTGTGGCTCTGCGGTACAATTCTGCTAGTAAGCAAGTGCACCCTAGCCTAGCCAAACTGACATAACCTCTTCTAACCTCCTGAGGGGTCCAACAACCTCTTCTTACCCCCTGAGGGGTGCACCAGCATTCATGGCGGCAACACTGACAATGGCTTAATTAAGCGGTAACGTTTGGAGCTGGCACAAATGGCCCTCCAGCTGCATCTGAGGTCAAAGAATTGCTGCAGTACCATCACGTGCAGAAATTGGGATTGTGTGCAGCGGAGGTATGATAGCAACTGGGATCATTCCATATACAAAAAATTATAGTGTGTGTGTGAGGGGAGGGTTGGGCTAATTAGTTACATTGAATTCTATAGGCAAAAACTTAAAAAAAAAAAAAAAATTTAAAAGCTTAAAAACCCAAAAAAAGTTTAAAAAGAAAACCCCCCCCAAAAAAAAAAAAAAAAAAAAAAAAACCAAAAAAAATTAGATAACATGCACTTTGATTTAATTGTCACATTGATTACATTGAATTGTTTCCAAAAAAAAAAAAAAAAATACAAAAAAAGTTTAAAAAAGTAAAAAATATATAAAAAAAGATATCTTTGATTCATGCATAGAGTAAATGTGTGTGAGTATGTGTTTGTTTTGTCTAACTGTTTGTGTGTCTCTCTCTTTCTCTCTCTCTCTTTCTTACATGTGTTGCTTCCTTCTTCTCTTCCTTACGTAGCGTTTTGTAATGCATACACTGTATACATCTGTTATATGTGTTGAGTGTACATGCTTTTGTTTCTGTATGTGGTGAGTTTTACATGTGTGTGGGCGTAGTTAGAATTTGAATCTATAAGCTTAATTTAGGAACCAATCAATGTAGGTAGAATGCACACACTTCCCTACAACCTTCTCTGTTCCCCCTCTTGATTCATACATATGTAGTACTAGTATAACTCTCTCGATCATGTCATATTTGACAAATGGAATGCTCCCAGTTGCTATCAGCCCTCCGTTGTACACACTTCTCTGACTCTGAGGCTCAGAGACACCAAGTTAGTTCTCCTTGAGCTTGCTGGTAACCACCCTAGCCTAGTCAAAATCTCTGCTAACTCCAAAGGGCTCCAACACATCACCCTCTTCTGTCCCCCCGTGGGCTCCAACATGTCACCTTCTCCCCCCCCAGGGACTCACCATGTCACTCTCTTCTGTCCGACACGAGCAGGCGATACCAAAAGAGGGTGAGACAAAGAAACTAAGTATATTCGTTCAAGAATCAGCTTCTGAAAGTGAACAATCTTCGAGAAACACTGAAATAACATAGAAGAAGAAGAAGATGGAGAAAATTGGAGGTTAGCACGATACAAATATTCACGCGAATAACTCTGCAAAAACTGAGCCCCCTGAAGGATCCACCACCCTCTGTCAGCAACACTGACAATCGCTTGGACATGCTCCATTGCCTGTGACTTCTAGTAGCTCAGTGGTAAGAGCATTCGACTGAGATTCAAAAGACCACCATGGGTTCGAATCTCAGCTAGATCTCAAGATTTTTTCCAAAAAATTTTTCGATCCTCATGTGATACATGCTGAGATGTGTTTGGTTCTCTGGTGTGCTTTCTGACTCATGACATCAAAGAAGACTCCAAAAGGGCCATTACAAAAATAGCGAATAATCCAAATCGACAGTCATCTGCTGAAGAAGTTGGAAGCAGCTGCTTAATTATAATTGTAATCATAGCAAGCTGGTGCAAGTAGCTAGCTTATAGCTATCTCACAAATCTAAATAAGTTAATTACAATTTCATTGAGCTATGTGTAAAACTTTTATCTCCAAAACTAAAATTTAAGCATTAATAAGCATTCAATGGGCAGGCATTTTTTAAAATGACCGTGAGCATTGTTTATCTTCTGCATTTTTTCAAGGGAAAAAAACAATGCTTTTTTTTGCAATCTCAATCTTATTAAACACATAGCCCAATGACATTATACATAAGGTAAAAGGGTGATTTGACACTCAAAGTAACACTTATACAAGTTTGCTGGATCAAAATGTTGCACCTATACAAATGGTGTGATGAAGGTTTGTATAGAGATGCACCATGTAGGGAAAGGGAGATACTGGGAAATGGGGTGGGATGATTTGGGTATGCCATTTTGAATGGTCGCCACGTGCAACTATAGTCTACTGAATGTGTGAAATTGTCTCAATTTCTGGATTCTGTGAGCTTCTTTTGTTTTCTGGAAATATCAGTATTTCAGATTAAAAAAAAAGAAGGAAGATAATATGTCAGAATTTGAAAAAATTAAGAAGCAAAAAAAATATATCTGCTCAGAATTTCAATGTTTTCGAATCTTTGCTATTAGTTTTGATGCCATTGTTTTCAGCTACTGTCAATCTGTTAGCTTGCATCAGTCGGTGGTTTCTTTGCTCCTTTAGTCTATAGTGCCATGTGTTTACAACCTGAAATGAAATAAAAAATAATATATACTATTTATGATATTGAAAGAACCACATTATGAAGTCACTAATGTTATTAATCCCTAGCCAGTCTTTGAGTTATATATCCCAAAGAAATCTTTATAGTTTATTATAAAGAACTTTTACATTATTTCTGTTCGTCTGTTATATACAATAATATTATTTAATTTTTGTACAAAAAAGCTGATTCAAATGAGCCTTGATTTGCAGACTATCTAGCTGCAATATACAAGCAGGAATACTCATCATATTCTCTGCTGCATGTGGAAAAGGCTCAAAATTTCAGCCTACACAAGTCTCCTCTGTGGAATCAACTGAAGGACTGCATGGTTAACGTCACACAGCCAGCTGGCATCACACTTGCTGTTGCACAGCTGGCTGGCATCACACTTGCCATTGCACACAGAAGCCATCATCACATCATACTTGCCATCACACAGCCAGCTGGCATAACACTTGCCGTCACATAGCTAACTGGGATAATACTTGCCGTTACACATCCACCTGCATGGCATCACACTTGCCGTCTCACAGCCAGCTGGCATCACACTTGCTCTCGTACATAGGAGTCAGCTGGTCGTCACTCACAGCAAGTGGAGTACTGCAGAAAGACTTTCATCTGTTCCGTCAGATTCTGTTGTTCCTTTTACTGAACTCTGTGTTCCATCTACTGCCCACCATGAGGATCATTCTGTAGCTGAGTCTCCTTAGCCATCTCTGAAGTGGTTTCTGAGGGTGAAGGTGAACTCCTTCAGCTATGTATGAATCTGACTTTGTGGTGGCTTTCCAGCTAAAGTTGCATCTCTTGATGAATCATTGGTGCTGTCCGTCTTGATGAAGATTTTATTTTCAGCAAAATGAAACACTTGGTCTCTGTGTTCATTATACTCTTGGTATTGGTGACTCTGGAAACCACATTTGCACAATTGGATTTGGGAGACTTAGCTGCACATTCATCACAGAACTTCACAGAAGAGCGACAAATACCGCCAATTGTACTCTGTCTTTGTTACGTTTCTTTCTCCTATATGTTTTTTTTTGGTTAGTATTTGTGTGTGTTTGAACAGTTTCTTTCTCCTATAATTATGTTTTTTTTTGGTTAGTATAAATTTTTGTGTGTGTTTGAACAGTTACTACAGTACCTGCATTATTAATTGTAAATTTTATTCTTTAGTGCTTTTGATGGTGACTTTGTGGTAAAAAATAGAAAAAGAAAAAAAAAGTAAACAAAAAAGCAGGAAAAAAATTATAAAATTACGAAAAAGAAAAAATCCAAAATGGAAAAAATGAGAAAAACAATAAACACACAAAAATTAATGTTATAAAGAGTTGGAACTGTGGCACTTAGTAAAGGAGGTCAAATATGGTTACCGACGTCGACTGTTGCAAGTTAATAGATTGACAGTAGCTGAACACAATGTTGTTAGGATACATGGTAGAGACTTCGGAAACAGAGAAAAAAATTGGAAAAAAGCAAGAAAAAGAGGGAAAAAAAAGAGCAGAAAAAAAGAAAAGGAAAAAAGGAAAGGCAAGAAAAAGGCAAAAAAAAAAAGAAAAACACACAAAAAAACTATTATACTGAGTACTGACTATCAAAGGAGAACTGGGAAACTCTAGATCTTGTAAAAAGAGCTAGAGCATTCAGACAGTGGGTCTATTACATGTGGGTGGGTATTTAGATATGGTACTGTCTAAGTCTCACCACACCATTCCCTCCCTCTCCCTAACCCCCTCTGGTTCTCTGATACTCATCCTTCTTTCAAGCGTCCATTAATTTAAACCATTGCTTTACTAGATTACATCACGTGGGTTGCAACTTATCTATCACAGTTTTAATATGTTGCAATTGGTGTCATTTCACCTGCAAATAGAGCTAATACATCATTAGCATGCTAGCAGATGCACCAGCTTTTACAAAACCAAAGGTAGCCAGTAAAATCAGCTTCATTCAAAATAAAATTTCTCTGTATCTTCGTTTATGCTCTGATTGTAATCATCCTTCGTTACAAGTCAGTTGGCATCACACTTGCCATTGCACTAAGGAGTCAGCTGGCATCACACTTGCCACCGCACATCCAGCTGGCATTACACTTGCTGTCGCACACAGGAGCCATCATCACATGTACACTTGCCGTCACACTGCCAGCTGGCATCACACTTGCCATTACACAGCCAGCTAGCATCACACTCGTTCACGCAGGAGCCATCATCACACTTGCTGTCACACAGCCAGCTGGCATCGATCACACTTTCCATCACACAGCCAGCTGGCATTACATTTGCCGTCACACAGTCAGCTGGTATCACTCACTGACATAGGAGCCATCATCATACTTGCCATCGCACAGCCAGCTGGCATCACACTTGCCGTCACACAGCCAGCTGGCATCACACTCGCCGACACAGGAGCCATCATCATACTTGCCATCGCACAGCCAGCTGGCATCACACTTGCCGTCACACAGCCAGCTGGCATCACACTTGCCGTCATACATAGGAGTTAGCTGGCCATCATACACAGAAGTCAGCTGGCATCACTTTTCATGGACTAGTTGCTCTTCTCCTGACAGTTTGGACTGGTTGTTGTCACCAAATTGCATTATGGGTTCATGGCTACAACTTTGAAGTTTGGTTTCTCTCTATGACACAACTAGGCCTTTGAGATTTTATTTTCAAGTTCAGCTTCTCAAGTGAGTGCACTACAAATGTCATGTTTGTTTGTCAATAGAGAAGACATGACTATTCTTATCTTAGACACTCACATGCAGACTCAACATTTTGGACAAAATTAATTTCATTGTATGTTATTAACATCATCAAGAAGAATTTGGACAAGATAATTGGCCCACTGCCAACGTACTTGATCAGCTCAGTCACTGAAGAAGTCGGAAGATGGACCACACCATTTGTATATTACTGCTAAGCCCAGTCAGCCGACATAAACTGGTTCATTGGACTGGTTGCGAAGAAGAAACAGCAACAAGTTCCCAACTATCATCTCTCCATGACACAGCAGCTGCATGGATGGAGTGGATTGCACAATATGGTGGACAGCATCATGTAAGGAGTGGCAGAAGATATCCACTCGCTATAAATAGGAAACTGAATAAAACAGATCTTTCAAGATGTATGTTCCAGCCTCTCAATCCTCTCGTTAAACAATGTCTTTGTCATGGCTACATTTCAAAGAAGTCATGCATTGGCTGGTTTGCTGCAACAAAAATGACATAATCACTAATTCTTCTCTTTATTGATGCTCACAAGCTTAGCGCTAGCATCTCAGAGAATTTTGTCGCATTATCAACATCATCAGGCAAGACTTGTGGTCATCCTCAAAAAATCAGACCTCCCAAGTACCCAATAGCTGATACGAGTGTATGTATGGAGCACTCATAAAGTTATATAATTGTGATATTACACGCTTCTTTTTCTAAAGAGTTTGTTGGTTAGGGCGCTCAAAGTCATTGCTGCAATGCAGGTCAGGCCTCTCCTGACCTAGGGTGCTCACAAGAGGACACCAAATATAGCTGAGAGAGAAGTGCTTAACTTTTAGCTTATCTTTAGCAGCCATTTCTGGGCCTATAATAGTATTAGAAAATGAATGTACTCAACTTTCAGCCTATATGAATTATTATTGCCCAAACAAACCATAGCTAGCCACCAAAAACTAGTATGGTGTCAGTAGGCTCATAATGCACTGATCACCAAAGTCCCAATTTAGCCGATTTATACCAATACCACCAACCAAACCACCAACCACCACAATGATATTATGCTCTAATATAATAATTATAACAAAAATCTAACAATAATCATCATTGTTGTATTTAGCGGAACCAACTGATGAGTCCCGCCGCTTAACAAAAAAGGGACGAAAGGTATACTATTATTTACCCTTTAGGGCCAGGTGTACTGTAGAGTTTCAACAAACTCAGATAATAACTTTGACTCTGAATTCAAGCTTAATACAGAAGTATCCCACTGAGCAGTTTGAATTCCTGGCCCTAAAGTGGTAATAATAGTATCCCTATTGGTTATACAAACCCTTACTGTACTGACATATACACTTACAATAATAATTGACCTTTCAATTTCAGCCACATATTAATATATATATATATATATATATATATATATACAGCCATTCCATTTATCTATAACTTCTTCACAGCAATCTGTGTTACCATGATATGTCTCTTATACTCATTGGTGTGATCATTTCAGAGAGAGAGAGAGAGAGAGAGAGAGAGAGAGAGAGAGAGAGAGAGAGAGAGAGAGAGAGAGAGAGAGAGAGAGAGAGAACATGCAGGTACCTGATTTTAATGCCTTGGATTCTTGGAGTGAATAACTATTCAACTCAAGATCACAGGTGGTCCAACACAACAGCAACACTGCTGAGCATTTAATAGTACTGCTGCCAGAGGACACTGATCTAGTGTGCGTTTATAAGTTTGTGAGTTGCTAGACTAGTTATGGTCGTATTCAATAGGTACTGAATCGTCCAAACTTTCCTGATTGAGCACTGTGGCTACGATACATTGTGGGTGGAGCTCAAGCTATTCATGGATCGCAACAGCAGAAAGTCCGATGAACTGTTACCGCAGAGATGCACCGATCGTGAAACATTTTGATATTGGCTCTGATCCTTCAATTTACCACCCTGAACAAAGATAGATAAATTAAATACCTCCTACTCAGCTATTAAAGTCATGCATGCATGTAATGCCCACAAAGTGTGAAGAAGAGGAACCTGGTTAAGCACATTTTTCTTGTTTATCAATTGGTCGAGATGAAAAAAATTCAACTCAACCAGCTAACTATGCTGCTAAACTTTGGAGATGTTTACTGACAATCAAACATGAGGTGAACAAACTTTCCATCGACAAAGTTTGGCCCGATCTACAGAGACTGATGCGCACGTCTGCACTTGAAAAGAATTTGTCTCTCACCACAAGCGTTGTACAAGGGTGCACAAAGATTGAGCTCACTGGTATTCTCAAAAAGGACTTGCTGAAAATAGCAGCAATCGCAAGAAAGCTGATTGCTCCGGACAGAAAGAGAGAGAGCTGCCTACAGTGGACTGTGTAAAGTGAGACGGCTCTTGACGGACAGCACTGTGGTGATTTGCTATCACCTGAGCTATCTATTGTATGTTTGCTTGTTGTTACTTAATTGTTTCTGTTGTAGATGCTTGTTTTAACTTTCCCAGTTCTGTGGTTGACTTGTGTTTGTTTTGTGGTTAATTTGTGTGTGAACTGGTTAATTAGACGGCTCTGTACTTGTTTGTGTGTTCTGTGCAAGTTTTTGCCTGCCTTTTGGGCTATACCTGTTTTAGGAACTGGTTTGACTTGTTTTGTGTGTAGGATCCTATATAAGCTGAGCATTTAATATTGATTTTTGTCTAGTTTTCTGGTCTGGTTTTTTGGATCTTTGATTGCTGAATAATAATAATAATTTTGCTGCTGCTGAAATCATTTTCCCTGAACCTGGTAGCATCACAAGCACTTGTCTAGCTGCTAAACTCCATGACAATGTGTCATCCAGAGGTGATTTCCTCTACAAGAGTCACTGTTCAACCACTGTATGGGTGTGTCTTGTGCAATAGGATGGCTGTGTAGTGATATGCATGAAAATTTGCAGCAAGTTTGCAGGATGCCTAGCGAAGAGTGTGTGCTAGCTGTGACTTCAAAGCTTGGTGGGCCGCGTATCCAACCGGCATACTAGCGCACACTCGGACTCCAGAACTGGCTTTGTCAGTGATGTATATAGCTCCTCCATGATGTTCATATTAATTTTGTACTTTATTACATAAAGTTTAGCATTCCCCTCAAGAACATGCCTCCACCTCGATCAGCAAGGATATGAGCTATGTGAAGTGAGCCATTGACAAGCTTTACTGACGAACTAATGGCATAAATTCCACCACCATTATTTGCTCAATAGTTAGTAACTATTTCCTTGAAGATACAAGTCACTTTGATAAAGATATAGACCTCCACCATACAATGCTTTATTGTCATTCAAAATCACATTATACTTCATTGATACAGTACTTTCAGATATGGAAATCGCCCCCGAGTCCTTTAGAAGCATTGTTTTGTTCAAACTCAGTCAGATCGTAGAAGGTTATGTCACTTTGAACACTTGTAATAGCACCTCCTTCCTCAAGTTGTCCAGTAGTAGCATCAAAATTGTTGGAATTATGAAGCATTCGTGTGTGCCCAAAAAATGTAACATTGCTTGCAGATCCAATGTTTTCAGAAAATTCAGTAGCTATACCCATGGAGTGACACTAAAGAATCGACTATAAAAAAAGATCCAGCAACTTGAGCAGTGTTATTGTAAACTAGTGCTGGTAATGGAGGAGGAACCATGACCACGGATATAGAGAACGCTACCTTTTGACCCAACGTTTGAAATCAATGAATTGTCGCTCAATGTAACAAATACATTGTATAGGTACACAGCTCCACCAAAAACACTAGCATTGTTAGCATAAAAGTATAACTATTATACAGTGTGACATTCGATAATACAGAAGATACAGCAATATTGCTCCACCAGTAGTTGCTACATTTTCAGTGAAAATACAGTTCCCAATTGAAATACTTTTCCCATCACTTTCAGTTGTTACACTTGCATCAATCGCACCACCAATATATCTAGCTGAGTTATAGCTAAAGCTTGAGTTAGTAATTGAAGTGGCTATATCATTGACAGCGAGAGCTGCTCCAGCATACGCAGTGTTGCCTGTGAAACTCGAGTCCAATACTTGAAGGATCGATCGCTGGATATGATTCTATGACACTCACTGCACCACCACCAATGCAATTATGACACCTTCTGCTGTTTTTATTAGTAATCTTGATTGTGACACCAGGTGCATGTTGCACAAACACTGCTCCTCCATAAGTTTGCAACATTATTGGAAAATATACTGTTCGCAATGTAAATAGATAAGGGACCCTTTGCATAGACAGCACCACCAACAATTCCCCAATTTAGATCAAATACACCACTGGAAATTGAGATATTGCTTCTTTCACTAATAACTAACGCTCCACCATTAACTAACGAACTAAATGAACTTCCAACAATCTGTCCATGAGTAACTTAAAAGTCTTTGACCAGACTCAAGCCTCTTCCAGTCTCAGTCATTCCACTAAAGTTGCAACCTGTTACTAATAACAGCATTACAAGTTTGCCTACCATCCCAACACATACAATCCTTGAAAGAAACATTTTGAACTTGTAAAGTGTGCTCAAAACTAAATGTTGCATATTTGCTACAAGTTATTGATACATCTTGCATGAATATCAGAGTAATTGCCAACAATCACTAGACTATTAAGGCTTGAAAACGTAATATTGATCCCAGGCTATGGTTCCCAGGAAGTAGAATCATGGTGGTGTTAGGCATGAAGTATTGTGGCCCCTTTGATGCATACTCAAGACAACGTAAAACAAGGCTCAGGAACAGGAGGACACTGCTCATCACTAGGAGTGACATAGTAGCTGTCAGACACTACAACATTTACTGAAGTGAAAATTAGCACCAATGAAGAGAACATTATTTGTGACACACTTTTAAACTCCACAAATTTTGAGCAAAACACCATTGATCCTGTTCTATACACAATAAAAAACATTACTCAATTACTGCTAAACAATAACAAAATTTCTGCTTGTGCTCTAAAGTTATGAGAAAACTAAGGAGCCTTCCCACTACTGGCGTATTCTTTTAAGAGTACACATGACTATATCCTAGGTATGTATGAGCCATGCAGTACAGGTGTAGACATTTACAAGTTAAAATACAGTCCAAATGTAGTATGATATAATACGTGCAATACATGAGCTCTTCTCTGCCTTTTTTCATGTAGTATCTGAACCTGGACCTAGCTATAATGGTAGCAATTAATTACATGCACACTTCCTGTGCCAGACTCATAAAAGTTTAATATTCAATTTATGACAGCTCTCTCAGAGTCACTACACCATAGGATGATATCAATAGCCAAACTTTGAACTTTAAATTCTAGCCTACAGCTATCAAGAATCATATTAAAGTAGGTAAAGATGTGAAGCAGACCAACTTGGTCCAAAAATATAAATGTACCACAGAAATACCTCCTTGAGAACTATTCTGATATTTTATACATAAAACATAAATGATCAGTTAGCTGGCAATAATTCTCCAAAAACTTCTGAAGGTCCAAAGTCAATGACTTCATCAGATGAGGATACAGAAGACCCTGTATGTTGTACCACACTGAATTCAAATTCATTCGGACTAAAAATGAAACTTATAAAACAATAAGTAGCCTAAGCATTACAGTTTGAAGTGTTATATACAAAGTACCTTTTAAGTAATGTTGTTTACAAGATAGGGGAACATTTACTCCATGAGAGAGAAGCAACTGAGAAACAAAAGAATGACAAGCAAGTGTATAAAGTACGGTGCATAATTATGACCATAATTCATCGTACAACCAAACACTCAGCTCTATCAGCAGCACTACTGATATTCACACACAATGTCATAGTACCTCAAAGCATGTTTCAGCAAAGAAATGGCGAGTGTCTTGTTTAAAAATTCCCTCCAGGAACCTTCTCAGTGGAATGATGTGCCGGCTGCGAGAGGTCCTGAATGCAAAAGACAAAAATAGTTCAGCAATAATACAGAGGTACCCAAGCTCTGAGAATATGGGATCCAGAGAGAGTGATTTACTGGTAGAAGATTAGGCCACATACCGTATAGTGGGAAATTTCTGTGGGGTGCAAATTTTCGTTATTTTCGTGACTAACCCCTGAGTCACGAAATTTTCCCTTCCTTTTCAAGAAGTTTGCACCCTAAATAGCCAGTATCTAGCTAGAATAGTATTCAACATGTATACCAAAGCAGATAAACTGTCACAAGACCTTCAAGCGCTTTAAGTTGGAGATACTTAAGTCACGAAAATTAAAACTACGAATATTTTCTTCTGCAGCGCGGTCTAGGCTTTTCACGAAAATTTACACCTCCGAAAATTTCCCGCTATGCAGTAGTTATAGGCCACAATCCTAGCCTTAATTGTACCACGTTCAATATGCAATTGCAGATTCCTTTACGTACTGGTAGGCCTACTTAGCACATACAATGGAGGTTTGATGATATACTGTATAGAGGCTAAATTTGGCAAATTGGCGAATTATTCTGCAAATTGCCAAATTGAAAATCGCCAATTTGAAACAGTTAAATACGCACACACGTGCATATAAACAATGCAGCGTGCAGAAATAAATGGCCAAATTTATCATGCTAAAATGCGAATTTGCCAAATTTAAGCCCACCAAATAATAATAATTATTATCTAATGCTCAAGCTCTTGAGGAAGTTTGTACAACAACTACTGTTTCTGAGTAACTTTCCATTGAGCTACTTTAGATGTACTAGACATACCAGTCGGTAAGAAAGTCCTCAACTACATGATGGTACTGATCAGGATCAGGCAAATTAGCTGGCTCCCATTTGCTGCCTACAGATCAGATTATCACAGTAGAATGGTTAGGGGTGAGTATACTAGCTAGGGAGTGAAAGGAAGGCATTAGCATCAAATGGTGTACCTCTATCAGGTGGTCTGGCGTAATAGTACACAACTGGGTGAAGGAAGTTACTTTGATCAGCTTCAATAGGGTCTGATGACACTCTGTCCTCACGTAGAACATCCTTGCTGTATCATCATGATAGCAATACACTTGAACTTACCTGGAAGGATATCTATAGATGCAATGGTAGTGAGCCACTTACCCTGGTCCGGAATAATCCTTGCCATACTCAAAATTCCATAAAATGAATCTGTTAATGTCATGACCAGTCACCGCTGCAAGGAAAGTCAAGAAAGAAAATTAACACTAACATATAACTAGAAGAATGCAAGGCATTGTGGGGCGAGCCTGAGTAAGCGCAGCTTTTTGCATGAATTGTAGAGCGAATGTATGAAGAATATTTGTTAGAATGACAAATTATGGTATATAGATCTGGCTGTCAGTGCCAGTACAAAACTGACAGTGTTCAAATGACTGTGCCTGTGGTGTGAACGTCAGAAGTTTGTTTACACGATGGATTGCTAATGAGACATGTAAAATCTAGGGTTGTATTTGAACTTGGTATCTCTTTCCCTCTGACACTGTATATTGAGCAAGCCTGGCATCACTGTTCTTCTCTGCAGTTTCTGCCTATCTTTCTGTTGGGGGCTGTTGTTAACTGTTCCTGTGCCTTTCTCTTATAAGATATGTTTAGCAACTGTCTAAGTCTCACAACCTCTGAGCTGCTAGAAGAACCATTTCTCAACTGTTCTGCCTCTATCTGATTTCTCGATCGCGGATATCGACTGTCTTGAAAACACGTGCACACTCTAAACTTATGCGCATGTGTGAGTAATGCATGGTACATGGTACAGGTCGATCATTTTGTTAGCTAAGAATTAGCATAGGTGAGCGTACAAGACCCAACGATGACAGACAGACAGACAGACGCACCCCACGTACTACTTGCTATCTGGGGCTCGCTCAGGCTCGCCCTAATTTTCACACTAACAGTATTATTTACATGCATGCAGCTAGCAATGGGGGGTAAGTTGGCATTTTTAGGATTTAAATTTGGTGATTTAATCCAAGCAGCTGTGCTTGAGCATACAAAAGTATCAGCCGATTCAAAATTTACTGATAAACTTTATCAAATGCTCACCAAAAATTTAGGCACTATTAGTATACAATAGTCTATAAAGACTCTACAAAAATTTAATGGATGAAAGTCTAGAATGCACACCAACTCAATCCTCAGCTACATGTAGTTTTATAGCTGAGAAGTATGAGAGGATGTTTATAGGCAACAAAAATAAACTAGCAATAATGTTTCGCATGGAGAGGGTTCTTGGTAACTACCTTAGGGAGAAAGCAAACGCAGGGAAAACAATAGAAGTATGTCTTCATGAGGTGATGGACATGAAGGCTAATATGGAAACTAACAATGAAGCATTGAAACCATTGGTGACTCTCGATGTGGCTGGAAAGTATGGCACAAACAGTTTCAAAGACCCTCATAGAAAGGTGGAGAAACTGGCTCTCAGAAAAGATGCTACCACCATAGATAATATATTACACACCCGGGATTGGCAACTGAATAAATTAATATCATTAGCGCGTCCACTCCGACGAACTTCCGGTTTCCTTTGAAAAAAAGCGCGCGTGTTTAGCAGCTGGCAGCTGCTGTGTAGTACTATGCAAACTCAGTGGTACTTGAGACAAAGTGTTTTTACCACAAATTGGCTGTTGCAGGAAGTGATAAATGTTCCACTGTACATTGTAACATTTGTAATTGCAGCTATATCTTCAGTGTTGCTTAAACAAAATGAATAACATGTAAAACTATAGGTTCAACCTCAAGTACAAGCGGTATGGTACAACATATCGCAGTGTGCATGTACATAATGATATTGAACTTCTTCAAGTCTGGAATGGCATGATTGAAGACAGTGGTTTTTAGAATCATTTTTTTGATTGGTTCTGAGTCGGCAGCCAATGTGCACTTTCTGTCACAAAGCAAACACAAAGCCTTGTCAGTGGTCGATGAGAAGTTACATGCCATGGATGAGGTACACCACATGTACATGTCATTAGCTTGGAACAGAGATCATTAACTGTTAGAGTATCACTCCTTGTGTACGCTGAGAGTGGCAAAGACACAGTCAGTTTCAGCGGCTGGCAGCCCGGAGATGATCCACATAGTACCTCAGTGGCATGATACCTAAACATAAATAATATTACTAGCATCATTGTGGCACAAAACACCTCTATAGTAGCAGACAGCACACCTTAAACCATGCAATATGCATACAGCATTGCTACGGAACCATAAGTGAGTATATGGCACATTATATGATACTATACACTGCTTTTACTGTACTTTCACTGTACTTTTACTGTACTGTTGTAAATGCTGTCTCATAAATGTCTCCCTCATGCAAAACTTCATTATCTTGGGATACTAAAATGGAAAAAAAAATGTTAAAAGCTTGATGGACTGAACAGATAGACCCCCCACAAAAAATCATACTTCCATAGCAACTGTTACCAGGTATAATGGAGCTATTAACTTGCTTTTCTTAAGTACTGTAAAATACTGCTTCATTAATGTCTAGCTCATGCAAAACTTCATTATAGTGAGGTACTAAAAGCACTAAGTAAATGCTGAATGCTCAACAGACTGAGCGAGAGTGGTGCAGTATTGGATAAGTTTACTTAATTTATTCTATTGTAAGTTGATCAAGTCAACTTTTCTATTACAAATGTACAATATTTTACATAATTGAGAAATAATTATATTTGTCAATTTTTGTATATTTTATTGTTTGCCAGTCAATAGTGTCAATTTTTTGATAATGAATATTCATAATTATGTTTACACATTTTACCATAGTGAACCTGCTAACTATAATACACATATCTATCAATACTCATTCCTGAAGATGTCAACTTTGTCTATTTAGTAAATTTAGTCAACTTTGACATATAGTAGACTACAAATAGACAATAGTTTACAATAGACAATCAACTATACGTGTAAACTATTGTATCAATTATATAAGTATAGTACTATGTGTACAAGTATACATATATACTTAGAACTATATACCCAAATACTTTAGTCAACTTTGTCTATTTAGTAAATTTAGTCAACTTTGACATATAGTAGAATAGAAATAGACAATAGTTTACAATAGACAATCAACTATACGTGTAAACTATTGCATCAAGTATAGTATTATGTGTACAAGTATACATATATACTTAGAACTATATACCCAAATACTTTAGTCAACTTTGTCTATTTAGTAAATTTAGTCAACTTTGACATAAAGTAGACTACAAATAGACAATAGTTTACAATAGACAATCAACTATATGTGTAAACTATTGCATCAAGTATAGAATTATGTGTACAAGTATACATATATACTTAGAACTATATACCCAAATACTTTAGTCAACTTTGTCTACTTAGTAAATTTAGTCAACTTTGACATAAAGTAGACTAGAAATAGACAATAGTTTACAATAAACAGCAAGTGGTATAATATTATTATAATGTGTACACTAGTAACTTAACCATATACCCACAAGAAGTCAGCTTTGTATATATAAGTAAATTGAGTCACTTTTGACATATAGTACACATCAAATAGACCATAGTTTAAAATTGACTGTCAACTGTATAAATGTAAACTACTGTACTAAGTGGTAATTGTACTACTTCTCATTCGTGAAGAAGTCAACTTTATAATTATATTGAGTAAATTTAGTCCACTTTGACCTAAAGTAGACTAGAAATAGACAATAGTTTACTGTACTGTACAAATGCAAACTACAGTATACTAAGTTGTATAATTTTACTAGACACCTTCATGAAGAAGTTGATCAACTTTGTCTATTTTAAATTTAGTCAACTTGCTTGGCATAATTATAGTTACTGCTGTAGTCTAAAATTTGTTAACCAACTACTGATGTGGTAATGTTTACACACGTATGGAAACTGGCAATTAACTATAATTATTATTATGTCAACTATAGATTGTACCTATTATACCTATATCGGATACTGTACATTTTGTCCGAGGGATGTAATTCCCCGGACAAAATGGTATTCTACATGTGTTTAAATGGTTTCACCCCCGGACAGAACGATATTCTGTGTTTAAATGGTTTCAATCCCGGACAGAACAGTATTCTGTGTTTAAATGGTTTCACCCCCAGACAGAACAGTATTCTGTGTTTAAATGGATGGTTATACCCAGAATAGATTGATAAAATACAGAATACAGTTCTGTCAAGTTTGCATGCCCAGACAGTTGTGTAGACATTTTTCAAAAACTTTTGAGCATTCAAACATACAAATTTTCAACTATTTAGGCTAAATCAAGCAAGATGAAATGACATAATCAAATGCACAATTAATCAGGTGTACATATTTGTATACCTTCAAAACCACAAACTGGGTTATACATATTTACGTGTACATATGTATGTATGCATGCAAAGTGTATACAGTTTTGTACACTAATGGTTAGGTCACTTGACAATATGTACAAACTAGTATGCTGTATACCTATATGTCTGATAGTGCATGTACATTTTGACCGAGGGATGTAACTCCCCGAACAAAATTGTATTCTATATGTGTTTAAATGGTTTCACCCCCGAACAGTACAGTATTCTACATAATGTTTAAATGGTTTCAACCCCGGACAGAATGGTATTCTACATGTGTTTAAATGGTTTTACCCCCGGACGGAATGGTACTCTACATGCATGTGTTTAAATCGTTTAACCCCCGGACAGAACAATATATATTCTGTGTTTAAATGGTTTCACCCCCTGGACAGAACAGTATTTTACATGTGTACATGTTTAAATAGTTTTTGGGGTAAAACTATTTAAACACATGTAAAATACCATTTTGTCCGGGGGAGAAACCATCCAAACACGTGTATAGAATACTGTTCTGTCTGAGGGAGAAACCATTTAAACATGTACACATGTAGAATACCGTTCTGTCCAGGGGGTGAATAATAAAATATTGTTTTCAAATAGCAATGTACTCACGGTTAAACAATTTTAAAAAGTGATAATTTGCACTGATTTCTGCCCAGGGGTTAAACCATTTAAACAGAAATTAAATCAACACCATTATGTCTGGAGGTTAAAATTTTAAAGATCACGTTCTGTCCGAGAGTGAAACCATTTAAACACAGAATACCGTTCTGTCTGGGGGTGACACCATTTATAAACACAGAATACTGTTCTATCCTTGGTTGAAACCATTTAAACACAGAATACCGTTCACGGTCCGGGGGTTTAAAACATTTAAACATATGTAGAATGCAGGGTTGAAACCATTTAAACACAGAATACCGTTCACAGTCTGGGGGTTTAAAACATTTAAACATATGTAGAATGCTGTTCTGTCCAGGGTTGAAACCATTTAAACACAGAATACCATTCTGTCCGGGGTTGAAACCATATAAACACAGAATACCGTTCTGTCCTAGGTTGAAACCATTTAAACACAGAATATATACCGTTTTGTCCGGGGGTGAAACCATTTAAACACATGTAGAATACTGTTTTGTCCGGGGTGAAACCATTTAGAATACTGTTCCGTGACAATGTATAGGATACCATTCTGTCTGAGGTAAACACATGTAGAATACCGTTCCGTGACAGTAAACACATGTAGAATACCGTTCTGTCCTAGGTTGAAACCATTTAAACACAGAATACCGTTCTGTCCGGGGGTGAAACCATTTAAACACATGTAGAATACTGTTTTGTCCGGGGTGAAACCATTTAGAATACTGTTCCGTGACAGTAAAACCATTACACATGTATAGGATACCATTCTGTCTGAGGTAAACACATGTAGAATACCGTTCCGTGACAGTAAACACATGTAGAATATCGTTCTGTCTGGGGATGAAACCATTTAAACACATATAGAATACTGTTCTGTCCGGGGAGTAAAAACATGTAGAATACTGAAACACATGTAGAATGTAGAATACCATTTTGTTTGGGGTGAAACCATCTAAACACAGAATACCGTTCTGTCTTAGGTAAAACCATTTAAACACATGTACAACACAGTTCTGTCCAGGGGTGAAACCATTAATTTTAAACAAATATAGAATACCGTTCTGTCCAGGGGGGTGAAACCCTTTAAACACATGTAGAATACTGTTCTGTCCGGGGGAGAAACCATCTAAACACGTGTATAGAATATTGTTCTGTCCGGGGGTGAAACCATTTGATGTACACGTGTAGAATATAACGTTTTGTCAGGTGGTGAAACCATTTAAACATGTACACATGTAGAATACTGTTCTGTCCCGGGGGTGAAACCATTTAATAAACACAGAATACTGTTCTGTCTGGGCCGGCTTGACAGAACTCTATTCTGTATGTTAAAAAATCTATCTATTCTGGGTATAACCATCCATTTAATAGATTTTGCATGTATATATATAGTTTATAGATCAATAGAGTTGACATACTTTAATGGCATTCTCTGTATTCACTAATCAGTCTTAACTCTAGTTGACAACTTTACTTGTGGAAATTATAAACTTCATAAATTTAGTGAAATTTATGAAGTTTACATATATATATATACTTTACCAAGTATTTATAAATTGTACAAAATTGACATTAATTTTTTCTTCAAGTATAGTTTACAGGTCACATTATTGTCAACTACAGGTAAACTTCATAAATTTAGTAAATTTATCAAGTTTACATAGTTTACCTAGTATTTTCTAAATTTACACAATTGACATTCTTCTTCAATTCCTATAAATTATGTACTTTTAATAGTTTACAGTCGCATTATTGTCAACTACTGTCTATTTAGTAAACTTATCCAATACTGCACCTTAATGGACTGAGCAGATAGACCCCCCACAAAAAATTTTACTACCGTAGCAACGCTAATTTCTGTTCAACAAAACGGCATTTATCTTCCAAGTATGGTAAGCACAAGTGTTTATACACGCTAGTATTGTGTATCACTGTACCTGTTTAGCTCCTACTACGTTCGTGGTTGACAAAACACACTACTCTTGTCTCAAGTGGCTCACTTTACCGCATGGCCGCTTCCTTTGGCTTCTGCTCTACTCACTTCCTGATCTAATTAAAAAACGCGCCGGAGTGGCCGCAGCCTTATGTATGGCAGCATAGGCGCTAATGATATTAATTTATTCAGTTGCCAATCCCGGGTGTGTAATATATTATCTATGCTACCACAATGAGTCATGGAGCATAGCAGAGTGGGAGACGAGCTTTGTTCGAGCTATTGGTGGAGTCACTCAAGACAGCTACATAGCAGCCCTACAGAGACTGCTAGCTAGTAGAGCTGACTACATGATCCTAATGGAAGGAGGGGACTACCACGCTTTAGCAGTGACCGACTATTTGGACTTCCATAAGAGAGAAAGTATATGACTGTGTTCATTTGGTGTGCACAATGACAGAGAAAAACAGTGAGGTGCAGTGTTCACTCAATATCATGGACATTAATGAAACTAGTTCATAAGTGATTGCACAGCTGGAAGGGTTGCAAGTAATACTGTAATGTTTATACAATACCTGCTCTATGCACAATGCATTCTGAAATATGGTTGCTTACCTTTAAAATTTGGAAGGGACTTCAGGGGTACTTCTTCTAAATAGACCACAGTATTGTTATCACCTGTAAGTATTGACAGTGAAATTAACAATGTTTTTTTGTTTTTTGTTTTTTTTTTGTGTATAAATATTTTAATCACTTACGGATAAGAATGATGTCACCCAATACACCAAACATTTGGTATACACCCTGCAATCAAAGGAAATGATGATGGTAGTTAGAGAAGAAAGACAAAACTATTAAAGGTGCTCTCTCGATCATGGAAGTGTTTTTAGTTTGATTTCTTGGCCCAAAAATTAATCTTCAAATCTGATTGGTCGACGATATGTTATCAAAATGCAATTGCTTTGCATTATTTCAATCGTTGCAGTTCATTACTAATGTCCACATGTCTGCTTTCAGCAAATAAAACGCTCGAAAGCCAAGAAATAAACGCAAAGGAGAGGTAAAAAAAGAAGCTTGATAGTTCAAAACTCCAACGTATTCGAGTTCTAGGAGCTTTGCATATATAGCTAACAAATGGAGTTCAGAGCATGATGGTGCTACCTTAGTCTCATTCCCAGGCTCAGAACTTCTCATGGTGACGCAACACAAACTTTCTGCTACTGACTGGCAATATGAGATAAATGAGAAGCCTTACCTTCTACTACTGCTGGGAGGAGTCCAAGCTACCAGCAACCTGGCATTTTCCTAAAACTGTCGTAGTCCACACAAACATATATCCATAGTTAACTTTAGTGCGTACTTGTGATCAGTTTGTGGCTTCATTACATAATGTAATTTTGAGTATACTTCCGCTTCCATGAGAGACCACCTTTAAGCCTGTCCCTGCTCCGACTAACTAGGCTATAGTCATGTATTGTAGCAAACACTATCTTCAAGAGCTTACAGAGGCTTCATTGATTCTTTTGATCATGTGATTGAGGAGGTCTATTGAGGGTAGGGTCACTGAAGGCCATGGCACACCATGATACTGCCACTCCAAATGATTGAACAGAGCTCTTCCTATTAGCAGGAGTTAAGAGAGTAAAACATCAAACTATATATAATTTATAAGCTCTCAGTAATAGTTATTATACTAGTGTACCTGTGTATCTAAAGCCATGAATAAAACCACCAGCAGATTTTTTGAAGTCCAGGGAATGAACAGCTGTACCAGCTGGAAAAGTTGAAATGCATCGTAGAATTCAATGTACAGTCTCTAGCAGCAGATACAGTCAGTGACTTACCAATAAACATATTAGGCACACCAATTACCTCATAGCTGCCACTAATGTGAGGGTACTTGTCCACTCCCTGAGGAGAACGATGGATAGGAACACTCTTGTTGAAGATGGAGAAATCAAACTGCAACAGAGTGTAGTCGAGTAACAATCAATAGCTTATTCTTGAAAATACCACAAAACCAGCCAATGTATTTGAGCACCTTGAATCCTAGACATCGTATCACCACATCGTAGGGATGACGAAAGAGTACATTCTCTATGTAAAGTGAAAGCAACAAAACATCACATAGCTATGTGGTTCTCACACACACACACACAATCAAATTGGTAGCTAGACATCAGGATCTGTGAGGGTCCATACCTTGCTCTTCAGGGTCATCATCAATGAGACCTGAGAACTGGTACTGGCCATTCTCCAACTGTACTAGTCCAATACCACTACCATAAGTCAGGTCTCCCTCTGGAATGGTGTGTGTGTGTGGACATAGCACAGGGTAATGTTGAGTACAGCATGCTTGCATTTTATATGTGATTTCATCCCACCAAATTGCCCATCAAGTGATTTCAGTTGGTATGTGTCAATCTGCTGGTCGTTCACCGCTCTGGATTAAAAGAACATAGAGGCTAGCACCAACTGCAAGTTAGTCAAGACCACCTCACCTACCTCACATCACCAACATAGTGGGTCTGATAGGCTAGTTTGACCCTTGACCTGTAGACCACAGTAACATTCAGTATGTGGTAGTGTACATCATCATGCATACCAACCTTCCATTCATGTGAATATATGCAGCATGAGACACAATGTGATCTGCTGTTTCAAAGCCAGCATTTCCTACAGTAGACAATCAAACACACTGATACAAAAATATTGCCATATCTCGCATGCAGTGAACTCACCTCTGCCTAATATCAATACCACCTTGTTCTCAAAATCTTCAGGATCTAGAGATACTGATTCATAGCCCTACATTTTACGTACATGATATTGGTGTATGTGTGCTGTCAGTGTGTGCAAATGTATGTGAACTGCAAAGCAAAGTCCCTTACCACAGCATATTCTATTCCAGGGAAATTCACAGGGATATTTGGGACCCATAACCCAGTACTGAGGACAAATACAAATCAGATTATGAACATCTTGGTTACAAGAAACAGTCACCAAAACAAAGTTTCTACCTTCTATCATGGCTACACTATCACTCTCTGCTTACCTGACGATAACCACCTCGCAGTGGTGTACAGTGCCTGCTCTGTCTTGTAAGTGGAACAGCTTGCTTCCTTCTACCCACTGACGGACATCCACTATCTCAGTGTTGTACTTGATGTTCAGATTCAGCTTGCTAGCATAATCTTGAAGATAACGCACCTAGGACAGTCAACAAGCAAAGATTTTGAAAGAGCTAGTTCATTTAGTTGTTCCTATCAGTGCAAAACTCTAGATGGCAGAAATCAAATTATTTGTATTGATTTCCTTTGGGATAAATAATTGCTTTGGGTTGAAGCCAAGGACATTTACACTCCTCTAGCCCCTGTTTGGTCCCAGGACAACGGTCTATTGGCAAAGGTAAGTTCTGCAATTAAAGCCGCTTTACTGCAGAGGCAATGCCAGTTAGATGACCCATGAGTAAAATATACAATTATTGTAGGATTTAGCTACAACTATAGTCATATGTAGTTGTTACTTACATAGTCATCAGCAGGAGGGAAGTAGTGTCTGGAGTAGTGTTTCATTTGAAGGGACTCATCATCACTGATCAGTGAGTTCCAATCATGACGAAAGTTAAACTCCTTATTAGTGCTTCCTAAAATAATTATACAAGGCAGGAACTTTAAGACATGTAGGTTGAAACGTCAAAAACTAAAATAGTGTTGCGTATGTTTTAGCAACAAATAACAACTGAACCTCATTCTTCACAAAAGACATGGCAAACTGCATAAGTGAAACCTCTACACCATTAGTATGTACCTGTATATCTCTTGTTGATAGATATCAATGTACGATGTCTAGGATAGTGCAAATAGAAGCTCCCTAAAGACAATTAGAAATAATGATTTGTGATAACAACTTGTCATGACCTGATCTTACCAGCAGTGGAGTTCTTCTCAAAGATAACATAATCTCTTCCAGCCCGTTCAAGAAAGTAGCCAACTTGCATTCCTGTTTTAGGAATAAATAGGCATATATATGTAGTGGTAAACAAGTGGACTATAAACACGTGCAGCAAACCTCCAGGTCCTGCTCCAATGACACAATACTGTGTTGGCTCGCTCCCACCCTCCACCATGGAAAGACTAAAGATACAAAAAACAGAGAAAAGCAAAAGCACCATCTTGTCTCCTTTCTGGGGCCGGGGGCAGAGACGAGCAAGGTTTGCAACCCGCAAGGGAAACCCCCCAAATTAAGCAAGAATTACGTCATCCATAAACAAACGGAAGCTAAAGAGAGAACAGCAACATTTTGACTCTGTCAAGTGACTCAGCACCATTGAACCACAGCTAGCGGATCAAGGAGCTATAAACGTGTTGCAGAGTAAGAAAGCATTACTAGAAGAACTAATTGAATTTATGTTTAATGTTAATAATATTGGGGGAGAAAAGTAAGGTATAAAGTGGTTGTTTACCAAAAACCTGAAACTAGATATCTACTTGTGTTGATAAAGGTGTTGTGTTGTATTTATACACAGGATGATACGTAAAGCAAGAGAAGCAAAGGAAGCAGCAAAGGATCGAATACGTTCAGTAAGGCACCATCACCACCACCGTGGTCCACATCCAGCTAGACCATCTACCAAACCACCACCACAAAGAAGTGGTGGCTTTCCCACTGTGTCTATGAAACAAGTTGATGATGCATTTACTGCAGTTTTGGATGATGAATCTGATTTCTCTAATCCCTTCTGTGACCCCCAGCCCCCACCATCACTTCCTGTAGCTGTGGCAGAGAGCAACCAACACACTCCTATAGACAGCACTGATGATCACGAAGACCTGTTTTCAGATCCTCCAGCAATTCGTGCTAGAGATGATGACATATTCGATTCTGATTTATTTCCTTCAGCTACAGCTGGAAACGTTGATCCTCTTTTAGAACAATCTGTTGAAAATCCATCGCAAGAGAAGGTTCATCTGTTAGAGGAACAGCACGAGGCTGTTGATGAACTAGCAGGCAGCGAACGAAATGATCTTTTTGACGATTCTTCACCTAATGATGTCAATGCTGGCGGTGTTAGTGCTATTACTGATGGTACAACAGATACAGTCTCACAGGAAGTGTTTCAGGACACAATAATACCACAACCTGATCAAAGTGTGTCGTCAGTTCAGGATGGTGTTATTGAAGTATCAGCAGAAAACAGTTTACCCAGTGCAGATCACGATTCTAATTCTCCAGTGAGCAGACACGAAGACGAACCAAGTAGTGTAGAAATTCCCTTGGTTGAGAGTGTACCAGCATCCACTAATCTTCCCTCCAACAGCCTTGATGATCATTCTGATGACTTGTTTCCTGATGATGTTCTAGTTGAAACAGGAAACCACCATTCTGAGCCAGAAGACCACATTGTCATTACCCAACCTCATGAAGATCTCCCCAACATCTACCCACCCCTTCCTAGTATAGATGACCTGAACCAAGGTGGTCTTGCTGTACCCAGCAAATATAATCCAAATGACTACTTGTTTGAAGAATCTCCACTGAGTTCGTTGCCTTCTAGCTATGAGAATGAGCCGGTGCTTGCCTCCTACGACTCTGAGCTAGTTGAATCACTTCCAGAGAAAAGAGTAGATGAAATCAGACAAAGGGATGACTTGAATGAAAGCAGTGGATCAATAGAAGCAGACCTTGATATGTTACTAGCTCCCAAAGTTCCTGACAAGGAAAAGGAGGTGCAGAAATCGAACCAAACTACTAGTGGTGTTCAGAGAGAGAGAGGCAGTCACCCAAACCTGGACAGTGGTGTGTTTGAGACTGAGACTGGTATGACACCAACACCAGAACGAGACTTCAAGGAAGACTCTCTCTTGATGTCGGAAGATCATTTCAAAAATAGTCCTCCGGTACAAAGGCATTTGAAGCGAAATGACACGCCTCCTAAAAGAAACAGTCAAGGTAAATTTGCCCCTCCAAGACCCTCAGTCTCACCAAAGATGAAGCAACGGCTGTTCAATGTGAAGGAAACAACATCTGAAGATAAAGAAGATGTCAGAATAAAGATAGTACAGCCTCTAGGGAGTGCTAGGCCAGAACCGATAGCTTCAAGAGACTCAATTGGTGGCACCATAACACAAACTGTAGAGGCAAATCTCAAGAAAGATAGAGTTCCTGCTGATGATCTCTTCAGAGAGGACCAGGTTGTAAAACTGAAAACAGATGAGGTGTCACTACAAGCTGACACTCAGGCAGCAACACAGGTACAAGCTGAGACACAGGCAGCTTCAGCAGAGCCTCGTTATCTACCCCTTTGGCTGCACATCACTCTTGCTGGTTGTCTGTACTTGTACTACTCCCTCAACATCTTCCCTTATCTTGCTGGCTTCTTTGCTGGAGTCCTCTTGGTGTATTTGTTGGTGGGCTGTGTGTTCATCTACTATGTCCAGAATGAAGAGAAGGCAAAGGCCAAGAATGCACTGTTAAAGGATCAGGTTCAGCTCTCTGATGACTTCGTGAAGCACATGAAAGTCAAATTTGAAGATTTGCACTTCTACCATGTGAGTTTATATTGCTTAGAATGCCACTAAGTTTGTATATTGGTTACAATTGCCCGCTCCTGTATATGGATTTGTGAGCATATTTGGTATCACATGCCAACTGTTTAGGTGCTCTGAATTTTGACTAAATAGTTTGTCATTGCTACACAAGTAAACTCAGCACCCTCTACATCATTGGTACATATCTCTCTCACTTATTGGTAGGACTACATATGACCTTGTAAATGATGTTAGTATCACCAGTTGTAGTTCACTTTGAAGATTGTGTTTCTTTACCTTTGTCTCCAATTCTAGCCGTGTATGATTGTGATGCATGCCTCCTAGCACACTTTGTGTCAATGTATATACAGGCTGTACATGGATTGTACGTAGTTTGCCACATATAATAACATACTGCAATACTGTGTTTCTTTATCCAGGGAACAAAATTCACCAGTACTTTCACCTATGACCCTGCCACCCATCATCCTAGTCAGCGCCAGAAGACTATACTCAAACTCAGTCAAGATTTCAGCCTCTATATACATGTACACGAGCCTGCCATTGGTGATGTACTCAAAAAAACAGTGAACATAAGAAACTGTAAGATTTCTTTAGTTCCACAAGAGGTAGCCAAGAATCGCAAGAGAAGATGGAGCAAAAAGTTCCCCATTCATATCACCAACGAGAAGATCAAGCTGAGTGTGTATGTGTTCTCTCCTCACGCTAGAGACAAGGAGGACTGGTTCCGTCGCATGAAGAGTGCTTCTCTTGGGTTCAGGGCAGAACAACTCATCAAAGAAAGGAAAGAGTTCTTCAAGTACATGCAACACTACTTTGATCTTGACACTCTCTATGAAGATGGTCCTCCTGCCAAAGCACTTCCCAGAAGGAATTCAAAGCGATCCTCCCAATCTTCTAGTACATCTTCCGTTCACGCACAGAGGAAACCAGCTAAAGTATCATTCTCAAAGGGAAATGACAATGATGAGGAAAACCCTCAATCAAATCTAATTAGCTTCACAAAGGGAAGTCCCCAGATTCAGCACCGCAAGCAGCCTCTCACTTCCAGTAGCAGTAGTGGAAGTCTAAAGGGTACGAGTGTTGATCCACCACAGAGCTCTACCTCTCCTGCACCTTCATTGGACGATGGTTTTGAAGTGGTGCCACGCCCTCATGTGAGACTCCCCAGAGCCACTCTATGGATCAATGCCGTGGCTGCCAGACTGTGCTGGGACGTGTGGCACGAGAAGAGATGGAAGGACTGGGTCATGTCCAGGATACAAAAGAAGCTCATCCGAGTCAAGACACCGTCCTTTATTGATCAGCTCCGTCTGACTGATGTGAACCTTGGTAATGACATGCCAGTGGTAAAGGGTCTAAACCATGGCCCCGTTCTGAACCTGAGAGGAATAGGGGTCTACCTCGACGTGGTCTATGAGGGGAGCTTTGTGATGACCATAGAGACCAAGATGAGGCTAGGAGCCAAGGACGAAGGAAAGGCAGAAGGAGCTCAACAGATGACAGAGATGAGCAAACAACACCCAAAGTAAGCTGCCTACCTCTACTGTGGGGATATTACTGTGGTAGGATGTTTTTGGTTTCACTGTGTTTCTCTTATGAATATGTAGTAACAAACAGCTATTGATATTCATGTCAAAGTAATATTCAACTACTCACAACATGACGTACATATCTAGGTGCACAGTCCTGATTGCATGTACACCTACATCTGACTCTCCTTTCTAATCTTGTGTGTTTTAGATTCCCCATGTCCTCTCCTCATCAACCTGTCTCTGCTGGTAAAGTGGGCTCCATGAGTCATTCCAATGCTGCCAGAGCTCTGGGCTCCTCTGTAGATCCAGAGGAGATTGACAGTGGCTCTGACGATGAAGACACACAGCCATCCAGTGTGGTACATCCACTGGAAAAATCAACAACAGAATCCAACCGGGTGAGGGTTAATATAGTTGCTCATGTACCATAGCTTCAGTAAGAAAGGAGCATTCAATAATTATTGCGTGTACATTGTTCATTTGTGTATTGTATTTCTACTCTAGAAACATGAGGCCAGCGATGGAGCCATTTCTCAAGGGGCCATTCCTTCTTCTTCAAGTGCCAAGGAACGTCGTTTCAAGTTAATGTACTCCTATGCCAAGGCCGGAGCTACTATGATCACCAAGAGAGTTGCCAACACAAAGATTGTCCGTAGGGCTGCTGAGAAAGTGTCCAGTTATCCTCTCACTCTGACGGTGGACGTGAGGCGACTGAATGGTGTCCTAGCTGTCAACGTCCCTCCCCCACCAAGTGATACAATATGGTAAGATGTTTGTTTCTCACTATGTACAGTCTGTTTGTACTATTACATGGATTATTTCTGGCTCGTATTTTCATAGGATAAATTTTTCATAAAAAGTTTTTTTAGAGTAAATTATAATATGGAAACAAATCCATAAAATAACAAATCTCCGTATTGCTGAGTCTACTTCACACTGGTTGATCTTATACACTGTATGAATGCCTCTCAGGTATGGCTTTGAAGGCAGTCCTAAGTTGGAGTTGGTGGCTAAACCCAAACTAGGCCATCGTGAAGTGACGTACTCCCGTGTTACTCACTGGATTGAAAGGAAGCTGTGTGAATTAGTTAATGTGAGTATATAATGTGTTGACACGAAACACACCTTCATACATACATGCGTAGAAAGGAGCTCTCAAATACAATCAATGTGTGTATAGTGATCAGGGTAGAAAAAAAGGTGTTGATAGACTACACAATGTATGTGTACTCCGAACTATTATTTACAATAATAGTTTATAAAAAAATTATAGTCAAATTTTTATACATTGCACAATCCTAGAAAAAACTTGTCCTACCAGAAATGGAAGACCTTAGCATTTCCATTCTCAACTCTGGCATGCCTGACTTGGATGTGTTGAAGCCCATTGGGACTGATACTGAAACCACTAACAGCTGATCCACCACACTAGTACTAGTATTGCAACACTATTATCATCATCATAATAGTTTATTTTTAGCATAATGTGTGCCTACTGTTGTGAGAGTGCAAGCATACAATGTCATGTTAGTTATTGCTATTATGTTTGGTCAGTATTTGACATTTTATCTATTTTTATACACTGTACATACCTATATTGTCCAGGTTACATAATTGTCTCACTGATACATTATTATATAATTTTATTATTAAAATTGCTGACCTGCAGTTTAAAGTAATCATACGTACGGTAGTACGTATAGTAGGAATGGGCCGACTGTCCCATAGACACAATACAAAATGTTTATGCTCATAAACTTTCCGAGAATGACAGCTAAACCTTCAGACATGGATTAAAGCCTCCCTTGGATAGTTTTCTAAGTGTATGCATCAACAAAACTCACAGAAACTTTCTAGAGCACTCTGGAGAGAGCGCTGGCGGGAAGCCAGAACAGTGCAATTTTGTTTTCTTCTTCCTTCCTTCCTTCCTTCCTTCCTTCCTTCCTAACTGACAAACTTGAACGCGATTTCCAGACAAACAAAAGGCATTCAGCCAGCTTTAACTGTACAGTGCAACTTGACTTCATCCGAACTACGTCCTTTTATACTCGTTTGGTGCCTAAAAGCTATATAACAAACAAAATCTAGGCATTTTAAAAACTCTGATATAAAATACTGTACTTGAATGTAGCCATTTTGATGTAGGTAAAGGTCGTCAACAGACCACGTGGTTTGCATGCATATAATGCGCATGCGCATCCAGTGTACTTGAAAGCAGTGGCTCATGCTTTTTGTAGAGACTGACCAGTCTCTGATAGCTTATACTCCATTGCAATTGAGCACCTTAGTGTTGGAAAAAGTGAACAAACAAGTATAATAAAAATTTCATAAAAATTAGCAGTGTAGGAATGGGCAGTGCTGCAAAAAGAAAGGAAACAAGGCTGGGACTTTAAATTTCGGCACATGACTACTTCATTTTCAAAGTTTTTCAAGCTCATATAGGTTGCCTGTATACCTTCTAATTTATTTATGACTTAATTAATCATGATTCTATAATTATTATCAATGGACATGTACATGTAGCATATGTTTGAACCATATCAATATTTATTTATATGACTGGATACATGAGGAATTGAAAATGAAAATGAAGTAGTCATGTGCCGAAATTTAAAGTCCCAGCCTTGTTTCCTTTCTTTTTGCAGCACTGCCCATTCCTACACTGCTAATTTTTATGAAATTTTTATTATACTTGTTTTATTATAGACTCAGTTTATAATGCATGCATGGTGTTGTGCATCATGGGAATTAAGTCCTATATAGTAGGGACACCCATGCATTGATCGATCCTGCATGCCCTCAAATTGATCGCCAACAATTAACTAGCTCCACATATAGAGTCATGTCGTTCTGTTGTCAAGCATGCACACGTATCTATATTGCATCAAGCTTAGTTTCGCATAATAACTACTACCTATACGTATGCCTTCCATACAGTCACAATTCAAGCAGCAATGATAAGTATTAATCCCCTGGATATAACATGACAGTGGGGTAGGAAACAAGTGCAACAGATACGGTACAAGAATAATAAAGATAAATAAGTGAAACAAATGAAGTTTTTATGTACACAGCAATATGATACAGTGTACTTAAGCCTAGCAATGGACTACAGTGTACATGTAACAGCTATACTGATAGGAAAGGATATATAGTGTGATATAAATATGAGACAGCATTGATAACAGCAGTAACGGTTAAACTATTGACTATGAGGGAGCAATAAGTGATGAGAGTGATGTAAAGTTAAGATATGTTATAAATAAATGTGAATAAAGTTTTAGTAAGGACCAGGGTCTTGAATGTCGCTTGTTCATTACTAAAGTCAAACATTTACTTGCTCATTTTCTGTTTCTTTGTCACTGGTCCTTCGTTCAGACTTCCAGATGGTGCAGAGCAGAGATTACGGAAATACTTGACCACTGACAACTCACTCTGCTGGGCCAACTGATGACTCTGCCTCTTGCTCTCCAGCACACGTTGTGTCTTCTGCACCACCAGTGTCATCGGACTCCCACTCCTCTCCGTGTGATGAACGGTGCCGCACTTGAGCTTGTTCAGCTGCTTCTCAAGGTGAGATCGCCTCGCCTGATTCACAGAAAACCGCTCTTGAATTTTGGCCGGGTGCTTCAGGAATGCTTCGAGAGCCTTGCAGTCAATACAAGTCACATTGTTACAGGTGACGCTCACACTCACAGACCAGTCCAGGGTGCTTGACGTGACCGTGATGCGACGCTCCAAAACAGTAATGAACCGTAGCACTATGGAGGTGAAGCGGGCCTGTTGCTCACCCTGACACCAAGCACGGAGCCGCTTCAGAGCTGGGATCAGAGAGGTGGCCATGGGGTAACGGTTAGGCTGGTTCAAAAAGGCATCAATCAGTGGAGGAGTGTCGTCAATGCAGTGATCAAGAATGATCAAGAGCCTGAAGAAATTAAACATGAACTCTTCGCTCCTTGAAGTGTTTTGTCTTCCACCCATGTACCACGGAACACACTGGCTGGTCTGAGGCTCAATGTCTTTCTCACCAGATAGAGTATTTATAACCATCTTCAGGAGACTTCTGCAGAGAAGCACTTGGTCAGCAGTTGCATTCACAGGTGAAGCCAGCTCATAGAGAAATATACAGAAGTGATTGACATTGGATGAATCCATCTTGGTGAACAGAGCAACAAGGCCGAGTTGAAGAACTTTCCATCCCATCTCCCTCCCAATAGCAAGGATCTGACTGGTGAATGCTTTGTCATCGATGAATCGTGTAAAACGAGCTGAAGCCAAGTAGACCAAGAATTGAGACATTAGAACTATGTCTCTAGTGCTTCGAATCACTTTCAAGAGGGTCACCGCTCCATCAGAGGAGTATGAAGAGTATTCTCGTTTGGAGCTCACAACAGCATCAACAAATATCTTCAACAGCTCCTTAAATAGTACCTTCAGCTCTTCACTTCCAGCACCAGCTTCCTGAGAGAGTGCAGACAGATCGTTAAGAACCTCAACACAACCAGAGAATCCTTCGGCTTTTGTCATCATGGTAAAAAGAGAGGGACGAATCGACGCCCAACCCAAAGACAGTGAAAGGTTGAAGGCATGCTTACGAAAATCCCTGCTTTCCAGGAAGGAGAAACACTTGTCACTGAGAAACTCGTGAATCAGGCCATTCTCTCCGAGGGCTTGAAGAGATTGAACGAGGATCAACGCAGAACTGGAACTGTGGTAAGTGCGTCCATTGTTGCACCTAGACGTACCTGGCTGTTTGAGTTGAACAAGCTCCTTAGCGAAGGCCACCCATTCCTTCTTCTCCTTGGCAGTGAGGGGCTTCTTGGGGTTAACCACAGCATCTCTGAGCTTCACTGCCATTTGAGCGCAGCCAATAACACTCATGCGCCTCTTTGACGGCCAGGTAACCAATGCCGTCCACTTGTACCATCGCTCCACAGTGGCTCCCTCATTGCCAGTGGCCTCGCTGCACTCGGTGCTGGTGGGCTTGTCAAGATTGATGCTGTCTTTGGGCACAAGAGCATCCTCGTCGAGATCAATCTCAGTGAATCCGGCCTTCTTGTCTTCTGTGGTGATGAGATTTGATGCCGTGGTGGAGTTGTCGCACAGCTCCTCTCGTGTGTACTTCCTCCCCCAACGGGTGGCACTCCACATCTCATTGCGGCTCACGTGAGCAAGGTAAAGGTCAAAGTTCTCTTCCTTGCAGGCACTGACAAACGCCTCTCCAACAGCTCTGTCGACATTCTTGAGAGCCTTGAAGGAGAGACTAGCCTCACTGTACTTGTGCTCCAGTAGGTAGACCATCATGGCTGGCCCTTCTGACTTGGCTGCCCTATCATTCCACAGCTTCATGGCACTAACAACCTGACGCACAACGAGACCATCTTCAGCAGGTGCCGGAGGTGAGCCAGATCCCTTGTAGAGGAGATTGTAGATGAGGCACACACGGTAGCCCTTCTTCACTTTACGAAGCTCGTGCTGGCAGTCGGCATAGAAGGCAGCGTAGTGGTACTTGGTGCAGCCATGAATTCCACTGAAGTTGAACACTTTGTCTTTCCCTCCATGAGAGACGACCAGTTCTCCTCCACTGTAGTCTGAGAGCAGCTGAATCACCAGGGTCCCAAACATTCCATCAGTCTTCTCAGTGTCACGATGAGGCTGGAAAGAAAGAGAGAAAAATTGAAATCCACGGTACTGTAGAGCATAGAAGGTCAGCAACAATTATTAATTTAATATGTTAAAGAGTCCTTATTCAATAATGAAGCCATACTTCAAAGGAAAAAACAACCAGCACAATACACATGAACTCTTTAGCACAACCCTTTGATGTTTATAACCACACATGGTGCAATATCCATAATTATTCTTATCAAACTACTTTACAGTAACAAGAGATAGATGCAATAGTACATGAGCCAATGAGAAGTGAAACCCATGTTCAAATGTTAACTGATGTGGAGATTATCAAAGTCAAAAGAAATGAAAATGGAAGCTTTAATGTGTGAAGTGTTTGAAGGTCAAATATAGTTGATGTTTCAACATTACTGGCACATAATTACAAATCTCATCAACAAGACTACTACTAGTCACAACTGATCTATATCGAGAACTTTTCACAATTTATTTATTTATGACAGTCTTGAACCACACATTGTCTGTACAAGTACTGCAATTTGCCAAAATTGGCGAGAAAATGAAGGAAATAACTACTCTTCACCCGTATAGTGCAGCTCTAGTTGCTATTCTATCGTGGCTCACCATTGTCTCAGCTACCTCAGTGGAAGATGTGACATGCCCCTTGTGGACTGTACCAACATACAGAGATGGAACAGAGACTTGTGAGTGTGGGGATTCCATCAACCACATAGTCAGTTGTGATCCAGTCTCCCTCAATATAACTATAGTACTGTTTCACTGTATGACCTTCAGTGAGGTGTTGAACCAAACAGTAGTTGGACAATGCTACCATCATGCTATAAGTGTTGGAAATGATTTTTTCAATGAATACGTAGCATTGCCTAAACTTTATCACAGAAATGACACATTGGTGTGCCATTTTGGAGAGTACTGTCCAAGTAGAAACTGCACCTACTACCAGCATCAGACTGGTCTAATGTGCACCAGCTGTGAGGAAGGGTATACCTATCCTGTCTACTCTTATAGCATCGCCTGTGTTGAGTGCTCAGACTACAAGTACAACTGGTTGAAGTACCTTGCTGTGGCATTTCTCCCTCTCACTGTCTTCTACATTCTAGTGGTCCTGTTTAGAATGACTGCCTCATCTGGAATAATGAATGGCTATGTGCTCATATGTCAGCTTCTATCAGCACCTTTTAATACAATAATTCTTAGTAGAATTATTAAACCGGTGTATGGTGGAGCTTTTCTAATGTTTCTTGGAGTGTGGAACCTTGATTTTTTTCGAGGATTGGATCATTTTGCTTGCATCCTAATCTAACAGCACTCCAGACTCTCATGCTAGACTATGTGGTAGCTGTTTACCCACTGCTACTAGTTGTCTTCACTTAAATCCTTGTTGAGCTACAAATCCTTGTTGAGCTACACAGACGCTACATCTTAATCGTTCGGTTGTGGAGACCTCTCTACAAATGCTTTGTTCTGTTTCGTAACAACTGGGACATCAGGGGATCACTAGTGGGAGCATTTGCTACATTCATCTTGCTTTCTTATGTGAAGATCCTCAACATTTCTTTTCTTGTCCTCACACCAAACACACTTCATGATGTCCATGGAAACCAAGTTCATAAGCGATTCATCACATATGATGCCTCATATGAGTTTCTTGGGCCAGATCATCTTCCCTATGCCTTTGTGGCAATGTTCATGTTCCTAGTGTTCAACCTCATCCCACTCCTTCTTCTCTGTCTCTACCCTTGTCAATGTTTCCACAAGGTTTTGAACTACTTTAATCTTAGTTGTTTGACACTACACATCTTCATGGACAATTTCCATGGCTGCTACAAGCTACAGCCTCGAGACCGTAGGTATTTTGCTGCTCTTTATGTCTTCCTGCGAATTCTGAACCTCACATTTGCAGCAATGTACGTTGGAGATGGATATTTACTTTTCATAGGAGCTACTTTCATGATGACCTCTGGGCTTGTTGCTCTAGCCAAGCCTTACAAGTCAGCAACACACACCATCTTGGACACGGTGTTCTTTTTACTTCTAAGCTTGCTTATGTTTGCAGTATGTAATTTTCAACTACGTCAATATGATGATAATAGGCATATTTTAGGAAATGTTCAGTTTCTTCTATCACTTCCGTTAATTAGTGGTCTGTTCCATTATTCCAAAGACCCTACTGCAAAAAGTCAACTTTTTAATTCAGCAATGCAAGAGCTACATCAGAACCAAGAGAGCTGATTCAGCAGCAGAAGTGGCACCAGTCTTACCCTACAGGTTCTACCATGGTGAGGAGTACCCTCCTCTCTTACCAGCAACACCTCCAGCTACATACCACGAACTGAACTAGGCTAGATACAATTGACTGATAGACTACTTAAAGGATCACCCCAGTATGCACTGTATCCACATTGTTATCTCTGTACATGTATGGTATAATTATTAGTGAGTGTTGTTAGGATATTTAATTCTTCATCACAGCAACACTATGTATTCTGTATTGTGTGTTGTGTGCCATGCTAAAGGCTAAAACAGACAAGGTAAGTGTTGCAGCCCTAATTGCTGGCAAAACTCACCATGTACAGCTGATATTAGGTGGAGCTACAAGTTGTTGACAGCTTATGTCTCACTTCAGAGGGTAGATCAAAAGCAATAAACATGGAAATCACATAAATGATGCAACATGATGACATAACTACAAGATGTGGCAATGCAGCACACAGAAGACCTTGTGCCTGTGCTTGGCTCAGGTGCTGGGGAACAGGTAGCTCACCTGCTTGCAAGAATCTTGTAAGTGAGTGTATTATAGCACAACACTTTGAGGAAACACTACATGATAGTGGCTTATTCAAGAGGAGTTAGTCAGTGTTGACTGAATCAGACAGTGATCTCACTACTAGCTCAGTGCAGCATGAATGAGTCCTATAGCTAGCTGAATCATCATAGATCTATAGAATCATCAACATTCTGGTGAGGTGCGCCGAGGCTTTTGCACCATTGGTGCCTTCATTTTACACAGCACTGTGGAAAACAGTTTAATATGAACAAATTCATGATAATTATTTTGCAGTGTTCTATTAGCCTCGTTCCCAGATTACAGGTGTATTTCTAGATAACACACACTGCACGGGGCGTGATCAATAGGTGCAGTTTGAAGCTAAGTGCTAAGAGAAGCACCAAAGCCTCAGATCTCAGAAACTACAGCATTTTTGGCAAGATGCTACACATACTGTAATACTGTATAGCCGGAAATATTGACGGGGATTTTAATTTGACGGTTTGACGGTCAAAGTCCAAATCGTCAAATTTGAATCCGCCAATATTTTGGGCGCCGTATATGAATGTATTCTGCGCACGTGCAAATCGTCAAATTTAAAATCGTCAATATTTTTATTTTACGTTCTGCGGAGCAACCCGTCAAATTTTTTGACTGTCAATATTTCTGGCTATACGGTATTTCAAGATAACTTTGATTCATGAACGTAAGTACCTTCTATTTCCCACATAGAGTTGCCATTCTTCAGATTATCTCATAACAGACACACACACACACACACACACACACACACACACACAAAATGACTACCGTAACCCTCTGCATGTGCTGAGGCTTAACAAGGATGAGCCTTTTAACATCCAATGAGGATTTGTGTTGGACCACTGGTGGTCTTGTAATTAGAATAATTACATACAACACATGTACAGCCTACATTTGATGATAGCTAGACTGGGTGGTTCAATTATCACTCATCTACATGTACATCTACAACTCAGAACTACAGCTAGCCAGGAGCAAAATGCTTGAGGAAACACAAGATTAGTGGCTGTGTGTGTACAAGGTTACAACCAATAGACACAATCATAAGCAAGGCATACAGCATGGTGGCATCACTGTTTTGGGTAGACTGATGATAGTGCTGACAATGTCAAAACTTCACAAAAGCTTAGAAGTTGTTTGATGGAACATTAATTTTCTTAACACATCATAACAGCCAGGCTTTCACAGATTCAAATCGTACAATTTCCATTACAATCCACGATTGAAATCACATAAATGATGCAACATGATGACATAACTACAAGATGTGGCAATGCAGCACACAGAAGACCTTGTGCCTGTGCTTGGCTCAGGTGCTGGGGAACAGGTAGCTCACCTGCTTGCAAGAATCTTGTAAGTGAGTGTATTATAGCACAACACTTTGAGGAAACACTACATGATAGTGGCTTATTCAAGAGGAGTTAGTCAGTGTTGACTGAATCAGACAGTGATCTCACTACTAGCTCAGTGCAGCATGAATGAGTCCTATAGCTAGCTGAATCATCATAGATCTATAGAATCATCAACATTCTGGTGAGGTGCGCCGAGGCTTTTGCACCATTGGTGCCTTCATTTTACACAGCACTGTGGAAAACAGTTTAATATGAACAAATTCATGATAATTATTTTGCAGTGTTCTATTAGCCTCGTTCCCAGATTACAGGTGTATTTCTAGATAACACACACTGCACGGGGCGTGATCAATAGGTGCAGTTTGAAGCTAAGTGCTAAGAGAAGCACCAAAGCCTCAGATCTCAGAAACTACAGCATTTTTGGCAAGATGCTACACATACTGTAATACTGTATAGCCGGAAATATTGACGGGGATTTTAATTTGACGGTTTGACGGTCAAAGTCCAAATCGTCAAATTTGAATCCGCCAATATTTTGGGCGCCGTATATGAATGTATTCTGCGCACGTGCAAATCGTCAAATTTAAAATCGTCAATATTTTTATTTTACGTTCTGCGGAGCAACCCGTCAAATTTTTTGACTGTCAATATTTCTGGCTATACGGTATTTCAAGATAACTTTGATTCATGAACGTAAGTACCTTCTATTTCCCACATAGAGTTGCCATTCTTCAGATTATCTCATAACAGACACACACACACACACACACACACACACACAAAATGACTACCGTAACCCTCTGCATGTGCTGAGGCTTAACAAGGATGAGCCTTTTAACATCCAATGAGGATTTGTGTTGGACCACTGGTGGTCTTGTAATTAGAATAATTACATACAACACATGTACAGCCTACATTTGATGATAGCTAGACTGGGTGGTTCAATTATCACTCATCTACATGTACATCTACAACTCAGAACTACAGCTAGCCAGGAGCAAAATGCTTGAGGAAACACAAGATTAGTGGCTGTGTGTGTACAAGGTTACAACCAATAGGCACAATCATAAGCAAGGCATACAGCATGGTGGCATCACTGTTTTGGGTAGACTGATGATAGTGCTGACAATGTCAAAACTTCACAAAAGCTTAGAAGTTGTTTGATGGAACATTAATTTTCTTAACACATCATAACAGCCAGGCTTTCACAGATTCAAATCGTACAATTTCCATTACAATCCACGATCTAAATTGAATACACAGAACAATGGTAGACAATCCTAAGTTAGTAGTGATCTAAAAATTATAATTCATGAGAGCCAAAAAAAATTGACCAACACACAAGTACCAGAGGCACAAAGGCAGTAGTTTCAAGCATGGAAGGCAAAATTAATGTTTCTATGCATTAAAGGGAATGGCTAGCTGTAGCTTATCCACATTGGTTGTGTATCCTCACTGCTATTCACACTTAAAGTGCATCTGTTCAACAGCATTCATAATGGACCACATCTCAACTAAGAAGAAACCTATGAAAGGTTATTAATAAAAAGTACACCTGGGGGGTAGACCTGTCAAGAAAATTTTGTTTTGGCAAAAATTTTGGTCCAGTTCACAATAAATTTGGTCTGGGGGACCAAAACTCTCAGTAAAAATGGTCCCGCTCTGAAAATTTTAGTCCGGGCAGGATTCTAGTGTGTTTTTGACTATAAATGGGATTCATGAATCAGTTAGCATTCACACTGTACGTTTATACTAATCAAGTTCTGGTCTGTCTGGCTGTAGGATTGAGCCTCTACACAGCCTGTAGCTGTTGTGCAGAGTCACCTGTATCTTTTGCAATATTAGTTTCCTCCTCTGATAAACTCGGACATCACATACAGCTTATCTACACACTTGAATCATGCAAGCATATGAGCAAAGCTATTTAGCCAAGATGAAGATTGCGATGTAGAATACCACCCTCTCAGGTTTTAGAATATTTTTAAAGGGGGGAATACTATTGGTCCTACACTGACACACTGTTACAATTGCTATGATTGATGGGAGGAAGATTCTCCCTCTTCCCCCAATCTAGAAAGACAACTTGACTTGAAAAGGCTTGCTTTTGACCCATAACTTGCTAGCATTATTAGCTAAGCCTCTCAGAGACTAGCCTACCCAATACCGTATAGCGGGAATTTTTCGTGGGGGAAAATTTTGCGTTTTTGTTCTGAATAGAAATTCGGGGGGAAAATTTTCGTGGATTGCGTCTCAACATTACATGACGACCTCGTACCTTACAAATTTCGTGGGGGAAAATTTCACGGAAAGGTGCCAAACCGCGAAATTCGCGAAAATTTCCCGCTATACAGTAGTCCTGTCAGGTCACGTACAGAAGCTCTAGTAACAATTACTATCACATCTGGCCCCTGCAAAGGTCATCCCCTCCTTCGCTCACTCACTTTTCAGGAGGACCAAAATTTTTGGCAGGGGGGCAAAATATTCAGGCAATTTTTTTTTGAAAAAAATAGTCCAGACCAAATATTTCAGGACCAAATTCCAGTGACAGACTTAGTGCATGGGTAAGCAATTTACATATGGAGCTGGCAAGTCTAGCACACTCATGTCACAGTATAGTCTCGCGGGCCAGACGTTCCGAGAGAGGGGAAAAGGAACGTCTGGTAACTGTTGACCACTTTCCGTGTGCAATCGGAATTTCATTAGCGTGACGTAAGAGCATCTTGTCACGTGAATTAAAGTTTCCTTGGCCAGAAGACTTGAGTTTAGCGGCAGCTTTCTTCTTAGTGTACTCCAGTGTGAAGTAATCATGGGTTTTAGCCATCTTCTACACACAAACGGCGAGAGTTCTGTCTTACAAAGCTTGCAGACGTGAACTATTTGTGGACGGTGGTTGTACAGCACTACAGTCTCACATGACAAGAACGATCTGATTGTATTGGTTAGTTTTAGACTTGGCGGGAAATTTTACCTCATTAAATTTGAAATTACAAAATACTGAAATCTGATTGGCAGTCGCAACATTCTGCGATTGCACACAAAAAGTGGTCAACAGTTACCAGACGTTCCTTTTCCCCCTCTCGGAACGTCTGGTTCACGAGACTAGTCACAGTACACTTATACAAAACCCGCTAACAACCATTTACTGTCGTACCTTGAAGAATCCTCCTGGTTCATACAGCAACAGCTTGTAGAGCTCACAGGATACGTCTTGTGAGGCATCACATCCCAATTCCTTCTTCACACGACCAACAAGAATGTTGAGCTCCTTAGCCCAGGCTGAGTTCTTGATGGAGAATTGTGAGGGACTGAGCTGCCACGTGCAGCGAACAGTCGTGTCCACAATGGTGTCTTCACCACGACCAAATGGTGCCCTAGAACACTTCTCGATCACCTTTTCAACCTGAAGTTGGTTTATAGGCAAACCTATCTTTCCTGGAATCCCTTTAATCTCAAGAGCTGGGAAAGGGAGCTGTACAGATCCTCCAGCGGCAAAAGCTCCTGGACGTTTTACCGATTGAATAGCGCTCACAATGTCTTGAAAGTAAGGGGCATCGTAGTCTTCTTCGGACGCACAAGGATAACAAAGAGAGAGCATCTTCGTGCACGTTGTCCAGGTTGACACAGCTGTACAAATGATCAACAACACCAGAGCGCGCGCGCTCTGCACAAAAGCGCGGCAACAGTACGTGGGATTGCGCATGCTCAGAATTATGGAAAAATCCTAATAACAAGAAACAAACGCAATAATTATGTATGTTACAGAAACCTACGTATAATAAATAACAGCAGCAATTATGTCTACCAGCCAGTGAGCAGTTACATCATTTGGTTACGTTATTACAGTACCAGTATATTATAATAACTTGGTACGGTCACCGCCTTGAACCGCATCACTAAACAAACGCTCCTTCCTTTTCAGAAGTCGAACCCTCATCTTTCTTGCTTCTTTTAGCCAGTGGTTCTTGTTCAATTAAAAAAGGCTGTTGCTGTGGGCGATAGAGTGATTGTAGTTGAGAGGCTAAATTAACATTCTGTGTCAGCTCATAGCCACTAGTTTCACTTTCTATGGTTCTAATCGAGGCACTAATGAGACAATTCAACACAGTCTCATTCTCCACACTGATCCACAATGAAAAACTTCGTAGTGCAGGAACTATCACAGTTGCAATGGGATAGCGGTTTGGCTGACGTAGAAAGGCATCCATAAGTGCAACTAGATCAACCTGATCTATTTCAAGGATGACAGAGAGCTTTAGCAGATTCAAGACAAACTCCACGCTCCTAGTGGGTGTTGGATGTCGGGCAAAGGAGTAGGAAATTGCTTGGGTTGGAAAATCTTTTTCTGCACATGTTGTCTTTAATAGTGCCTTCATCAACATTCCACACACTTGCTTTTGGTGGTCAGATACACTCAGTCTATAGGTGCCATCACAGGGAACAATCTTTGCCAGAAAATCACAGCAAACTATAACATTCCTTCCAAGCTTCAAAAAGATCTCCTTAAGACCAGATGCAAGTGCATCCCATCCAACAACTCCTCCTGTTTGAACTAACTGTTTTATGAACACTGGATCACTAATGAACTTTGAGGTGTCTGTGGAAGCAAAAGAAACTAGGAACTGGGACACAAGTGAAGTATCCTCTGGGTCCTCAAGACACTGGAGCATTGCTACAGCTGAAGCAGGTGTTAGTGAGCTACATTTACAACCTCTACCTTTGTCTACTTCTTTCTGAAGTGTACTGACAAGGACAACTGCAAGCTCCCTACTAAGAACCTTGGCATCGGCAGCTGATACAGAATTGTCTGAAGAAGAGAGAGCAAACACCTTACTGATGAGATGACCACAGCGCTTTACGTCACTCATAGCCTGCACCATGGAGAGAAGTGTTGGCTTGATTGTCAACAATCCAAGGGTGCTTGAAAGACTCAACAGTTGGTCACAGAAGCTCTTGGATCGAACATACTTAGCTAGATCACCAGAAAGAAACTGAACAAGAAGGTCTTTGGTATCAAGAACTTTCAGACAGCTCAAGAAGGTTGAAGCAGAACTTGAGCTCATCCTGGCTGTGTAAAGGGAAAGATCTTGAGCAACTTGAACCAATTCCTTTTGCTCTTTCTCAGACAGTGTTCCAGCTTGATCAATGTCATACTTTAACAATGTGATCATGTTATTAACACCAATCACACAAAGACGGTTCTTCGTAGGCCAAAGAATCAGAGCAGCCAACATATAAAGTCTGTCAACAGTAGCTCCTGAATTTCCAGTAGGTTTACATTTTTCTTCATGAGGAGTAACAAGCTTGAACAACTTTTCAGGAACTAATGAGCTCTTATTAAGTGATATTTGTTGAATTGGCAGTAGTTGTCCTTGAGTAGAGATTAAGGGTGATACTAAAATATTTTCGTTATACATTTCCATTTCATCTCCTGCCAAGTATTTCTGAGAAATACTCACTTGTGCAAGATAAAGATCAAAAGGGACCTGCTCTCGAGCACTAACCAAGACACTACCAATAGCTCTGTCAACATTCTTAAGATGCAAAAATGATAGGCTTGCTTCACAATATTTATGCTCAAGGAGGTAGGCCATCACTTTAGGACAATCGGACTTACCAGCATCCTCATTCCACTCCTTGATAGCAGTGATAATACGATTCACAATGACATCATTGTTGGCCGGTACAGGAGCAGATCCAGAGCCAGAGTAGATCAGGTTGTAGATGAGACACAAACGATAGCCTTCTGTCACCTTCTTGATCTCGTGCTGGCAGTCGGCATAGAAAGCAGCGTAGTGATACTTGAAGCAACCCTCGTTGCCACTGAAATTGAAGACCACCTCTTTCCCTCCATGAGAGACGACCAGTTCTCCTCCACTGTAGTCAGAGAGCAGCTGAATCACCAGGGTCCCAAACATTCCATCAGTCTTCTCAGTGTCACGATGAGGCTGGGAAGAAAGAGAGGAAAAAAATCACACTTTGACCACTATACATGGTACTATGACAATCATAATTGGTATATATATGAACCCACCTAGCTTAGCACATTATATTCATTAACCTTATGTGTTAAGTCTTCACTCAAATAATATGTGTTTCAGATGCCTTGCATGTACTTTACCAATTTTGCTTGAGAAATGTATATATGTACCAAACAAATTGCAACTCAGTCTATATTTATAGTGCAATAATCAATCGTATTATAGTAGTGCATCATAGCGTAGTGTATAGTGTCTTTGCTGGGAAATACATTTCTCAGCCATTACTCAGCTAAAGTCTGTAAAAGTACGTGCTGGTGTAGGGAAAATATTTGCTATGAACAAAAATTCCATGGAAACCATGAAGTAATCGGTAGTCCATGAACCTGATTTTTTAGATTCAAAAATGATCACCAATATTATACAGAACAAGTTTTCATATGTCTAAGATACAATACGCATAATAATGGAACTGTAATACATACAAGTGCCTAGCCATGTATCTTAAAAGAATGTCATGCTGGGAAATTTTGCTGATCCAAATTTGTGGTATTGATCTTGTATAATTCATACCCCACTTAAAAATGGTATTGATTGTTTGCTAATGCTGCAATTTTGAAGTACATGCTTCAAATGAGTACTGGATCAATATACACACAAGTTGTCAACTACATTCATTTATTGCCGAGCACCTTAGTGAGAGGCATCTAATCACGACGTATGGCTTAGTTTGCCAGCAAGTGTTTTATATATGTATGTCCTGTCACGCTTTAGGAATGCAATAGTTCTAACGTGACGTCACATCATTTTGGAATGCAATTTTGTTCTGGTAAAGATCATTAATTTGTAGCTCAGCATATGCACGTGGGGCGCTCGAGCATCTATGTTCAGTAATCAGGCTTGGATTTAGTGAGCAAGAGTCTGTTTTTGTACAAGAGTAACAGCTAGAAGACAAATATACTAGAAAGAAACAGCTGATAATCATCAACAATAATTATTGCCTGGGTGTCAGTGATCTGACTGAGGTTTCACTGCTGGTACATGCAATGGGTGATAGCAGCTATGTGTGCATGTATTTCTCATTGATTGGCACAGTCAGCTAGCTTATAGTTAGCTACTTTAAGTACCTTAGCCTGATCAAGTGGTCATCCGCTCTTCTAGCTCAGTGGTATATGACAGGAGGTCTTTTGGAGTCCGCATATTACACGCAATGACATGTATATAATAGCTAACTGCATCATCACATATCAATACTGTACAAGTGGTGCTTGCAAAGCTAGCACGAGGCACTATTTTGCACAATGTGTATTCCTATAGTATATATAAGTATTGCATGTGGCAGGAGTTCAACATGTGGCCTACCATGTAAAGTAAGCAGGTTTCACCTTATATCTAATAAAAGCACATGCAGAAGAGCAATTAATTAAATGCCCAATTTCATCATCAAAAAATAGTTTCTGAAATTAGAGTGTACACAGTCTTCAAGACATTAATTGTGACTTATAATAGTCTGTAGAAGAAAAACTGGAGGTTTAGCATGCATATTTTAGCAATCATGCTTGAGTGCATCAGATTGTTTGAAGCTTCTTGAGTCTAGAGGGTATTAAGCTTACTCACAACTTCAAAATAGCCTCGTAAACCAGTCCCTCCCTGCTATGCTTATTGCTAAGCGCGGGGAGGGCCTGGTCTCCAAAATCACACGAGTTACATCACAAAAAGTGCACATGGGCGGAAAGCTGTTCAGTGGTTTATCCGCCCCCTCAAAATTAGCTAGCAGCTAAAAGTGCTCACAAGTCCAGGCAAAAAAATTTCTGCAGAAAGTTTACAACCGTAGCACTTGTGTTCTAAGACTTTGAATTTAGTCTGTTTTAGCTTAGGTAGGCTTATTTTGTGAACCATCTCTGGGCAGGAAAAATTCTGTCGCAGACTACTCACGTATTTGACTGTACAGCATGCATAGGAAGGCCAGCTCTCCAGCAAGAGCAAAAGGTAGGTACAGATACTAATCACAGCCATTTATAAGTAAACCTCTACTGTACTTACGTTCATACACTTGGAACAAGCTTGTCATCTATCTCTAGCCTCGTAAACCAGTCCCTCCTCGCTATGGTTTACGAGGCCCGTGGCTAATCTATCTCTGTTGGCTTGTGTTGTGAGTTGCGTGGGCAGGGCTACACTTTCTTACTCGACCTGCCCATATATGCAAATCAAGGTTCTACCTAAATTCTACCCTTGACGTCACTCACGTGATTTTGGAGACCAGGCCCTCCCCACAATTAGCAATAAGCATAGCAGGGAGGGACTGGTTTATGAGGCTAACTTCAAAAATCATCTTACTAGAACATGCACACTAAATGATGAAGGGAACTAATTATCTAAAGGTCAATTGGCGCGGATCATGGTAGAGATTGTCACCAAATTAAAGGTTTGACCATCATTGTGCACACTATCACATGATATCCTTGGTCTAGCTTGTACAATAGCTCAGCTGCTTAGTATCCTTGCCATAACTGCTACTTAGAAGCAAAAAGGTCATGACAAATTAGTAAGCACCTCAATTCCAGACCAGGGACTAAAACTATGAAATGGCCTCTAATTAGGCACAATGTCAGACCTCTTCTAGATGTTACCAAATTATATACACAAAAGGGATCATAAATTTATCATTGCATACCTTAAAGAATCCTCCAGCTTGGTACAGCAACAGCTTGTAGAGTTCACAGGACACGTCTTGTGAGGCATCACATCCCAATTCATCCTTCACTTTTATATCAATGATTGATTTGAGCTCCTTAGCCCAGGCCGAATTCTTGATGGAGAACTCTGAGGGACTGAGCTGCCACGTGCAGCGAACATTGGTATCCACAATGGTGTCTTCACCTCGACCAAATGGAGCTCTCGAACACTTTTTGATGATTTGTTTGGCTATAAAATCGCTCACTGGCAGACCAATCTTCCCTGGAATCCCACATATCTCTATGCCTGGGAAAGGCAAGTCGACAACTCCTCCGGCACAAAAGGTCCCTGGACGCTGTACTGACTGAAGAGAAAACAAAATATCACGAAAATAGGAGGCACTTTCGACATCTGAATGAATGTCAGCGGCATTCAAAGGACTATCCATGCTCTGACAAGCAAGTGAAACCAGTGTTGTCTGTTTAGGTAGACAAATGCCGCTCATTTCAAGTGTACCGCGGAAGCCTTATACCGGCTTCAAAGCCTGGCACCGCACACTGAGCGGCTGAACCCGTCACCTGTGCAATTAATTAGTATAGTCAATTATTGCATGGGGAAAACAGTTTTCCCGTGTAGTTCTCATGTTTCCTACAGTGAAAAATTCCGTGTTATAAATCGGTTATACTACTCGTTGTATATATAGGAGCCAGAGGCAAGCAAAAACTTGCACAAAACATAAACAATAAAGTACAAAGTATAATGGTTCACACACAAATTAACCACAAAATAAAAACACAACTCAACCACAAAACCAGGCAAGTTAGAACAAGCATCCAGCACAGTAGCCTGCAAACACATACATTAAAAATTCATTGAAAAAAGTAAAGCTAGAGATACTGAGGTGATAACAAACCACCACAAGTAACAACACATATGGCACAAATTCTAGCCTCGTAAACCAGTCCCTCCTCGCTATGGTTTACGAGGCCCGTGGCTAATCTATCTCTGTTGGCTTGTGTTGTGAGTTGCGTGGGCAGGGCTACACTTTCTTACTCGACCTGCCCATATATGCAAATCAAGGTTCTACCTAAATTCTACCCTTGACGTCACTCACGTGATTTTGGAGACCAGGCCCTCCCCACAATTAGCAATAAGCATAGCAGGGAGGGACTGGTTTATGAGGCTAACTTCAAAAATCATCTTACTAGAACATGCACACTAAATGATGAAGGGAACTAATTATCTAAAGGTCAATTGGCGCGGATCATGGTAGAGATTGTCACCAAATTAAAGGTTTGACCATCATTGTGCACACTATCACATGATATCCTTGGTCTAGCTTGTACAATAGCTCAGCTGCTTAGTATCCTTGCCATAACTGCTACTTAGAAGCAAAAAGGTCATGACAAATTAGTAAGCACCTCAATTCCAGACCAGGGACTAAAACTATGAAATGGCCTCTAATTAGGCACAATGTCAGACCTCTTCTAGATGTTACCAAATTATATACACAAAAGGGATCATAAATTTATCATTGCATACCTTAAAGAATCCTCCAGCTTGGTACAGCAACAGCTTGTAGAGTTCACAGGACACGTCTTGTGAGGCATCACATCCCAATTCATCCTTCACTTTTATATCAATGATTGATTTGAGCTCCTTAGCCCAGGCCGAATTCTTGATGGAGAACTCTGAGGGACTGAGCTGCCACGTGCAGCGAACATTGGTATCCACAATGGTGTCTTCACCTCGACCAAATGGAGCTCTCGAACACTTTTTGATGATTTGTTTGGCTATAAAATCGCTCACTGGCAGACCAATCTTCCCTGGAATCCCACATATCTCTATGCCTGGGAAAGGCAAGTCGACAACTCCTCCGGCACAAAAGGTCCCTGGACGCTGTACTGACTGAAGAGAAAACAAAATATCACGAAAATAGGAGGCACTTTCGACATCTGAATGAATGTCAGCGGCATTCAAAGGACTATCCATGCTCTGACAAGCAAGTGAAACCAGTGTTGTCTGTTTAGGTAGACAAATGCCGCTCATTTCAAGTGTACCGCGGAAGCCTTATACCGGCTTCAAAGCCTGGCACCGCACACTGAGCGGCTGAACCCGTCACCTGTGCAATTAATTAGTATAGTCAATTATTGCATGGGGAAAACAGTTTTCCCGTGTAGTTCTCATGTTTCCTACAGTGAAAAATTCCGTGTTATAAATCGGTTATACTACTCGTTGTATATATAGGAGCCAGAGGCAAGCAAAAACTTGCACAAAACATAAACAATAAAGTACAAAGTATAATGGTTCACACACAAATTAACCACAAAATAAAAACACAACTCAACCACAAAACCAGGCAAGTTAGAACAAGCATCCAGCACAGTAGCCTGCAAACACATACATTAAAAATTCATTGAAAAAAGTAAAGCTAGAGATACTGAGGTGATAACAAACCACCACAAGTAACAACACATATGGCACAAAGCTATAGGTGCACATGCAGTCTCTTATCTGGAAACTTCACTGCTTATCCTTGTATATTTTCTTACTCAATAATTATGCCACAAAAACAACACATACTTTTTAGAGTAAATATCAATGCATTACAACGTGCACTACTAAAATTAGGGATGAGACGATAAAGCAGCAAATAAAGTACATAGTTAGATAGCACAGTCTACATAGCACAGTAACAATTCAGGTAAGGTCAATAACATCATCAGATGCTTCTTCCCGTCCAGAAGTTGAACCGTCTTTCTTGCGCCTCTTGGCCAGGGGTAGTTGATCACTTGAAGAAGGCTGTTGCTGTGGGCGATAGAGGAGACGGAGTTTAGAGGCTAACTTAAAAACATTCTGTGTCTTCTCATAGGACTCCTTTGTCTTCTGAACGACCAGCGTATGAGGACTACCAGAACGAATGGTGTGATGAGTAACATAAAATGAGACTGGAGCCCTGAGTTGATCCTCAATGTGGCCACGTCTAACAACGTTCATCCGGAAGCTGATCTGTGACTGGGTGCTACTTCTAAAAAACTTCAAGAGAGATTGGCAATCTGCACAGGAACAATTGACAGACACATTCTGAGTCCAACCACTAGGTCCAGTTTCTATGACTCTAATGGCAGCACTAATGAAGCTATTGATGACATATTCCTTTTCCACACTGATCCATGAAGAAAACCTTTGTAGTGCAGGAACAATAACACTTGCAATGGGATAGCGATTTGGCTGACAGAAAAAGGCATCTTTAACTGCAATTAGATCAATCTGATCCATTTCAAGGATAACAGAAAGCTTTAGTACATCCAAGACAAACTCCATGTTTCTGGATTTAGGCTGTTGGATGCCGGCTGAAGAATAGTATCTTGGACCGGCTTGGATAAGAAAATCTTTCTCTGCACATACCATCTTCAACAATGCCTTCATCAAACATCCACACACTTGTTTTTGGTGGTGAGATGCACTTGAGGTGCCATCACGGGGAACAATCTTTACCAGAAAATCACAGCAAAGTGTGACATTCCTTCCAAGCTTCAAAAAGATTTCCTTAAGACCAGATGCAAGTGCATCCCATCCAACAACTCTTCCTGTTTGAACTAACTGCTCGATGAACACTGAATTGCTAATGAACTTCGAAGTGTCTGTGGAGGCAAAAGAAACCAGGAACTGGGACACAAGTGAAGTATCCTCTGGGTCCTCGAGACACTGGAGCATTGCTACAGCAGAAGCAGGTGTAAGTGAACTGGATTTACAACTACTACCTTTGTCTACTTCTTTCTGTAGTGTATTGACAAGGACAACAGCAAGTTCCCTACTAAGAACCTTGGCATCGGCAGCTGATACAGAACTATCAGAAGAAGAGAGAGCAAACACCTTACTGATGAGATGACCACAGCCCTTTAAGTCACTCATAGCCTGCACCATGGAGAGAAGTGTTGGCTTGATTGTCAACAATCCAAGAGTGCTTGAAAGACTCAACAGTTGGTCACAGAAGCTTTCACATGCAACATACTTGGCTACATTGCCCGAAAGAAACTGAAGAAGAAGGTCTTTGGTATTAAGAGCTTTCAGACAGCTCAAGAAGGTTGTAGCAGAACTTGAGCTCATCCCGGCTGTGTAAAGGGAAAGATCTCGAGCAACTTGAACCAATTCCTTTTGCTCTTTCTCAGATAGTGTTCCAGCTTGATCAATAATGTCTTTATTCAACTCTGAGGTCATGACATCAACACCTACCACATTAGGACGATTCTTTGTAGGCCAAAGGATCAGAGCAGCCCAAGTATAAAACCTCTCAACAGTAGCTCCTGCATTTCCAGTAGCTTCTTCAAACTCTTCTTCGTCAGGATCAACAAGCTTAAACAATTTCTTGGGAACTACACAGCTCTTGCTAAGGGATAGGTTATGGATCGGAAGTGACTGACCACGAGGTGAGATGAAGTTCGATGCTGAAATATTCTCGCTAAACATTTCCCCGACATCATAATCACAATCGCCACCATAACGAGAATACTCTCCAAAATAATCATTGATCTCTGCAGACCATGTCTGAGAAACACTCACTTGTGCAAGATAAAGATCAAAAGGGGCCTGCTCTCGAGCACTAACCAAGACACTACCAATAGCTCTGTCAACATTCTTAAGATGCAAAAATGACAGACTTGCTTCACAATATTTATGCTCAAGGAGGTAGGCCATCACGTTAGGACAATCGGACTTACCAGCATCCTCATTCCACTCCTTGACAGTAGTGATAATACGATTCACAATGACATCATTGTCAGCAGGTACAGGAGCAGATCCAGAGCCAGAGTAGATCAGGTTGTAGATGAGGCACAAACGATAGCCTTCTGTCACCTTCTTGATCTCGTGCTGGCAGTCAGCATAGAAGGCAGCGTAGTGATACTTGAAGCAACCCTTGTTGCCACTGAAGTTGAAGACCACCTCTTTCCCTCCATGAGAGACGACCAGTTCTCCTCCACTGTAGTCAGAGAGCAACTGAATCACCAGCGTCCCAAACATTCCATCAGTCTTCTCAGTGTCACGATGAGGCTGGAAAGAGAAAAGAAATTCAAGTTAGTGACATAATTATAACAGCATCATGAATGCATTTCTATGATCGACACATCACATAAATATGGAGTAGTGCTGATATTAAATCAATCAAAACTGACTTATTAACCCTTGGCAACTGCACATGCACAGCAAGGGCTATACTGCAGCCAGTTCATATGTGTCATTATCGATAAGTTTAAAATGCAGGCAATAAATTAGTGATACATACAGTTGACTGGAGATAGTATCTATAATTTCAATGTTTGTTTTTAGCTGTGTTAAAAATTCACACAAACAGATGTTTTGATTATGAACCCTGGTACAACATAGCAGTCACACTGTTCACGAACGAAGTCATTGCACATTGACAAAGCACAGGTAACGTCATAGTGGCTATAGAACTGCTATAATCTTGAAGACTTTATTACTTTCTGTACCGTGAAACTTTCGTCACTAGTCGACGACCAATCATACCAATGAAAATTAGTCATGGTGAAAAAACAATTATACTGTAAACCGATGTTCACCAAACAATCTGTGACAACAAAATTAAACTACGCGAAATTTTACAGGTGAAATATTTACCAGAGAAATTTCTTGATTTTAGAAATCGTGTAGCTCCAAATTTTCGTGGCATAAAAAGTATGTGAAAAGTCTGTCTTCTCTGTTTTGAACTAATTATTATGAATCACGATCTCTGAAATTATATTGCTGATATACGGTTTTCTTAGCCTCGTCCCCAGGCCCTCTGCGTGCTACTACCATTACGTTGACGATCCTTACCAGAGGATTTTATTTAAGCACGCAGAGGGCCAGGGAAACAGGTAGACCCATGGTAGACAGGTGATTTTGCACGTGGGCAGGACTGCTTAGACTGCCCATGTATTTTGCATATGACATCATCTATTTGTGAATAATTTTGTGAGGCTATGCTGTGCGCTAGCGCTTTGGCCTGGAGCTAGACTACAAGCACAGCCAATCTGAGCTTGAAGGCCAGATGACAGAAGTCAAAAGATCAAGACCAGACAAAACAGCCAAGTAAACATAAATTTGGGCTTAGTTTGACCTTAGATATGAGTGATATGTCCAGACATCGCTTCTTTTTGCCATTTTTTTCTTGTTGCTTTGAGAGGCATTGCCTAGCGTAGTGCTGTGCTATTCAAAAACGCTGCGGCTCTTTGTCTCGACTTGCGGGCTTCAATGTGCACAAGAAAAAATCTTCAAGTCTTGCTTACGGTTAGGCCGCCTACGCTACAAGTTTTCTGATGTCATTGACGTGATTTCGTTCACCAGGCCTTCTGCGTGCTAAAAATTACGAAAATGGTAAAGATTGTCAATTTAATAAATCAATATTAGCAGCACGCAGAAGGCCTGGGAACGAGGCTACGTTTTCTAAAAATTTTTTGGAGAAAAATTGTGATATATGGTCAAATCACAAAATTCACGAAAATATTGTGCCATGAAAATTTGGAGCCACACGATACATGCAATACCATAATTATATCTTCATTTGACATAACCATCCTAAGAGCCACAGCCCATCAGGATGACAAAACCCAAGTGCCCTACCCCAGTGGCGTAGCCAGAGGGGGTTCAAAAGGTGCTCAAGTACCCCCTTTGAGCTTGACCAGAAGAAGAAAATAATTACTTTATTAAATATTAAATAGCTTCTCAAGCCATTTTATACTACTTACTTGTTTATTGTTTGAAGCTAGTTTTCTAATAATATTATTTTAGACTTCAAAACGCTTGATAGACAAACTTTAGAACAGTTTAGTTTATGCTAGCTCAATCGAGAGCGCTCCAGAGCTGCTGTTCAAAGGTCACAGAAACTGATCATGTGCACTAATTAGTGCATGGGTGTGGTACCACAAAATTTTCCATGCACTTTGCACACCGAGTCTTAACACTTCCTATTTCTAAATCCTGGCTACGCCCCTGTACCCATCTATTTTTGTTGACATGTGAATAAGGTAATGATTTTCAATTGAAACGATCAAATTATCTAGCTAAGTATACAAATCTAGATATCAGTTGCTAGCATTTGAAATGGATGAAATGGTTGGCTTAGTTCTCTCTTTACAAGAAAATTGCTTAGTTGCTAGCTAGAGCCTTGAAACTTCTAGCTAATAGCTATATAATAGTTAGAGGCTGAGTTCAAGGTCTCTATACACTATTTATATATAGGACCAAAGGCCCGAGACTGTAGCTCCCGAGCATAGCAAGGGTGCTACTAAGGGCCTGAGAGCCTCTATAGATAACATAGAGACCATTGGATGAGGCCTCAAACTTGTTTAGAATATAGGCCTAATGGGCCTAACAACCCTAGCAACAAAACAGAACAAGAAATTCTATTGGATAGCGACAAAAATCCAAGAGATTATAGCTACCATGTAGATATGGACACATGAAAATTCATCTTGATTCACTCTTTGTCAAGCTAGCTAAGTATAGACTTAAAAGATTCATCTTTGGCTTGCTCTCAAGTTTGTCAAGCTATGAACTGTCTACCATAGATACTCCAGCTACTTACGGCGAGTCAAGTCTTCTTCACTTGTTGAAAGCTGACCCAGATGGGAGTGTTTTTGAAATGGGTTCAGAGGTCAAACTTCAGAAGCACAGCATAGCTGACCTGCTAGCGCTTGAACAAGCTGGACGGTTTTCAAGAAAACAAGAGAAGACACTAGGCATTTAGTATTAATTTTGTTGTTCGCTGTTGTTTGAATATAATAGTTTGCCTAAGGCACTTAGAAGACCTGCAGGTCTCTATATTGAGCTTTCCAGGTCTCTAGAGACCTGTAATTGACCAATCAGATTACAGTATTTTGTGACAACTATAATTATTCTAAAAACAAGATAATTACAATTAGAAGGCATGATTTGTAAATGGGTGTTTAACCATTACCTTATAAATTTTCAATACTATTATTTTACTCCTCGAAAATTTCTAGCTATACAGTATTATAGTGATGCTGCTACTTTGCCACCTACTGCCTGCAATTTTCACTTTGAAGATGAAAGACAGTCTCATTCCTCCTCTCTCCTTGAAAGAGGAAAGAGGAATCTAAGTATGAGGCTATGTAGGACACACTTGATATTAACATAATAATTATGGTTGAAGTCCCTGTCTAATAATATTCTTAGGGCTTTAGTCATAATCTATACCACTGAAAACTTATATAAAGAAAACACATCTCTATTGAACCTTCTGCTGCAAACTACAGCACATAAAATATGCAGCAACATTATATTATAAGGCCGTGGCTAAAAAGCCAGATCCATACTAAAGCTAAATAGATTGTAGTCAATGGTGCTGGTTCTTTAACACAGTGCCGGCAATCCAGATACTAATCTATATATTACATAACTCTGCAATAAAAATTATAGGAAAGTATGTGGTCTGCCGGCTCTCTAGACACAGCATTAGCATCAGCAATACTAAAAATTAAGGCAAGATGATAACTTCTGCAATAATCAAATACCTTAAAGAATCCTCCAGGTTCATACAGCAACAGCTTGTAGAGCTCACAGAATACGTCTTGTGAGGCATCGCATCCCAATTCCTTCTTCACACGACCAACAAGAATGTTGAGCTCCTTAGCCCAGGCTGAGTTCTTGATGGAGAATTGTGAGGGACTGAGCTGCCACGTGCAGCGAACAGTTGTGTCCAAAATGGTGTCTTCACCTCGACCAAATGGAGCCCTAGAACATTGATCAACAATTGGCTTAGCTAGAAACTCGGTGACTGGCAGACCAATCTTCCCTGGAATCCCACATATCTCTATGCCTGGGAAAGGCAAGTCGACAACTCCTCCGGCACAAAAGGTCCCTGGACGCTTTACTGACTGAAGGGAAAACAAAATATCACGGAAATAGGAGGCACTTTCGACATCTGAATCAGTTTCAGGACTATCCATATTTTTCAGTCACTCTCCATAGACTGGACTCATATCCACACGTGTTGACCGCCTTGTACGCATGCGCGCGCAAATTAAATGAATTGAATTTTCGCGCGGTATCAAGTATTTAGATATCTAAAAGAAAGAAACAACCATGAACAATGGATAAGAAGTGCCAAGTACTTTGTTAAAAAACTGTTTATTGAAATGAGTCTGTGATGGAATTGTTGGACTGTGAAGGAGAAATAACAGTATGTGTGACAAATGCTGATAGAGCAGCCAAGTGTTGCTGCTGGCTGGCTGCAAGCTCATCCACTCTTTGGCGAACACCTTGCACATCATCTTCCTATTAAATTTGACGAGAAATAAAAATAGCAGGATGAACTACTTGTAGTTATAGCATACCTTTTCAGCTTGGGTTTCAACACTTGCACTGACCCCTAACTGTGGGCCATGCTGAAGCACAAAGAGAAACTCTTTGTGTTTTCTCTGCATCTGGATTAATTTTATTGATATTGTTGACATTATAGCAGAATACAACAAATATACATAAAGCCTAGCCTCATTCCAGACTCCTATCTCGTGAATATTTTGAAGGAAATACTAACAAGGGAGGAGCCTGGGAACTAGGCTACGTGATACCTACTTCGGTGACTTTTCTGTTCAGTTTTTGATTTTCAAGACCCAATGCTTTCCTATGGAGGGGGGACAATGCTGACTATAATACTCCAAAAACTGGAATCACTTACTGAAGAGACTCTTTTTCAGCATTGGCCTCTTCTTTCTTTGCCTTAAGAATGTCATTGGAATTCTGTAATTCTTGCATCTTCTTTTTATAGTGACTCTGCATCTGTACACACAGGAACAAACATCACTATGACATAAATCTTCACACTACTCTTGCACATATACCTTTTTGTTGGATCTTTTTGCTTCCTCAAGCTGATGCTCAACATCACTCAAGGTAGACTGGCAGCCTTCTATTTTCTCTGTCAACATTTGCTTTTCTTCTGACCACATTATTCTAATCATTTAAGACACAAACACCAACACATACCCACTACTATACAGAAGACCTAATATTCCTACCGTTCTCTCTGTTGCTCTTGCTTGTACTGCTCTTCTATCCTAGCCATTTCATCTTGGACTCTCTCCAAGTGCTCTTGAAGAAGGTGAATTGTGGATTCCATCTTACGTGAAGAATCACCCAACTCTTGCTCAGATTGCTGCAGTCTGTAAAGAAGAGTAAATCTATTAGTTGTATCATGAATCTACTTTGTGCTTCACAAACCTCTGATGATCAGCAGTAAGACTCTTGTACTTTTTCTGAATAGCACTAAGCTGTTGAACTTCCTATGAAAATCAAACAACAATGGAATAGTGCTACAGTTTAGATTTACAAGAATTATTCATTCTAATTGTGAAGCCTTGCTCTCAGACTCCACCCTCGAAAGCAGAGGAAGGAAAGGGGAACCCACTGCATTTACATTTCATTATCAATGTAAATCTAACAGCAAAGTAGAGGTAGATCATGCTTTTTGTAAAATAAAAGTTAACGGGAGATAGCTGGGATAGAAATGAAACTAAAGCACATAACATAACACAAACTCCGCAGCCCAACAAGAATAGTCAAGTAGTATTATGGTTTGATAATACCCATGAGCTTTTTGCTCGTGGTAATAAACTTTTGTACTACAAAATCAAAACAATTTCACTCACATTAGTCAAGCTTTGGAGTTGCTGGCTCATTTTCTCTGACTGAACTTTCACCATTTCCAGCTCAGACTGCAGCGATGCCTGTTCAATACTCAACAGATTAAAATGTGCATTGCCAGTATATAGCAGCTATTCCCCATGCTACTCTATAGCATTGACACAAACATACTTTCTGTGATTGCAGATTAGTAATATCATCTTCCAGTCCATTGATTTGAGCATCCTTCTCTTCAGATAAGTTAGATTGAATTCTACAAAAAAAAAAAAAAAAAAAAAAAAATTAAAAAAAATTTAAAAAAATATTAAAAAAATAAAAAAAAAAAAAAAAAAAAAAAAAAAAAAAAAAAAATTATCAACAAAATTTACAAAAATGTTCATAATATTATAGGGGCTGACATATTGTTATCATGTCAGACTATGAATGTGCTACAAATACAAAAGAAATTCCCAATAGACATCCATTATACACGAAGATCCCAATTACGAGCAAATACACACCATCATGAAACAGGATAAATTACTAACTTTTGTAGTTCAGCCACCCTTTCTTCTAACTCAATCCTCTCCTTTTCCAACACAACCAGCTTCTCCCACTCCTTCTCTCTAGCAGCATGGACACGTTGCTCTATCTCACTCTCCTAAAGTAATCAATTTTTTTAAAAATGAAGAAAACATACCTATGAAAGTTTTGCGACAAAAAAAATCTGCAATAACATCTCACTTTGTTTGCTAGCAGCGCCTCTTGCTCATTGATGGTGGCAGTAAGTGCTTCCAGCTGTGCTTCAATAGCCTGACCTTCAGACACACATCTCTCTCTCTCTTGCTCCAGCTCACGGCACTCCTCAGCATGCCTAGAGAGGGCAGGATTGGATGTGAGTGGAATCCACCTCAGCTAGAAATGCTTACTTTAGCTTCAGCTCACTAAGTTCCAGTGAATGCTTGTGCTCAGTTTCACCAAGTGTTCTAAAGTTAAAATACATGATGCAGACACACTCTATGAACATGGGCGAAACTAGTGTATCTACAGTGAAAAATGTACACATAATACAGGATGGGATACACTCACCTCTTCATATTAGCATTTGCTCTCTTTGTTGTGTTGAGTTGCTCACTAAGGGCATGCTGATCTTGATGTGCCTTGGCAAGATCGGTTTGCAAGGATTTCACCTGGCTTGTCAGAGAGGCCCGTTCCACCTAGATCAGCAAATATACAAGAGATAACTACAACACCGAATTCAAAGCTTAAAACTTACCTCAAGTGTTTTGATAAAAGCCTGAAGCTCAGCAATTTGTACTGATTTCGCTTGATGAGTCTGAAAAGACAAATCACATCAAACTCACGGCACAATATTAAAACATGTAATAACAAAACCTGGTCATGTTTAGCTGCAACATTTTCTCTTTGAGCCCTCAGCTCACCATTTTCAGAGAGAAGTGCTTTCACCCGCTGTTTCAACTATCAAGAAAGAGAAGGTATTGAAAGGATACCAGAAACGATTATAACTATATAGCTTCGATCTACATTGATATAGCCTTTGAAATAAGAGATGGAAATTTTCTAGATTAAACTTTCGCCAGGATTAATTTAGTGAAAGTGAATATCTACAACAATGTCCAGTGAAACAGTTTGGGTCAACTGATTTGGTAAGGTAAAGCAAGAGTATAAAGAAGGATAGTTTGTAGTGACAAAATTTCAGGATAATTTATGAATCAATTAGTATTCTTCAGAGTAGCCACACAAATATACCTCACTGTTATCCCTCTGTAGTTGTCTTATCCTCTGAAGGTCAGTAGGGATGTCCTTTTCTAGACGAGCTAATAGTGACCTCCGCTCCTCAGCTAGAGAAGAAATCTAGACACAACATGTCATAGTATAGAAGACTTTAAATAGATACTGATATTGCAATACTTATACCTCTGCCTCATGTTTTGCAGTGAGTTCTTTAATGACAGAATGATGCATTGTCTAAAATAACAGAAGAAAAGACAGTTACGATTTCATCTGAGATAGAGAAACATTAACCTACCACAGTAGTCTCATAGTCTGACTTCAAAACGGCATAATTATACTTCAGTTTATTGTGTTCACTACAAACAATACAATGTCCAAAGTAAAAGTCAGCACTACATACTGTTCCAAGAATTATAAGTTTTATCCTGCCAGACATAGAATCTGAGATGCACAGCATGTCCACAAGTATTAGTTATTGCATGGGGTCGAGTGCCACATGGAAATTATTGGCACTGTAGTGACGTAGAGCCCGAGGGCCGTAGGCCCGAGGGATTACGTCACTACAGTGCCAATAAATCCATGTGGCACGAGAGAAGCCGTGCAATAACTAATTTGTTGCATGCTGAACGTAATTTCATTGGTAGCTACGGGGGCTTCCATGGCAACTTTTGACGTCATCAGGCCTTTTTTCAAATTTGAGTCGAGTTTCAGTGAGCTCAGTCTAGGCATACTATACTACACACTGTGAATCCATGCAGTTTTGAGATGGAAGCTACAGTATCTAAGAGTATTTTGGATATAGCGCTGCTAGAACTTTCGATTGGAGTTTAGTTCCTGAAAATCAAAGACTATGATACGTTGAAATGGATTTCTCCAGAAATGTTTGACCTGACTGGCGATGTGAATGAACATAGTGATGCTCAGAGTGAAGATTCGAAGGAAAATATTAAGCCTGCTGCTAAGCGAGCGAAAACTGACAAATTTGCTGATCGTTTTTCAAGTGTGAACTGTACTACTTCTTCTTATTTGAATCACTATTCTAAAGGCTTTGCCCACGGTTCCACAAAATACTTGAGCTAATACCGATATATTGGCACTATTCTAAAGGCTTTGTTCAACAAAATACTCGAGCTAATACCGATATATTGGCACTGTGGTCAGTGCCAATATATCATTATAGTGGTACTGTGGTCAGTGCCAGTATATGACTATCTAAACTGAACAGTGCCAATACAGGAAATACATGGCACGGCGGTGCTTTCATCTTAGGTGGCTTCATGCAACAAATGAAGTTATCACATAAGTTTTGACATCACATGCAATGGGTTTATTAGAAGCAACTCCTTTTTGTTAAATTCTATACTTCCCACAGTACATTTGCATGTTACTGTCAAGCTAGGCTGACCATGAGGCTAATTTATAGTCACTATTACAATTACTGCCTTTAATAACAAAGAGTGATTGTTATTACCTCCTTGCTGCTTCAAGTTCACCTTCCACAGAGTCCAAACGCTAGAGGATAGGAGGATACAGTAAAATCACTACATATAGTCTCACAGGCCAGATATCAGAAGGGTAAACATTAGGTACACAATTATTCAATGTACTTACTTTCTTGTACGGTTCTTCTATTTCATCAGTTAGCTGTACCCTGAGCTGCTCTAGTTTGAGGGAAGTTAGCACCTGCATTTGTATATAGTGGGTAGTATATCAATCACTTTAGTATGAGTAGTGTGAGTGATCTGGTACACACCTGAGATCTGAGTTCTTCACACTCTATTATTTTGCTGTCTCTTTCCTTTTGCAGTGTCTGTATGATGTCTTGTGACTTGTGGTGAAGACGGTCATAGCTATCAGTGAGGCTATCAAACTCCACTTTAAGTGTTTGATGAGTCTAGTCACAGATATCAATGTATGCATGGTATACATAGTTATACTGTATAGTGGGAAAGTTTCATTGAGTATAACTTTTGTGGATGTCTCTCATCAAACATTTTGCATTTTAACTTTCACGGATGAGCTACCGATCTCCATACATGTATATTTTATACAGAATTTTGCGGATAAACACGTTCACGTACAGATTGTGATCTGCGAAAGTTAAACCCTGTGAAACTTTTCTGCTATACGATTCATTTAAAGAAGTCCTACATCATCAGTAAAGATGACGATCATAGCCATCAGTCCAAACAAATCTTAGAAGTGGTTGTATAAAACTATCAAGAAGGAAGTCGTATTCCCAATCAAACAAATGTTGACAACTATACATTCAATGATCCAATTGGATCCTGACCACAGTTCAAGGAACAAGTAGAGCCTATCCAAGGTACCATCAATGTACCATCAATGGTAGTCAGTAAGTATGAAAACCAGTTTGTCGCACATCCTATGATAACTCTTTGGCAGAATCAGGGATATGGTCCCCCTGAAAATTTTGGACAAAAGGATTCCCTGAGGTACACCTTGGTACATTCTAAAGTACCTTGATCTACTACAATCCTAGAAACTATTAACCTAAGCACAAGTTTCTTTTCTTGACTAGATAGGTTGAGCTCAAAGTGAAGGGGGAGTGGGACATTTGAAATTAATCTGACCAAGTCCACATAGATAATTATATCAACTTACTTCTTGAAGATTGAGGTATTGAGCCTTCAATGACTCAAAGTTTGCCTTGTGTCTATCGGCTCTTATTCTCTGATCGAGTAAAGCCGACTCCAACACTGTTGTTTCTGCACCTTCTTCCATTGCTGAGCTTTAATTAGAATGTAAACTGTTGTCATAGCGACAGAAGGCGCGCGGCGCCGCGGGGTTAGGACTGCATCTCGGGGATTCCCCAGGGGATCTACCGCTCGTTGCTGAACTATGCGTACTGTAAGTGTGTATGTCTAACATGATTTCCCATGGCTAGTTATCCACCCATGCCAGTACAGTCTAAGTACACACTATCTTGCGATCACTGACTGTCTGGCAGTTGTTGTTTTCCAAAACTAATTGTTAGTAAAGTTTTAATAGTGAAAATTCTGTCACATGCAGTGCTACCTTTATGTAATCTGGGCAATCTCGGTTGCACTACTGACGGTGTGATAACGTCTGCAGTGCAAAGGATTTGTACAGTGAAATATGCAATACATCTGAGGATGAGGATCAGGGATTTTTGTGTGAAGATTTGTTTAGCATTTTTGAGTCAGCCATTCTTGAGAGAAAAAGCAATTTGAATCGATTGAGAAAGGCATTCTTCTATTCACCAAATGCTAATCCAGTTCTTGTAAGAGTTGAATATGTTTTATCCTTTGAGAATATCACATGGCTAAAGATAAATGAGACAGAGCGTTGCAGACTGAGAAGGTGAAAAAATTGATAAAACAGAGACATACAACTACTTCAATTCCACCAATATACAGTTTTGACCTATGGTTGGACGTCAAATGGAATATACAATGTTATTCAACCTTTTCTACTCAACTTAATGCAACTACAATTTCCATTAGTTATTGTACGACTTCAACGTTATTTCTTTCGTTTTGCTGCTGAAACATATGAGCTAAAGAATGTTGACTCTGTTGAGTCCTTACAAACAGCTGTGTTCCTCTGGGATGGCTCATATGAGCTCCCAAAACTTCGTATTTATCTTCGTATTGAGTCTCTACCCTGTATTCCATCAGTTGATGCCGTTCTGCTGGATGTAAATGCTTTGGTAAGGTTAATGGGTTATTCCAATAGGTGCCCTATCGTAATGTTTTCATTGTTGATGTATAACTCTACCATTTCCTCCATCGAGACATTTATTTTTTCGTAGTAGTAGTTACAGCTCCCCTTATTAAATTAATATAACCTACCAATAATGCCTTTAATGCTTATAGCAAAGCAAAGTCTCATTATATGATGGGACTAGCCGCCAAGCCATGCGATAACCTGATCAAGTGTCTTCCATAATTATAATTAGTATGTGCCATGGAATTCACAACTAAATATTGTTTTTCCAATGTTCTCTAACTTTGTACAAAATAAAACATAAACTCTTAGCTCTACTGTGCTTATGCTGCATCCTTTCTACATGTTTAGCAAGTATTCTAAGCTTATAGAATAAAGCCTTATATAATATTATAGTATAAGAAGACTTATAGCATGTAGGCAGACCATACCCTAGCCTAGTTATTATGAGCCTAGTTATTATGACAACTTAGTTGAACTTATATTTTACGAATCTAATCACATAATATAACCATAGGAATTTTACAGTGCTGTAAAAATATAGTGAAACAAGAATGCCAAAATCTGAACACTCCAAGCATTTTATTCTTGCAATCAATAATAATAAGTAGAGACAGGTATAATTATTTACAATAATGACTGTACTAACACAATGCTACATACATAATATGTATATTATATGTTGAACTGTACTGATGATTTACTTTCTTCTGTAATAATAATAGGTTAAAGTTTATGCAGCTAAAGGAGCTCGAGTTCACTCCTTGAGAGCGGACTACAGTTATTCCTTAAACGGAACCAGTACCTCAGCTAACAATGTCCTCAGCTATGAGAATGGAACCCTTTTTGTTGGACTGAATGTCAGTCTTTTGGTATTTTATATGATTATAGTTGTATTCTTGTGTATTTTGACTTGCATCCTGGCACATGATGGCTATTCTACAAACCTTTCATGGCGTGAAGAAATTAAGGATAGGTTTAATTCTATTAGCCCATTTATTGTGGCTACTGTTTGCATTGAAGCAATAGTGGACATTATTTGGTATATTGTCTGGATTATAAATGCACCATTAAGTTGCTTGGCTCTGATATGGGGCTTTCATGCACTCCATAAAATGATTGTCCTAGTGACAATATCGATTGCTTTCCATTTCAAGTGGATTGGTTGTCTGCTATTGATCTTTATATTTGCGTTTCTTCCATATATTTTTCCTGCATTTTTGTTTCTTCTTGTGTTTCCTACATACGTTATAACTATCACATGCTATTTTATTGCTTTCTTCATTTGTCTTATTATTTGTTATCTAGAAATTAAGAAACGTTTCTGGCTTGAAATACCATGTACAAGTAAAGTTTGTTTACTTTTTGCGATAATCATTGCATTCCTCTCTATTTTTGGTTATATTTAATTCTTTGTGCATTTACAGCATTGTTCTAGCTAAAGATGCAATCATCATTTTTAGTTTCTATGGAGTTTTAGCTTTACTACCATCGGCTTTCTTGACTGGTGTTACCTGGATTGTGAAGAGTTAACAAATTTTTCAATCAGTCATCCGGAGAGACTCGTAATAATAGAATGGCAGAAACAACCCAGCCATCAAATCATGGTTCCTCTGGTACTAATGATCAGCGTCGTAACACAGTAAATGAAGTAACGCCACTAATAAATAAAGTGAGAAATCAGTGAGTGTAAAAAGACAGTTAGTATGTATATCTGTAACAATTAATGTGACTACACTATGACTGCATAATCATGAAGTAGCTTAATACAAAACTTTAATCAGCTATGTGTTAAACTGTATTATCTTGTAGATAGATTTGAGTATGACAGTTTTTGCATTGTAATTAGTATCTGTGGTAGCTATACCGGCAGCCCTTTACATAATTGGAAATGGTTTTAAAATTTGTAATTGTTTTAGACATTGTCAAGTAAAATATGATTTTTGTAATTTTTTGCTGAAAGTGTCATATAAACTAGCTGTATACATACTTAATAAAATTATAGTATAATGATTTAATTAATATTAATATTTGGTTCTAATGTTAGCATTGAAACAAACAATTTTCTCTTTTAGAAAGGGGTAAGAAATTCATTATAAATATAATTTATTATGGGAAGTGAATAATAATTTGCGGTTAAATTTTGGCGGATTTAATTTTGGCGATTTGGCGAAATTCGCCAATTTCGCCAAAATAAAATCCTCGCCAAAGTTTCCGTCTATACGGTAGCTGAGGGTGAAGGTATAATATTATGTGTGGTCGAACAAGTGTCTCCATGGTATAAGTCATGATAGCTGAGGAATTTTTTCTGTATACCCTTATAATATAGTACCACAAGTGCACAGTTTAGAGTTAGAAACTACATGTAGTGCACCTGTCCCAGATATGATGCATACATTCTGTCTAGTCTACTGCATGCAGTCAGTGACATTGATCCCAGGGATTCCATAGGCACTGGCATACTACTGTAATACACCTCTCTTTGATGGTGATGAGGCATGCTGATTGAAGATTCATCTGAAAGCTTGACAACAGAGGACAGAATAGAAAACAATCAACACCATTTCCTTCTACAAAACCATCCCATCTGGACAAAGTCAATGAACAACAAGATCTTGAAATGATGTATTGTGACAGAGGCTTGAAATACACATTATAAGAAATATACGTACAAACATTAAAGAGTAACTGTTTGTACAAATATTATAGTGAACGGTGAATTGACTTTGACTGTATTGACAATCGTTGAGTGTACAAGTTTGTAGCCTGCAGTACTAGACCATAATAAATACCAAGTATTATAATTATGTTGTATAGCAGGTAAATTAGGCAGGCTTAAAATTTGGCAAATTCACATTTTAGCATGATGTGTGATTTTAAATTTGGCAATTTAATTCTGCAAGAAACATTAGTTGTATGCGCGTGTGTGTGTATAAAACTTTTTGGCAATTTTTAATTGAGTGATTTGTGAAATAATTAAATTTTGCCAAATTTAATTCTCACAAAATATACCCGCTATAATTATGGTAGTACTTTTACAATTAGGCTTGCAGCAAACTCGAGAAATAGGACTACTTCAGTTTCGTAAAATAGATTGGTTCTATCATGATGACGCCAAGGTAAAGGTATACACACATAAAAGGAGAGTGCTATTTTGCTTATACCATCACTGTGTCAAATCAGCAAAACTGTGTCAAAAAAGCCTGATTTGGCATGTTTTGTGCTGATTGACAACAAAATTCAGCACAATTTTATGTTAAATCATTATTGTTTGTCTATTAGCACATCAAAACAGCACAATTTTTTGAGAAAATTAGCCAAAATAGCACAATTGTGCTATTTTGTGCTATTTTAACACAACCTGTGCTAAACTATGAATACTTATGAGGCTTCATTTGAATATCAGATCATAACTGAGCATGCTCAGTAGCTCATTTTTGAACTTAGCTGAGCAGCTGCTGGGCAAAAATTTGAGACACTGAGAGACTGGTATAAGAAGCGTGTAATGGCAAAAGAATGGCTAGAAGAACTTATTTTTAGAAAAGGAAGAGAGCCTGCTACCTAAAGTTCCATGTTTGAGGTAAGAAAACTGAATAACTATTTATTTTGGATTACTATCTAGCTATGATAATTTTACCACACACAGCTGCAGCCCATTGATTGAACTTCAAAGTGATATCCTCACAAGCTGTGTTTGAGGTAAAACAAACTATTAATATAGATTCTCTGCCTGGTATGATGTGTCTATACCCCATACAGGCACTAATACTACACAGACCCAGCAAAAAAATCTTAAATAAGATCTTGTCAAGAATAAGATCTTACTAAGAATATCAGACATAAGATGTTTCATAAACTTGCAAGATCTTATAAGATCTTGTCATAAGAAGCTTGCAATAACTGTTAAGATCATTGATAATAATATAAGATCCTGTCAAGATCTTATGGGAAACTGTTGGGAATAATATAAGATTCTGTCAAGATCTTAAAAGGAAATTATAACAAGATTTTACGTGTAAGTCTTACTTAAACATAACTTGAGATTGACTACAAATCTTGAAGGCCTAACAAAAGCTAGCTAATAACCGAACTTAACAACGAATGCTCTTACATCTTTACTAAGTTTAATATGTTCTTTATAAGTATCAATACCAATCCTTAATGGAGGTTTAGTTTTCACTCAGCTCCTTTTCCTTCTTTATTCTCTTGTTTTTCACTCCTTTCCTTTTCTTTCTTTACTCTTTTGTTTGCATCAATACATTTCTGGTTGCACTTTTGTCTTATTTCTGCAGCATGCTTCAGGGTTGTACCCTTTCCAAATTTCTTATTAATGCATTCTAATTTAAACAAACTTAGTAAATTATGATTAATTTATTTGCATATATTATATTAATATAGGTCTGCTTACTTTCTAAGAGCATAACAGAATTCTTTGGTAGTGGAGGCTTGGTGCTCCTCTTGCTCTCTGTGTAGCAGCATGTAGCCATTTCACTGTCAGTGAAAAGTGCATCCATGAGAGCTAAAGCATATTTTTCAGGGGTTGATTCAGCCCTTAAATGTAGCAGATGGACACCATTCTCCTACAATTTTGTTGTTACTAATAATAAATTATTGTGCATCAAAGAATTTAAAATTTAGCAAATTAATACCGATATATATTCCTGATCTTCCTCTTCATCTATGTCACTATCAATTGTGACAGTGTCATCACACTCTTGCTTTGTATGCTTTTGTTTTGAAACAGCTGCTAACAATTGATCTAACTTCTTCTCTATTCGGTTTAATTGTAGGTTCTGAATGCAAAATATAATTAAATTTTGTTAAATTTTACTAAGTTCCTTGAAGAAGCTTCGATTCATACATACTTACATTGCTTGAAGACTGCTGCACTTGTTTCTCTGTCGTTGTATGGCTAAGAGAAGCAGATTTAGCCACGTCAGTAAGTTTTTTCCCAAAAGCACTAGATGTTAGTGAGGGTGGAGTCCTGACAGGTGTGATTCCAGTTGCCTCTTGTGATATCTGCTTCTACATATATCAATACATACTAATGTTAGTAATTATTAATTTTGAAGGCAAAAATAATTGCTACCTTATCAATGTTATCTTTGGGATCGCCAGTCTTTTGCTTGTGCTTGTATTGTGCTAATGGGCCATCTGTGCCATTCCTGTGTACCCAGTACTACTGTACTGGGAATTATAATCAAAGTCCTGATTCATCTCTTAAGAAGAGCAACCAGGTATCACAAAATAGTTCCAGACAACTTCAGTGCATTTAATTCCAAATAACGCAGACTTTTGTGTATGGAAAGGGTCGTCAATTAGAATTTTCTAGAAGCTAATAAATTATACATGAGTGTAGAAATTAATGGCGGCCACATAGAAGAGGTGCTTTTCGCCTTGTATCCAGCTACTCAGCGAGAGGCGCTAAAAACCGATGGCAAAAGCGACTGTCCTGGAAGAAACCAAGTTTGTTCATTCAAGAATCAGCTTCTGAAAGTGAATAGTCTCTGAGAAAAGTTGAGCCAAAATAGAAGAAGAATAAGAATAAGAATAAGATGGAGAAAATTGAAAGTTTGGCATGTCTGTGTTTGTTACTTTACCGATGGTTTTAGGCCATGTTTTTGGGCTCATTAGAAAGAGAAAGAGCTAAATAGTAGCTTTAGAAGCCTTTTAGTGCTAAGCGCTCAGTTTTTGCAGAGTTATTTGCGTGAATATTTGTATTGCGCTAATGGGCCATCCGTGCCATTCCTGTGTACCCAGTACTACCGTACTGGGAATAATGTAGTTGGATGAGTGTGTATCAATCAAGCAGGTCTACAGCTATGCTATGGGACTCGCTCAGGCTCGCCCCTCTCAAAATTTTAACAGGATGAATGGGTGTGGCCTCGAAGCTTAGCTCAGATAGGCTGAAAAGCCCCACTCAGATTTCAGAAACTATAGACTTTTGTTGCTTTGTAAACGGACCTCAAGCCATTTTATATCAGTAGCTAAGCTTCTACTGTCTATACTATGAGTGTGTTTGTAGAAGGCAATGAGTTCAATCGTACATATACTGGACCACATTGATGCAAGGACAGTCAGTAACTAATGGGTGTCACCTGTTAAAGGAAATTTATGACCTTTTGCAAGGTATTCGAGTGTAGAAGTAAGTTCGCAATATTTCGTCATTTTGTTAGAGAAAGCTGTAGGTGTATGGACAGGTTGTGTGGTGAGGAACAATGTGGCATTGCTGATATGCATCAGAGTGTTGGGATATCACTCCCTAGCTGGATGGACATGTGATGACACCAAGATGGATGAAGAGCTATATATTTCTGATATTGTACAAATCTTCTGAGGGCAAATATGTTTGTACTGTTGATACCGGCAAAGCTGGTTTATTCAGATTCCTATTCACGATCCAAAGTATGTTTGTTTGACTACTTATCTATTAATAGCATAACTTTTGTGTGTTACAGAGGTATCAAAAAAATGAGTGTGGTTGTTCCCCTGAGTTTTAACTGTGATGATCTCATTAGTAGATCTTCAGCTAATCAATCTCAGCCAGTCTGTCTTGTGTGTCCTTCATATGCATTTGTACCTGGTGCCATCAGTGTACCTATCACATCCAACTCATCACGTCAGTTGTCTGACTTGAGATTGGTCTAGGTAGTGTAACTGAAATGCAAAATATCAATGAACACATTATATCAATGATCATTTGATGGTATGTTTATTATTGAAAAAGACCTGGAAAATGTGACAAACTCTTGCACCAAACAAGTTGTTGGAAGAGGGTGGGTTTGGGATGGTATTGGGAGTTTAATAGTATATTAAACATTGTTAACCTGTGAGCATACGTGCTTGGGGGTGTGGTCATGCTGGCACATGGGGAGTGGTGGAGTCATGCAGGAGCATGCGCAATAGGCCTACTATGAGTTCAACTATTTATATCTTGTGAGCGAGCACATGTTTAGCCAGCTGAAAGTTAAGCTCAGAAGCTGACGACAACCCGCCCCGACGAAGCAAATCTGGACATGGCTGCTAAGGGAGGAAGCCCCCCTGAAGAGTGATGGCAACCTGGCTCGTAGAACGGTGCTCGAATCACTCGTGGACATGCTGATGCCCACAATCTCACGAAGCGATAGAGCGACAGGTGTCAGCAACAATGCAACACCAGCCAACTACCAGCAGCATGCCAGGTATAATTTCTGCTAAATGTAATACAGTATATTGTGTTTTGCTAGCACAGGCAAAAACACGTGCACCTCAAGGAACCAGGTTGATGATTACGCAAACATGCCACATAGGCACGTGCAACGGTGTAAACGTGCAGGTGCACAATACGTGTTTCATATCAGATCTCAGCTAGCTTCAAGCCACCAGCAGGTTAGGCAGAACTGAACAGTTGGTTCCATTAAAAGCCTTTCAGCCAAATCAGGTGGCCGTACACAGGATACAGGGACAACGCTAGATCTGAGCCTGTGCACCTATAGTTATCAGGGCCACGTGATATAGATGCATGCATGTGTTGTTAATTCTTTTATGACATTGTAGGGGCGATACACTTAACAGTGTGACAAACTCCCAGGTAGTGACAAACTCCCAGGTAGTGGCAGTGATCCCCCTTATCTCTCATCTTAACCCCATGGTCGTCCACACTTGTCCCTCTACTAGGCTCGGCACCTGTGACAATGACAACTGAATCGATGCTTAATGTAGCTATACCAGCAACGACTGCTACTACACTATTCTCACTGCAAACCCCGCTAACATCACTGCAATCCGATAGCAACCCAAGCACATCCAAAGACATCACTGTTGGCCCACACTCCCCGCCGGTTCCACAGAAGCTTGTCCAGAAGATATGGCAGGGAGATTACGTCAAACTGGACAAGCTTTTGCCATAGAGAATGGAAGCCCCGACTGCCACCGTGCTAGATGCACTGACAAAATCGCCAAACTCAGGACAGCTAAGGACTGGGTCCTGCTAATTAAGTGGTAAAATTATGCAAGATAGTTATACTTTCTAAACAATGGGTAATACAACACATGTATAGATTTACACACTTACCCTAAACATGCTTATAAAATCTGCAGGTCATGTGACTAATACTTTATGAATAATTTGAAATTTTCAATTTCTCATGAATAATTAATAATGCGGACGGTTTTTAAGGTTGCCATGGCAACCAAATTTTGCCACAAGATTCGTCAAACTGTGGGGTATCCTGATCTACCCGGTTTTTGGTTATAATGTTTATTGTGGTCGAGAAAGAGCCAATAAAGTGTCTTCGGCTGGTGTGCTTTATTTAGAAAATGAGTCGTAATTTTATGCAGCTGGAGTGTTTGCACAAAAACCGGGCAGTTCATGGTAGCCCATCATGAGACGATTTCAGTGACAAAATTTGGTTGCCATAGCAACAGTAGAAACCATCTGCCTTAATTAATTATTCATGAGAAGCTAATTATGCAAAAACAACAGGTCATTGACAAAATTAATTATATCTACATACTCTAATTAAAAAGTTCTATCTATATTTCAATTTCTATTTATTATATTATTAAAGTTATACAACTTTCGAATAATGTGTACCTAATTAAGGTAAACTGCATGGACCCAGTCCTTAATTCATCTGAGAAGGTATCCAACAAAAAGTGCATCTCCTGCATTGAAGTGTGGGTCATCTACTTCAACTCCTTTATTATCATCACTGCACAGAGGCACCCAGAGAAGGTGCAGGACCTACTGGCATACATAGAAAGCGCATGGCAGCAGGCCGAGGGTCACACTGGCAGGATATCAACACGTCACTCTACACCCTAGCCTTTGTCAATGCCAAGCCAAAGCCCCAGATAACCTGGACCAAACGCCCATGCAAGGCTTAAACCGTGAAGTCCAAAGCCCATTACAACCCATACCAACCCCAAAAGCCAATATGCAGGGATTAGAATGAGCGCTGGTGCACAAGGGAGATCTGCCGATTCAGGCACGTATGCTCAAGGTGTGGATCGCCAAACCATCCCAGGCAGCTTTGTGTGCCAGCCAACAACCCTGTGCCCTCTGCCGCAGCAAATTTTCATGTACAGCCGGGATCCGGGAGCCAAGCCAGTCTCAAGTGGGGCGGGGAAACTTCCAGGGTCCTTAACCCCCTGCCTACAGAAGCCAGTGACAGTCGGAGGGCCAGCAACCATTCATTCGTTCCCAAAGGTCAAGGTATTTATCCCCAACTTTGCACGGACTTAAGTTACAGTGACACTATGTTAACTACTGAATGCTTAATACTCATCATGCACACAATTCCCCCTCAACACCCGCCATACTTTACTCTTACACTTCCCACTTACTGGCATTGGACAGCTGCAGGGCGACGTCTACCTCATGGATGTACCAATCGGCAACACACACTACCACACCACTAGTCTTATCGGAATGGTCAGAATTGCTGGCAGACCACCCAGACAGGAACTTGGTCGAATACTTACTACAGCCCAGCAAAAAAATCTTAAATAAGATCTTGTCAAGAATAAGATCTTACTAAGAATATCAGACATAAGATGTTTCATAAACTTGCAAGATCTTATAAGATCTTGTCATAAGAAGCTTGCAATAACTGTTAAGATCATTGATAATATTATAATATCCTGTCAAGATCTTATGGGAAACTGTTGGGAATAATATAAGATTCTGTCAAGATCTTAAAAGGAAATTATAACAAGATTTTACGTGTAAGTCTTACTTAAACATAACTTAAGATTGACTACAAATCTTGAAGGCCTAACAAAAGCTAGCTAATAACCGAACTTAACAACGAATGCTCTTACATCTTTACTAAGTTTAATATGTTCTTTATAAGTATCAATACCAATCCTTAATGGAGGTTTAGTTTTCACTCAGCTCCTTTTCCTTCTTTATTCTCTTGTTTTTCACTCCTTTCCTTTTCTTTCTTTACTCTTTTGTTTGCATCAATACATTTCTGGTTGCACTTTTGTCTTATTTCTGCAGCATGCTTCAGGGTTGTACCCTTTCCAAATTTCTTATTAATGCATTCTAATTTAAACAAAAGTAAATTATGATTAATTTATTTGCATATATTATATTAATATAGGTCAGCTTACTTTCTAAGAGCATAACAGAATTCTTTGGTAGTGGAGGCTTGGTGCTCCTCTTGCTCTCTGTGTAGCAGCATGTAGCCATTTCACTGTCAGTGAAAAGTGCATCCATGAGAGCTATAGCATATTTTTCAGGGGTTGATTCAGCCCTTAAATGTAGCAGATGGACACCATTCTCCTACAATTTTGTTGTTACTAATAATAAATTATTGTGCATTAAAGAATTTAAAATTTAGCAAATTAATACCGATATATATTCCTGATCTTCCTCTTCATCTATGTCACTATCAATTGTGACAGTGTCATCACACTCTTGCTTTGTATGCTTTTGTTTTGAAACAGCTGCTAACAATTGATCTAACTTCTTCTCTATTCGGTTTAATTGTAAGTTCTGAATGCAAAATATAATTTGTTAAATTTTATTATATGCCTTGAAGAAGCTTTGATTCATACATACTTACATTGCTTGAAGACAGCTGCACTTGTTTCTCTGTCATTGTATGGCTAAGAGAAGCAGATTTAGCCACGTCAGTAAGTTTTTTCCCAAAAGCACTAGATGTTAGTGAGGGTGGAGTCCTGACAGGTGTGATTCCAGTTGCCTCTTGTGATATCTGCTTCTACATATATCAATACATACTAATGTTAGTAATTATTAATTTTGAAGGTAAAAATAATTGCTACCTTATCAATGTTATCTTTGGGATCGCCAGTCTTTTGCTTGTGCTGAACACAAAATTTTGTGTCAAACATTTGACCAATGAACTCCATGATTAGTTTAAATTAACCTTAACTTTGTCTGGCCTTGGTTTTCTCGGAGATGATGCAGCTTGTACTTGGCTTGGTTTTCGTTTACGTTGCTTCTAATAATAATACAATTCGTAAGATGCATATAATATTATTGTGACAGTTATGGCTTACCATGACATTAGTAACTTCATTTTCACTGCCGGATGATGACTCACTACCAGTACCATTTAGTGGACTCAATGTCTGGACTACTTCTTCCATAGCTCCCTATAAAAAAGGGAGGGTTCAAAGTGTATAACGTACAGCTCCACTGAAATATTTGATTTCCTTACAAGGTCAGGATCCAAGGATAATTCATCATGATTATCAGATGAGCTATCTTCGTCAAACTTCCTGGCCTTTTTTGCTGGTTTTTGTCCTGGCAATGGCTTGCTCTCTGTGCATGCATGGTTTGTGTGTGTGTGTGTGTGTGTGTGTGTGTGCGCGCATGTGTGTGCGTGTGGGCATGTGACTTGATTAGCTTACCGAATATTTCCTGCAGCTCAGCTTTGTATGGAGCACCTCTGTAGTGCCATACAACAGTATTGCCAGGCTTCAAATCACAATCTTTTAGTGCCAATCCATTTTCAGATTCCAAATCCTTGATATTGCTGCAGTATTCCTTGTTGTCCTCCAAACATAGGACAGTACACCACTCTGCATATACAAACATACTATACCTCAAGCCTGATCTAGCTGTATTTCCACCGGACAAGTGTTTTATTATACTATTTAAGAGTCTCAATTAGCAGAGAAGTCATGCGCTACTACTAGTGAAGCATGCTCCTAGCTGCTGTATGTGGCTATGCTAATGCACTTAGCACGTACTTAGCGTAAGTACTCTAAATAAACAAATACTTAACTCACTTGCTGTAGGAACAGATTCAGGTGACAAAACATTGTCTTTAAGCTTGATTGGTGCCTTCCTTGTCCTCTTGCCGCTCTTGCTAGACATTCTTGAAGTTCAATTTTTTAAAACACATAATACAGCTGTCAAACAATCCAGCTGCCATTATCACATGAGTATCACTAGATCATAAATTTACATAATATTAGTGAATGGCTTATTATGTCAGTGTCAGTTTTCAGCTCTAGCTTTAGCTAGAGCTTCACATGATGGAAGCATGAAGAGAAGATTATATCACAGAAATCCAGACCTACCTCTACCAAAGACTACAGCTTGGAGATTGAAGAAGCAAAACTCACAATTTATATCACTAGACTCAGCAGAATGCTCGAGTTCACAAGCCAGCGGTAATTGTTCATCTAATTCTGCCAATGAAATAAAGAGGAGAAAGCTTTATAATAGAGATCCCACATTGCTAATTCCAAGACAAACTTTATGGAGTCAAAAAAGCAGTTCTAAAGACAGCCAAAGCAGCCTTAGACCTTTCACGATGGATTACTTTTGTGCCGATGAACTTGACACTGAAATCAATGCTGACAGTGACTCAGGGGATATTGGACATGACAATAAATCTGATGGTGACAATATAACTGATGCCAGTATAGATGTAAACACCGAGAATGATCATGCTGAAAGATTAATGAATGATCATATACAGAGGGTGGATAGTGAAGATCAAGATAGTGCGGATGCAGATACTGACGGCAATAGTTCTAGTACAGAGTTAGAAGAAGATTATAGCCGCTCTGAATCAGATGGTGAAGCTGACTCAAATGTGGATCATGATAGTGCAGATGCGGACACTGACAGCAATAGTTCTACTACAGAGTCAGAAGAACCGTGGCATTGTAGCCATTCTGAATCAGATGGTGATGCTGACTCAAATGTGGATGTGAATACTGAAGGTTTCAGGGTTGCAAATTCACATGACAGTGATGAACATAGAGATAGATGTCAAAACAAAGGTATGTTTGTGAAATCTTTACTTGTATTCATTATTTTAAACTGCATGATCATGGTTCACATTAATTTTGCTATCCATGCATAATATGATATGATTACTAATGCATATACAGGTTATTCTGTGCTTGATCAACCATTGTATGATGGTGCACCATTGACAGCAGAGGAAAGTATGTACGCAACATACATGTATGCGATAAAGAATAAGCTCTCCTACCAAGCAACAGCACAACTCTTACAGCTCATTGACATTCACTGTCCGACTCCCAACTCAATTCCTACAAGCCTCTACAAGTTGAAGAAGCATCTTACCAACATGTCCGACTTAAATATTAAGCAATATTGTTCAACTTGTCTAGATGAAGTTTCTCGCTCACACCGCCATTGTGTGAAAACCTCATGCAAACATAGTGAACTCTGTTATTTTGCTGTGCTCCCGATTGAAGAACATCTTGGCGATATATTTTCAGGTATATATAGTGTATTTGAATTCATACATGTATTAGAATAGGAAATTAAGCTTCCTAGCTTGATATAATCACACTTGAAGGCCATGGACAAAACTAATGTTGATGGTCAAAAATTTGATGCATGGTTTAGACTGACTGCGCCTGTCATTATTTTTGGTTATAGGATATGTTTGAGTCAGTCGCATTGTGTTATAAATCAACTAACTTAACTGCACATACATAATTAATAGTTACTATTACACACATACATGCATGCATGCAGATAAGTGGGATGAACTTCATTATCCTTTCAACCGAACTCTGATTGAGAGCAGACTACAAGATATCCAGGATGGCCAAGAATATAAGAAGCTTACTACTCCAGGAGAATTCTTGAGCCTACCTGAACACACGGGTCTCATTCTGTGTTCAGATGGTGTCCCACTTTTTAATTCATCCCGACAAGCTCTGTGGCCAATCATGCTTATGTGCACTAGTTTACCTCCTGGAATACGCATGAATGCAGAGAATATTATCCTCGCAGGTATATGGCAAGGTCCAATCAAACCGTCAATGACTACCATTCTTTCTCCAGTACTTGACAAAATCAAGCACTTACAACACACAGGTATTTCAGTAAATACTTCTAATGGGACTAAGACGGTACGCCCATGTCTCTTACTTGGAATGTTTGATCTTCCTGCTAAAGCCATGGCAACCAATTTTGTACAATACAATGGTAATTATGGGTGCAATTATTGCCTAGACAAAGGTCAGCATATATCACATTGCCATGTGTTTCTGCCTGATGATGACCATGAGCTTCGTACCTCATCTAATGTAAAACAATGCATACAAGAGGCTAATGATAAGTGTGTACCTGTCTATGGTGTTAAAGGAGAGTCAGTACTATCATCACACATTGATATTATAGAAGCTGTACCCATAGACTACATGCATGCTGTACTAGAAGGAGTCACAAAAACTCTTCTAAAGTTTTGGCTCGATTCTAAATACCATAAGTATCGTTTCTACCTAGGTGCTAGTCACACAACAGAGGAGATTGATAAAAAATTACTAAGAATAAAACCACCAGAAGATTTTCGCAGAACTCCAAGATCAATTACAACATTTAAGTACTGGAAAGCATCCGAATTTTGAGCATGGCTTCTTTTCTATTCTTTACCAGTATTGTCCTGTATTTTGCCAGTAGACTATATCTACCATCTTGCACTACTTGTAACAGCTATGCATATACTTCTTGGTGATGCAATCACTTTGACTGATATCGATAAAGCCAAAAGTTTGCTTCAAGATTTTTATGCACTTTCACCACTTCTGTATCCAGAGAAATTTTGTACCATCAATACCCATAGTTTAATTCATATGTGTCATTTTGTTTGTTCTTGGGGACCCCTCTGGTGCTACAGCTGTTTCGGGTTTGAAAGTATGAACGGACATTTACGTAAGCATTTCCATGGCACAAGAAATGTACTACCTCAATTAATTCATAATGTTCGGATGTGGCAAATGTTACCCTTGAAAGGAAAGAAACTTGCTACCTCTTCTAAGCACAGGACTAAGGTTTTCTTAGAGTCACTTTCAGGCAAATGCAACAAAACAGACAATCGTATCACTGAGATTAAAAGCAGATTGTCTCATAGGACACTTAACCAGCAATCAACTGATGCGATTTGTTCAGCAAATCTTTTAGAAGCCTCATCATCAAAGCCTGTGTTTCCTGTATGTACTAAAATCCGTCACAAATCAATTCTTTTTTCGTCCACTGAGAAAACACCAAGGTCAGATAGAATTCGAGATGGTTCTATCTGTGCTTTCAAGTATCAATCAGAGTTACAATTTGGATCAATCAATCTGTTCTGTTTCATTGACAACGAATTAATTGCAATTGTCAGTGTATTTAAGTTAACAGAAGAAACCCTGTTAGATCAAATTCCAAATCCTACTCTTCCTGATTTAGTAGCAATAACAACAGAAATTAAGTCAATTAATGACTTTATCTTTTGTGTTAACAAACTTTCCATTAGTAATCTAACAGTTGCTGTACCTGTTACATCTATCATGGCAAAATGCGTTCATATTCCCATTAAACATTCTCCTTTTGATTATGTTATCGCCATACCAAATATGTATGAACACCACTGACTAGACTATAAGTGTACCATGTTATCACATAAATCTTTAACATATCTACATGTATACAATGTCATTTATGTGCATATATGTATTACATTATTTAACTTAGTGTAAATTTGTATCTGAACATTTAAGATCTGATATGATCTTAAAAGATCCAGTCAAGATTATTAATTTATTAATTTTTTGAGTAGATCAGATCTTTTAAGATCTAATATTCTACATTAAGATCTTACAAGATCTAGTTAAGATTATACCCACATTAATTAGATAAAAATATAGTTATGCACATCGGATCATTTAAGATCTTAATTAAGATCTGACAAGATTTAGTTAAGATTTAACCCACACTAGTTGGATAAGAATAATAATATTATACATGTCAGATCATTTTAAGATCTTAATTAACATCTGACAAGATCCCGTTAGCAGTTAGTGCACTTTTTTTTATATAAGAATAAAATAAGCATTGTATAAGATCTTACATTAAATCTGATATGAATCTTACTATCTTGGCATCTTAAACGGTGTCTTACAAGATCTTATATGATCTTAACAGGACCATTGGAATCTTATTAAGATTTTTTTGCTGGGGAGCTGTCCCCTGTTGCTTCAAATCATTTTGCTACTTAGTCAGTGACAACAACAGCCTGTTCACCAGCAAGTATTTTGAAACTTAGTTGTGTGCTCCCCTCGATTTGCACTATAGGTAAGCAAGTTTGCGTGTTGTGTGAGCATTATTTAGTGTGTATATAGTCACATGTATGTATCATCTATACTTTGTATGCTAATATAAATTACAATAAAGCCTTATATTTCTTCTTATATAATTGTACAGCTTGTCAATAGTGGTCTTTTGCATCAAGAGAAAATTTGCTGGAACTAAACCATACTGAAAACATTGGCAATAACTGTCAAAATCATACAACTTGACCATGTGAAGATCAAGGTTCATTGTATAGTATAATTATGTCATGACGTAATAATCTTCAATCATTTCTCACTGTATACTCATTATATCACAGTTACATGTACATGTACACCCCTGATTTTTGTCATCAAGTAATTTTTCTTTGTTGTAAATTTGAAAAAAAAACAACCTATTTTTAAGTCAGGTAAATTTATAGGGCATTGGAAACAGTGAAATTTTTAGCACAGAACAAATCAGCACAATTTTGGGCTTAGCACACTCAAATCAGCACACTTTTGGGCATAGCACACTAAAATCAGCATGCACGTGTGTAGTTGTGCTAAAACTGGAGACATTTAAGTAGCACGTTTTGTGTGTCAATTTAGCACTCTCATTTTATGTGTGTACCTGTATGATATTTAGATAACTATCACTGTTGCAGAGGAAGGATAATAAACAAGAAGCTATATAGATGGGAAGCGAGTCACATAAATAGCTGTAGATAGATAAAAGGTATGGGATGGTATGGGTAGGTAAAGCCTGCATGAGGAATTTTCCCTGTAGTGCCACAAGTGTACTAGTACTTCATGGAAACCATAGTGATGTATATATACATTCCAGAAATGAATCACATGATTCTGTCAGACATATTGGCTTCCTGTAACAAGAAGCCTCAAGTTTCAAGGGGCACTGATCAGCTGCAAGCACCTAAAGTGCTTTTGGAGACTGCAAATTTGTCCACCAGTGAGGCAAACAAACAGTTAACTACACTGTGAAAATGGAGCCAGAAACTTCAGTATTCATCGAAAAACTTCCTCGCCTAGCAAATGCTGTGAAACCTGATGTAGTTCAAGTTGCTGTTGAAGCATTTTCAAGAAAATTGATCAGTGATGGAAGTTTCTCTAAAGCTTTAAATAGTAATACTGATAAGTATGAACGGGCAACTGAGTTGTTACATACGATAATGAGTAAGATAAAAGAGAATGTCGCTCACTTCGACACTTTTATTGCTATACTGCGTGAAATGAACTTAGCCGAACTTGCTGATGATATGAAGAAGGCAGCAGGTCATACAACTGAAAATAGAACTGATAATTCTGATTCTGACAGTGCTACCTTAACATTAACAGGAGCACAACAGCTGGCCACCAATAATATGGATGCGGCACTGGGAGACATAACTCAACGTATCAAAGATGTAGCCACTCAAAAGAAGGAAATTGAAAAACAAATTCATGGAAGAATAGATCAACTCCAGGAGGCTCTTGATAAGAAGAGATATGATCTAATTTCACAGCTCCGCCAGATCACACAAAATAAGCAAAAACATCTGGATTTTCAACAGGAAGAACTACAGACTGTTCGAACAAAGCTAAAGAGTGTCAATGCCACAAAACTACGTCGAAATACTCCCACACAAGAGGAATGGAAAAAAGCAACTTCTTTTATTAAAGAAAAAGACCTTAAACCACGGGTGGACGCTGATTTGATCTTTGCTGTAACAGCTACAACAGATATTGAGTCATTCTGTGGAAAGTTATTCACTCCAATACCTGGCAAGTGTAGCTCAAAACTCACCCATGAGGAATTTTCTATCTTAAACAAAGAAAATAATGCTATCTTGGAAATTGTTGATTTTGATGGTCAACCGATAAATGGAGAAGCAAATGTAAGCAGTTGTGAACTAGTGTCTGAAATCACTAATCAAAAATCCAGTGTTACTGTCACACCAAGACAAGAGCCAGGTCGATATGAGCTCAAATATACCCCCACTATCAAAGGAAGGCACAAGCTCCACATAGAGATAAATCATCAGGAGTTGAAGGAAAGTCCATTCATAATTAAAGTGAAGGCTAGCGATCCTCTTAAGAGTCTTGGCCAACCAATTGCAACATACAATGAGATTTGGACAGCTCACGGAATAATGCTAACCCAGAAGAAGGAGGTTGTTGTATACGTAACTCAATGGCAAGAAAATTGTGTATCTGTCATAACACCTGCTTGTAGATACATGCCTTATTCATTTGATAATCGCTTATCACTTGGAACAAAGATACCTCATCTGTTTTCAACTCAGACATCAACAAGTGCTTGTGAATTCAATCATCCTCACCAAATAGCACAGGATAACGATGGAAACTTCTACGTCACTGATTTTTTCAATGGGCGAGTTAAAAAATTTTCGAAAAACTGGGAGTTTATAAAGTCTGGTAGTGTTTCCCTTCTCAACCCAGCTGGGATTGCCTATAATCCTGAGAATGGAAAACTCTATGTAGTGGAAGAAGAAAATCATTCCGTCCAAGTACTGGACACTGAGCTAGTATCGACTAGAAAGTCATTTGGAACATCAGGTAGTGGGAAGTGTGAATTGGAGCAACCGTGGGGTATTGCAATCCACAGCAATACTGGGAATGTGTATGTGACAGATCGGGCAAACAAACGGATCCAGGTGTTCACTGCTAGTGGAAACCACATATGTGAGATTGGCAAAGGTGAACTCCAAAATCCTATTGGGATTGCAATTGATAGTGACGATCATATTTACATCAGTGAGGGTGGAGTGGGGTACTATGACACAATATTTAAATACCGTATTGTAGTGTTCAATTTAGAGGGAGTGCTATTAAAAGAATTTGGTTGTAAAGAAGAAGCTATCGAAAGTGAGGCACATAAAAGGAAGTACTTTAGAAAAACCGTGGACAAAAGTACCAGTGATCAAACAGAAGCTGTGGGCACTAAGGTTGCAGCAGGTGACAGGAGGTATCGTGGAATAGCTGTGGATGAGTGTGGTGTGGTATATGTCTGTGATGAAACTGGAAATCGTGTGTTATTGTTTTAGTCAAGATTTTTTTATGGTATATATTTAGTTTGATTCTGCAATAATTGATAATGACATATCTTTTTTCTTTGTAGTTTTAATTTGCATTCATGATTTTTGTTTTAGAGTTTTAGTTCTTAGTTCTTTATTTAGTTTGGAATTATAGTAAAGTAACTTTTGTAAAACAACACACACACACACGCATAAGAGTAACACTTTCCAAGTGACCCAAGAGGTATGCCACAGGCACTCGAATTTTTTAACGTGGTATCCCCACGAGGCCTAGTCCACAAAAAATGCTCTATGAAAAATGCTCAGCAGGAAAGAAAGCTCAGTTGAAAAACAATGCTCTGCAGAACAAAACGTCCGGCAGAAAAAAAAACATCGGTTGAAAAATGCTCAGCAGAGAAAGCACAAAGCAAGGCAGTGGACAAGACTCAAATAGTTGTATAATAATTTACATGCACATGCTGCATACTTGTGTCTCTAATCTCCCCCGATGTGTGCTGCATGCTTGCGTCAGACCAGTTAAGTGCCCACCCATGCCATACTTTGTGGATTAGTAGACCTACAACTTAATTTGAGCCATTACCTAGCATACCTTTTGTTGCTATCAAAGGGACTACTGGAGTGTGTGTGTGTGTGTGTGTGTGTGTGCGTGTGTACGTGTGTGTACATATCTAACAGGTGCTCACCGCTTGCAACCCTCCCACCGTACTGTACACAATCATACATCATATTGGGAAATTAAGTTGCAAGTTACTGACACACTTCGTATACATAAAAGGAAAATTATAGATACATGCATAATACTGAGCTCCGATGCAGGACTTCCCTTATCATGCATCATCACATACCGCTTTTTTTTACAACTGCAGCCCTGTGACGTGTTGATCAAGTGTTGGTCAAAATGATATGGAAGATATATTGCGAAGTAGAACCCGTAGAGTTAATGCTACTGCTTATAGATACAGCACGGGACTTATGGTCTCTCCCTCTACATGGTGTGTGTATATGTAAACAGATAATGTACATTCATGATTAGGACAGAGCATTCAAGGTAATTTATAGAATAAAGCATTGCAATTTTTTGATATGTAAATAACTCCTCGATTGGGTTCAAATCTGGACTATATGGAGGTAAAAAAGGAGCAGAATCCCAGCTTCTCTTATAAGTTCAGTAACTTCCTGAACATGATGGATGCTGCAATTGTCCATCACTAATATCGATCTTGGATTAGAACCATCAAATGGGAGCATCTCAGGGATTAGACTGCCTCTAATGAAGTCGTGAAATGTACTGCCATCTACTGTTCCTTTTTTGAATTCTAATGCAACTAATCCATCTGTGGCGAATGCTGCAATTGTTGATACCCTCTTTCCACGATGTAGAATACGATGACACACTGGTCGTTCCCCTTTCCAACTGTATCCATACCGTCTTCTATAATCACGATTGTCACTGCCTGTTTCATCAAGCCAGACAAATTGATCAATGGAGTGAAACTGAACTTCAGCTATGAACTTTGCTCTAGTTTCCATTGATTGTTGAGTTGCAATTTGCTGGAGTTTCTTGCGAGTGATGCCGTGATGGTGTAGGGTACGACAAATGGTAGCTTGAGAGACTTCGATTCCTATTTCTTAATATAGACGTTTACATATTTCACCAAGGTAAAAAGTAGGGTTTTCAGTTACAATTCCAATCACGACTAGTATCTCATAGTCACTTAAAATCCTTGTGTGATCTCTATCAATGCTTGGTTTAGCTGGCATTACTTCACCAGTGGCTTCAATATGTTTAAGTACATTACATACAGTTCCAAGGCTTAAGTTTAAATTCTGAGCAATTTTCCTGTAGGTGTACCCCATACCAATTGCCATACAATACGCACTCTAAGATCAGCTGAGTACGCTGTCTTTCTTCCTGGCTCTGCAGACATACTTCAAAATTTTAAAGTTCCTGCCAAAATCAGTGAGTAATCTAATTAGTGCTGCCACGCACGCGCTTNCGCTAAAAACCAATGGCAAAAGTGACTGACCTGGAGGAAACCAAGTTCATTTGTTCAAGAATCAGCTTCTAGTCTCTGAGCCAAGATAGAAGAAGAAGAAGAACCATATATAATCTTCCGCCACTCAATGTGAGGTTACTCATTATTTGGTATTCCTCCCAGCAGCCGTTACTGAAGTGGTGCAATATCTCTCAGCCCCCTTTGGATTTTCTAATGGTGTTTCCAATTCATATGGTGGAAATTTTCATATTTTTAGTATGCCGTTTGAGTATACTAAAGTTTAACTTCCGCATTATGCGCAATACAAGCGTGTGCCGTGTACACGAAACTTAAAAATAGGAAAAAAAATTTCTGATGCGTTAACGATTTATACAAAATTTTGCACCAATGAAAATTTCCCGCTATACGGTATTCTTCTCACAGTTTATATTAATGATTTGTTTGAGAGGTGTGGTGCAGGCTGCTACGTACTGGAGACAACACCTTGCTGGTGCTGTCTGCTATACTGATATTGTTCTCCTTGCTCCTCCTCCTGCTTTGTGGTTCATGTTGGAAGTCTGTCAACTTTTTGCTCACAAATACCTGCAAAAAAGTGGAATACAGGAGGGAGGGTGGTCAGTAGATTTTTTAAAAAATTGACTTGTGGGGTCTTATCGGAGTTGAAGACCAGTTGTTTAACCATTCATAAATCTTCCTGCCATCTTGGTCACATTCTTACTTTCAACCTCTCCAATGACAATGATATCGTTGGGATATGTGTTGTAAAGCCAACTGTTTTCTGTATCTGTTCTCTTGCTGTGATCCTTTAGTTAAGACCCATCAGCTAGCTTCTGCTTATCTTTGTATGGAGCATCTCTTTAGAATCTTTCTTCTCCTTAATAGTCCTTTTCATTTAGTAGAAAGTACTTTGATTGCATTGAAATGAACGTGACGTCATGCGTGGACGGCCACCATATATAGGCAGCAACACAAAATCTCCAATGCTGTAAAAGCCATGTGCTTATCGTATCTAGAACCACCAAAGTTAATTTTTAACAATTTTCTTTCTTAAATAATTAGCATTTATTCCAAATCCACAGCACTTACTAGTGCTGAGATATTCAGGCGCTAACAAAGTAAGTTTCAAGCAACTAAAGTGAACAAAAAAAGAAGCTTTGTAGCTACATCTACAGATATACTAAACCATTTATTTTTACCTTTAGAGCTCCATAAAGATTTTTTCAGGTCCATTTAGTTGTTTAAAATCTTGTTTAATAGTCTATAGATGTATAAGCACTAGTAAGCGCTATTGACTTGAAAAAAATGCTAACAAAGTTTTTTGTTCAAAGTTTACTTTTTGGTTCTGTTATTTAGAGATGGATTTAGAGATAGATGGCCTTCACAGCAGTCCAAACATTGGCAATTTTGTATTGCTACTTATGGCGCATGTGATGTGAATGTAGAAAATTGGCTGTTTGGAAGCACTTAGCATCGCAATTGAGAATAATTGCATTCTTAGGCCTAGCTAGATAAAAAGGACTATTGAGATACCTTGAGGTCTCTTTTATTAACATTCTTAGGAATAATATTGTGGACATCTCTACCTCGTCACTGCCACACTAGCATCCTGCACACAGGCCCAAGTTTGAAGAACATCTACAGTTAGGTTCTTGCCCGTTCTAGAGGCCTGCAGACTTCTGCATTGAAGCACTCTGCATTCCTTTGCAATCTCTTCCTCAGTGCTCAATGACTAAATTAGTTACAGTATTCTTCATGGCACTACCCATATTAAGAGCTATGTTACTGGTGACTTGATGTGTGCTGTCTTTATACATACTGTGAGGATAAATTTTTCAGTTAATGGACACCTTGAGTATGAGAATTACTTTATGTGACTTTTTGTGAACTATTACTATACATCCAACTCTATGCTTATATGTACACTGTCTGTTTTTATTGCTCCTGTTCAATTACAATTAGATTAATCTATCATTTTCCAGAAAATACAAAGATAAGTGCTAAATGGATAGCTGCTGTAGAGACGAAAAATATGAGGGCATCAGGTACTCCTGTATCTGCTGCGAACATGTACTTTCTGTCTGGAAGTAAAAGCAATGACCCACTCTCACCTGATAGTATTCTTCCACACTAAGAAAAGAAAATTAGCTGACAATATGGAGAGGTTTGAAAGAACATCAGTTACCAAAAGGAGGTGACTTGAATAGGTTTCTATGTTGGTCGACAGCTACTAATGGACTACTACTTGAGCTTAATGAGGTTGGTAATGGTCAGACTACTGTGAACCTCACACATACATATATGACTGATATGGGCAAACTGAAAACGAGATCCATAAGTCTATGGAGTGAAAATTTACAATTGAGAGAGAAGTGTAACCAGCCAACAAGAGGTTGAGAGAAAACAATGATGCTCTCAAGTGTGAACATGATAGTTTAAGACAAGATTGTGACTGGTTAAGAGAAAGAGATAAGATTTTAACAGAAGCTCTTCGTGATCAGTCTCTTTGTGAAGAGTCATTTAAAGACGACAATTCGAAGGTGAAATATTACACCAGACTACCCTCATTCACAACTCTAATAGAAGTTTGTACATTTTTCGCATCTGGCATACAGGAGAACAGTAAATCAACCTCTCTGACTTTCAAGCATTTCTACTCAACTCACGGCAACTACCTCTAGTGTATGTATTCATATAAAGAGGTTTATTGTTGTGCTTCAAAAGTATATGCATGTCCTACAATCCACACTCCCTAGTGTTCCCCCAATAGTGTTATAAAAATAGATTATCTANGAGTTAGTGGACTAGAGAGAGAGAGAGAGAGAGAGAGAGAGAGAGAGAGAGAGAGAGAGAGAGAGAGAGAGAGAGAGCACACACTAGGACTGAAGAAGACTGTGGTTACAATGAATACCCTACAGTATGCCAGCCTGTTAAAGCGAATGGACCTGCAAGCTGTCAGTGGCTCCTCAGCAGAGATGAGGCATGGCTAGAGTGATGACCCCAAATGCTAGCAATCCAAGCATCAACAGGAAAACAGTATGACCTACAGCTCAAGCTCAATGGAGAGAGATTCCATTCATTGCAGACATGACCTTCAGGTCCCTGGAGGGCCTATAATCAGAATTCCCTGATTAATCATCTGCCAAACACGGATATTCAACCTTCAGTAATTTATTTAATTCACACACACACTTATACCTTGCGTGCTATTCCCCTGAAAAATTCCATCCTGTATAAGGTCAGCCTATGTCCTGAGTACGCCCTAGGATTAACTCACGGGGATCTATCCATCAAGTTGCCCATTCGAAATGTATTTGACGGCAATGCTACTCAGTGACACTTCCTAAAGAAGTGATCTGGTCCAGCAGATGCCTCCCTTTCTAAAAGCAGTGGTAGTTCCCAGGTAGTGGTAGTTCCCAGGCCCATGTTCAAGCAAATGACAAATGACTGAAGACACTGAAGAGAGCTAGTCAAGCCAAAGTGACATTTAAACACACAACAAGGCAGGAACATGCAGAAAGCCTACCTTGACAGTGAGAATCGTTGAAATATTGATGCCTACCTGGCCCACTTTTAATATCTATTACTGTTTTTCATGAGATCATCACGCTCTTGCTTTCATATTTTCATTTCGTTCCCAATCGTCTCTTAAGGTAGAATTCTTGTTTTCTATCCATTACCCATATCCCTTCCAGGCCACTTCATCATTTAATAATAAGTTAACCACAAGCAGTATGTATTCCGCTGCAGTACAGCACACACTCATCACATGTGGCCTTTCACATGCGCAGTTCATCTCATACTGCTGCCAGCATCTCTTTGGCTAGCTAATTTGAAAGGCATGTCAAGCAGATTATGGAAGATTTTCTAACACTGAACTCTCCAATTTCCAGGGTCATCGATCCTCTATTTCGGCTCTCATCAAAGTGATCATGACTGGCAGAAAGCTCTGGATGAAGGTAACGAAGTCTATTTTGTCTTTTTTTTATGTCTCCAAGGCTTTTGATACTGTTCCTCACACCCTTCTGCTGAATCAACTCTGTGAACTCGGTATGGATGTGTACCTTATCAAGTGGATTAATAGTTATCTATCAAACAGATCACAAAATGTGTGTGTTGATGGAGTTAAATCTCATGTACTTTTGGTTGCTTCAGGTGTGCCGCAAGGCTCTGTGTTGGGCCCTCTCTTCTTTGTTACATACATTAACAGTGTGGCTTCTGTGATCTCTGCAGAAAGTGAAGTGAATATGTTTGCTGATGATATTGCACCTCTATAGGGTGATCAAGACAAGTGTAGACTATTCTTGTTTGCAGGCTGATGTAAACTCTATTTCCAGGTTCATGGATTCAAAAGATCTTAAACTAAATGCTGGAACTGAATGCAAACTAATGTTTGTCTCAAGAAAACGCCACAGATCACTTAGTCCACCTTCTCAGCCTACATTATGCATAAAATTGAACTTAAAATATTTCAATCCAAGAATGAGCATACAATATCAAACTCCGAGACATGGTACATATCATGGATTGTAAAGTCCACACAAAGTTTGATAGTCATGTGACCTCGAATAATTGCATAATTAAGCATTTTTTCCAGGAGTTAGGGTTCCCGTGGAGATATTGGCCCCATATTTAGGTGATGTGTTAATTAACTTAATTAATAATTAACCACCAGAGCGCATAATTAATTAGTGCATAATAAATTAGTTATGACAAATTTCTAATTAAAGAGCACTATCTTTAATATTGTTTTTTTTCCATAACTCATTAATTATGTGCTCTGGTAGTTAATTAATAATTAATTTAGTTAACATGTTCACAAAATATTAACTTGATACCATCCTTGGAAGATCAAATCCATAATGCTACCTATACTGAATTAACACAGTCATGCCTTATGCCCCTGAGTTGTCTAACATTAAATGAATGTGTGCTTAGTCAAGTAATTAGCTACAAACACCTTGGGATTCTTAAACTGCACAAACAAGGCTAGAAGACTCATTGGTCTGTTGTTCAGAAGATTTCATCAGTATTCTTCTCCCCAAACACTCTACTCTTCATTTATTAGACCTCATTTGGAGTATGCAGCCATTGCCTGGAATCCACATCACTAGATTGGAAGACGTCCAAGTTCGCGCTATGTGTCTGCTTCAGAGCCTGGGAATCTCCCTACTCTGATTTGTTGGTACAATCAAATCTACACTACAACAGAGAAGAGCTGCTGCCAGTCTCTGTCATCTCTACATGGTCTTACAAATTCAGAGTCGTGAGTGTGTGTACAGCACCCATTCCCTTCACTCATCTAGCCTAACCATGCCTTTCTCGAGGTCAAGGTCTTATCAAAGTTCATTAATATTCTTCCTTAAGTTATCGAAAGAGAGATTACAGACTGTGACTCATTTATTGGGCGAGCCAAAGTGAGCCCACCCTAGTGTGTTGAACGACAATTTTGTTTGTCGTCGTTCGTTCTTCTAATTATTCGCATGCGCATTACGTATATAACAACAATTGAACTATACGGTATATGCCATGCATGTGCCACGCCATGAATTAATTTTATGCCATGCACGTTCATCGAATGTATAATGATGTACGTTTAACTTCGAAGTGTTTATAAAATGGATAGTCCTCATGAAAGAAGGCTCCAACGTCGAAGAGAACTCTACTGGAGCGAGATAGGTCTCAGGCTGAGGACAGAAGATCAAGAGAGACAGCCTCTCAGAGAGAACGTAGGCTTGAGCGAGAGAGGTCTCGTGCTGAAGACAGAAGATCAGGAGAGACAGCCTCTCAGACTGAACATAGGCTTGAGCGAGAGAGGTCTCGGGCTCATGCAAGGAGGTCAGAGACTGATCTAACACCAGCATTATTTGGGCAACCAGCTGTGACCCAGAAGATGAGAAAGTTTTAGAAGGCAATGTCAGAAATTACTCATCCCACCTGTGATACATGTTTGGAATGTTTTCCAACCTGTCTGTATCAGCTCAGCCCAATGGTTCTGTTGAGTGTAGGAGATGCTCTATGGACAAGAAGATTGACCATTGCGTAATCTATATACCAATGGGTATCTTCGACCATTACCGACTTTTGTAACACTTTAGTCTATAGTCTATAATTAGCCAGAGCTATCTCGCTTCGGCTTGCCCACCAATGCGTGCATTCCCCTAGTATTATTTAAACGCAATGTCGTCTCTTTCTTGTGTAGTCAGTAATTTTGTTTTATTTTATGTAGTCCTGAAAACTCTGCCTTGTACCTGTAACCAATTTATCATTAAGTTGTGTAAAGCTTCACTATTTACTGTTTGGCTCAGGCCTGTACTCAACAAATTTGTGCTTAATCATTTATCACTTATCCCTCATTGATTCAGCACTACGACTGGCATTTGTGCTGTTCATAGATTCAATTCTACCATGAAATTCATTCAATGTTACAGCATGATTGCTTTGCAACTCCACTCATTCATTATTTCCCACCTCTATGGTACCTATAGTTTGATTACAATATGTCACACACCTAGGCCTGTTCAGTATCAGAGATCAGTAATCGGCCGGTCACTTATCTTTGACCAACAACTTGATGGTGACCACAGTGAAACTTATAGCACTACTACAAATAAATGCTACCATTCAGCACAAATAGATAAAACTTGATCAAAGAAGGGACACAGAAATGCACTAAGCAGGGTAAAACCACTTAGAGAAAAACTAGAACAAAACAGATACAACAAACTCACTACAAACTAACTGATAGTATACGGACTCTTGGAATAACACATGCACACCCCAGTGTTTGGTTCGTAGATATATATAGAGCAATCCACCAAATTAATGGCATGCCCATGCATACATCATGTGTACACGTAATAATCAAATAAAAGGAATGTTATCACAAGATAGACAAAGTTAAGCAGTTATGCCTGAGTTCACAATCTGTTCTATAGCCTCATCCATGCTATGTTGTGCAAGAAACACCTCTCCTGGTACTCCTGGCAGTGGCATATTTAGATCTAGAGTACATCACGCTCATGAGAATCTGTGAGTATCACATCAAGTATATTAAATTAATTCTAAATAAAGCACAACACAGCAAAAAGGTCTTAGAAAATAGAATAAGATGTCTGAGATTTGACTATAGCAGTCTCTATATATATGATCAAATATTAGTCAAGATCAATTAAGCTTGACATCAAGTAGGTAGGGATAGTTCCCATGGGACAAAACTTAGCAGCCTGTTGCCAATCCTATATAGAATTGAACTATTAATTTTCTGAATTAATCATATTCCCAGTACAAGAGTGCTGGAATGGCCCATTAGCACAATACAAATATTCACGCAAATAACTGCTAAAGGCTTCAAAAGCTACTTTTTGGCTCATTCTCTTCCATCGCTAAATTACTAAATATGCAAACGTCCCATCAGTTTCTCCATCTTCATATTCTTCTATGTTGGCAAGACATTTCTCATGATCATCTTTCAGAAGCCGATTCATCAACAAATAAACTTGTAGCCTTAAATTGTGCTTTGGTATTGGTTTTGCATGTCTCTCCTCTGGTTACTCCTTATGGTAGTGATTAATTTTTACTCATGAATTATTCATTAGCTAATCAAATTGTATGACAACCCTTTCCACGCAGTCAAGTGTATTATGGTTGTGCTGAGTCTCTGCTTTACTAACTATTAGACTTTACCATTGCCTATATAGCCTTACAGTGATGTATGTACAAAGGCTAGGGTACCTCATCAATTATTTAGAACAAACAAGAATACAAATGTAAGGAATGGGCGAATCGTAAAAAGCGGGCTGGCAAACAAGATAAGAATGGTTGTAGGACCTATGTCCATTATGTCATTGGGATATGAACATATCTGAGACACATAGGGATGAACTCCTCACTCAACTCACAACCATTCCTATCAAGTTTGGCCACTTTTTACAATTTGGCCATTCCTACATTTAAATTAGAGATTCATTATAGTTCCAGCATTGTAACCTGCATGTGTGATACTCTTCTGGAAAATTGTGGAATGAAATTTTATAACATAAAAGTACCTGGATAACAAAAACAGTATTTGGTTTGTGTATAGTTGAATGGATGGTTGGTCACTTAGAAGTTTAGGAACCCATCTTCAGCTTCACGTTCACACGTTAAGTTTGATAATGTAGTTTATTGACATCATTTGAGGCATGTTCACTCAAGTATATTTGTGCAATGTACATAACTTGCATGAAAATGTGGTTAAATAACAAAATGATATTTTCCGTAATAAAACAGAGCCTATTATTGCAATATCGATGTCAGTGAAGTTTGATTTTAATGCATGGTATGTGTAGTTTCTACAGATCTTTGTAATGTTGAGTAGTAGATTGTTGTTGGAGCATTTAAACCTGCCTGTCGTCTTCTATCAACTGTGATGATTTGTAGTTTGTCATTTGTAGGGTGCCTCACATAGTTACCATCATAAAAGTGCAGCTTTCTTTGATGTCCTGAAGCATTAACGTAACCTGGACTTTAAAGTCAGTGCTGTCTTTAAGAAACACTGCACCAAGCTCCAGTGCCAGAGGCAGAAAGCTGATCTCTGTTATTTGTGTATCAGTGGAAGATCACCTCAAGCCATATATAGGTAATACATTATCACAACACCAAGATCAGTGTGTATGGTTAACATGATTGTGTACAGGTACTGTCATACAATTTTGTTTCTTTGTTTCTCCAGATTGCTATGAGTTACTCATCTGATGGCGTACACATTTGTGACATACATGATGGCTAGCAAGAAGCCAACAGTTCCAGAAAACACAGGCCTGATTTGGAACATTGATAGTGTCCCTGTTTTCAAATCACCAAAGCATAGCTTGTGTCCTATTCTCCTACTGGATACGTATCTTCCTCAACACCTTCAAATGAACAAGCTAAGACTACATGCTTCTTATAATTAAATTGAATGCTGAGAGAGAAAGATATCCCAGGAAAAATCTGGGACTCAGCTGGGAATCGAACCCAAGACCACCCGATTGCTAGTCAGGTGCTCTTACTACTAATCCACTGAGTGCCCATGGCATTGGAACAGAAGATATGTATCTATAGGCCTCAGCCGAACCCAACTGATTATCTTTCTCTCTCAAGAAGATCCCCGGCGGACGGGGTTACAGGCCTGGGTGGGTTGACTGTACAGGCACATTGCTTGAGCAGATACCGAAGTATCTACTACCTCAGCCTCCGGCTCAATTATCTCTGCTGAGGCCTATAGATACATATCTTCTGTTCCAATGCCACGGGCACTCAGTGGCTTAGTGGTAAGAGCACCTGACTATGTCTTGGGTTCGATTCCCAGCTGAGTCCCAGATTTTTTCTGGGATATCTTTCTCTCTCAGCATTCAATTCAATTATAATAGCTTAACTAGAGCCTCTAGTTACAACACCTTAATTGTCATACATGCTTCTTGCTGGTGTTTGGTTTGTTTGCATTAAACTACATGATATTATCACCAACCCAAAGACATATTCACACATATGATATCACTGTCAACACTCCAAAAGGAAAGAAACAAGTGAAAGCTAACAGTTACTGATCTACCAGCCAAAGCTAGTGTGTGCGTACCTCAGTGCCATTAAGGACTGTCTGAAAAATTCTAGCGCGTGCTCCGTAGTTCAATGAGTGACATCACGTCAGGCCTGTAGGGAAACTGTTGAATTATCAATGACGTCATGTATAATTTTCAATTGAAGATAGCTAGTGCCATGCTTAGGGTAAACTAAGACTTTAAACATCTTTACTCTTATAAAGCTATTTTTAACTTGTAGCAGAAGCTAAAACCGTCTCTGGATGAGTTTGCAAATGTTAAATATTAATATGATGTAATTTATTTAGTTGGCAAAGGCTGCACTCAAATTCATTCCAATTAGAGTTTAATGACCCTGAGTACTGCCTAGATGAAGGCAAGTATCCCTTTCGCTTGGAATTTGTTGTAAAATTGCACAAACTCTAAATTCAAAAAATTCTTAAATACATCATCATTTTGGTTCATTAATTTATAATTCTGGCACCGGATATATCCCATAGTGGATTTTGAAGTGGTCGGCACTCTGATCTATAATGGATTAAGTGGTTCGCCTTTGAACAAGCTTTGAAATTTGCTTTCATCGACTTATTTTTTTTTTTTTTTTAAATATGAGCTTTACAGTAGTGTGAGTGATTGTGGGTTGATAAACAAAGACTCCTTTGTGCATGCAACACTAGTGCTTGCATTTCTGGGTGAATTCTGGGCGATCGAACTCGAGAGGTACCTGCTGGCATCCATTGAAGGGGTGTAAACGTAGACCAGTGATTGAAAATGTTACAACAGGGTTCAAGAGTTCATAATCTTGTGAATTTCGAGAGCGATCATAACCAGAAACGCCGATTTGCCGATTTCATCAAGCGAAAGGGATAATTTCAGCCATGGATTCTCAGGAATTTTATCATCATCAGCTGCTAGCTGTAGCAACGGATGCCTCTTGGAAGAAGAGACTCTAGACGACGAAAGTAGTATCTGTGACAGCAATTTGGGCTAGAATATTCCTTCTCGCACCTGCATGTGCTTTTGACACCTGATTGTAGACTGATGGGGACATGAAGTTTACTCCATTTGCCGACATGTTTGGTTGTAAATATTGTACGTTACCTTGCTGCCGTTGTTGGGTCATGAATATCATTAATAACTTCTCATTTTGGTCCAGATCCCCTAGGTTTTTGCATCATGAATATCGTTATAACTTCGTTTTGGTTCAGATCCCCTAGTTTTTCGGGTCATGAATATCGTTACGATTTCTTGCTGTGGTCTAGGTCCCCAGGTTTTGGGGTCATGAAAATCATTATAAATCCTCGTCGTAGTCCAAATCCCTAGGGTTTTTTTGTATCATGAATATCATTATCACACACGCACACGTAGTTTTTTCAAGTGATGAGGGTAGTGAATCTGATAGCTCGGACGACAGCGACTTGGAAGGTGAGATGCCAACCCCTAAGAGGAGGAAGCAGGCATGAGAGGAAGGACTGAAAGCATCCCGGAACTCTGGCCGTTATCCACCATTTCTACGTAAGGAAGGTCCTACGAATGATCTAAATCCTACCAAAAATAATGCTTTTGACTATTTACAGTTAGTATGGCCAAGCAGCTTGTGCAGTTTGCTGGCCACTGAAACTAATAGGTATGCATTTCAAAAGGGAGTGTCAAATTGGGTGAACACAACAACTGCTGAAATCTGGACATTCTTGAGCATTATACTATTGATGGGGATCCATAAGTTGCCTATGATTAATAACTACTGGAGTAGGGACAAATTTATGGGTATCCCGGGGTTGTATCAGTACATGACTTCTACTAGATTCTGGGCTTTGTGGTGTAATTTTCATGTGGTAGATAATGAGAGCATACCAGCTAAAGGGGGGATTTCTCGTAAAGTTAAGCCTGTGATTGATGTGCTTAACAGAACATTTTTGGAAGCCTACAATCCAGGACAAGAGCTTGCAGTAGATGAATCCATGGTAAAGTACAAAGGACATGTTGGGGGGAAAGTAGCTATGCCCAAAAAACCAATCAAGAAGGGGTTAAGATCTGGTGTTGCTCATGTTCATGTTGTGGTTATTTGTGTCATTTTCAATTGTATGAGGGTCGAAAAACAGATTTGACCACAGGAAAGAAGGTGTCTGAGCATGGATTGGTAAAGAGAGTGGTTAAAGACCTAGTGGAGCCTTTTAGTGGTTTGAATCATGTTGTGTACTGTGATAATTATTTCTCAAGTGGGCCTCTTGCGGAAGAACTAGCTAAAGATAACATTTACTTTGCAGGAACCATAAAAGAAAGAGCATTGGGCTTTCCCGCTAGCTTAAAAGGTGTCAAACCAACAAAGGGGTGTTACGTAGCAGAAACTGTGGGTGATTTGTGTTACTATGTGTTCCATGATCGTAAAGTAGTGAAATTTGTTACAAATGTGTTTCCAGAGCATATGCACACACCTGTAGCTCGCCTTCATCCTGAAGGAGTGCTTCGAAAGCAAAGTGTTCCCCCAATTTTACCTTGCTATAACAAATACATGTGCGCTGTAGATAGAACAAACCAGCTTGGAAAAAACTATGATTTTGACAGAAAGTCTAAAAGGTACTGGATGCGTATTCATAATAGGTTGTTTAACATAGCTGTGAATAATGCCTACATATTGTACAAACATAGCTGTATTAAACGTGATATTAAACCAAAAGATGACCTAGCTTTTCGTCTTGAGTTAGTGCATTGCTTACTGGATGAAGTAGGATTAGGTAGAGGCATTAGAGTTGCCGATACTGAGAGGGTGGATACGGCCAGCAGTGAAAGGGTTTGCTACGTGGAGAAGGTGAAGGAGATTCCAGGACTGAAGAGGGGTAGATGCCGCCAATGTCAGCTGGATAGAAGTGAGAAGCCCAGATTCACCTCCTACGGTTGTGGAGTGTGTCGTGTGAGACTTTGCAAAACTGGCTGTTTTAAGAAGTACCATAAGTATTAGCTAGTGTACATGTATTCAAATTGATGTATTGAAACCATGTTATCATTGTCAATCTTTAGTATGTTGTTATGATTTTACCTACATCTATGTCAATGTATCTAGCCAATTATAACCCTTTCGCTTGGAATTTGTTGTAAAAATGCACAAACTCTAAATTCAAAAATTTCTTAAATACGTCATCATTTTGGTTCATGAATTTATTCATTGTCGGCATGTCGGCACCGGATATATCCCATAGTGGATTTTGAAGTGGTCGGCACTCTGATCTATAATGGATTAAGTGGTTCGCCTTTGAACAAGCTTTGAAGTTTGCTTTCATCGACTTATTTTTTTAATTTTTTTTTTTTTTTTCCAAAAAATATGAGCTTTACAGTAGTGTGTGTGATTGTGGGTTGATAAACAAAGACTCCTATGTGCATGCAACACTAGCGCTTGCATTTCTGGGTGAATTCTGGGCGATCGAACTCGAGAGGTACCTGCTGGCATCCATTGAAGGGGTGTGGTTGAGTTATGACGTAGACCAGTGATTGAAAACGTCACAACAGGGTTCAAGAGTTCATAATCTTGTGAATTTCGAGAGCGATCATAACCAGAAACGCCGATTTGCCGATTTCATCAAGCGAAAGGGGTATACTAATCACAGAACAGTCTTCTGAGCCTCACATTCCTCATACTCATGCACATGTACCATGCAATTAATCTGGGCCCAAAAAGCTACACAAAATGAAACAGTGGCTACTTTCGGAGTGAAAGGGTATTCAATACTAGCTGAGTACACAAATGTAAACAATATGCCTATTGACCTCACGTATGCAGTCTTAGAGGGAGTGACCAGGAGTCTTTTGAAATATTGGTTTGACTCTAATTATGACCATTGTTCTTAATTTCAACACATCAAGAAGATTGACCAAATTCTGGTATCTGTTCAACCTCTGGATGAAGTTTGGTTTACTCCACGATCCAGTTCTGGAAGGTTTCTGAGTTCAAAATTTTTGTGCCTGGCTTTTAATTCAACTTCCAGAATTTCTCCAAGCTGAATATATCCTTTTAGTGCACACCATGCTGAGCTCAAGCATACTTGTTTACCATTCATTCTCAAATGTAAAGAGGCCCCTAAAGACGGACAAACTTCACAAGTTGTGCATGTTTGGCTTACATATGCCTGTTTCTATAATTAAGCATCTGCCTGATCTCTGATGAACTATCATGTAAGCCAGCTGATACGCCTTAATTGTGAAGTTTGTCCGCCTTTGGTGGCCTCTTTGGAGTTACTCTTCCATTTGGATTTAATGGGTATTTGACAAAAAACTCTCATGGAACCAGACAGATGGATAACCAACTTGGCAAACACTTTTTTCAGTTAACCACGAAACTATGACATATTCATATGGACAAGTTAGTACACAAATGTACATATGTAGTAACAATCTTTTAACCTGTGCTTGATAGTTAACTGTACACTAGCTCCTACATGCCACAGTGAACAACAAAGCTAGCTGATCTGTTTGCACCTGAAATTACTCTTTAATTGATCCTCTGTCTCAATTCTAGGAACTTGCTGCTCATATGTACAGATGCTTGGTTTTCTTTAGCTGATACAAATGATGAGGAGATGGACAGTATATGGCAACAAGATTGCTAAATAAGAAAGGAGGGCAAAGTACTGGTCAACTGGCCATTTTAGATAACTTATACAAAGGCAATTAAACAGTTATGAGTTTATCGTCTGTTCTACAGCCACTCTTGAGTAACACCTCTTCTGGTACTCCTGTACACCCAGATCTAGAATCACACCCATGAGAATCTGTATGATCGAGTATCAATATAATTAATGATACATTACGTAAGTAAGCGATTCAAAGTCCAGCAAATAAAACTACATGTAAAACTATTAGTTACAGTCGGACCTGTCTGTTTTTACATCATCACTATCAATGCTGTTCTAATAGCACCTCTAGTACAGAACTTAATAACAAACAAGCTATAAAGTTACAGTTGTACCTGAATTCACAGTCTTTTATGTGACCTTATATCCATGCTGTCTTGTGCCTCTCCTGATACTTGCAGTGGATATAGGTACACATATGTAAATAACAAGTAAAAAAACATTGGAAACGTAATGAGACATAGGAATGCATAAAAAGAAAGCAAACAAGATGGAATGGCTGGCTGAGCGTGTGCAGAATTCTTCCTGTGTGGGTTGCATGTAGTACTCTCTTTCCATGTTGAGTACATCATGTTGCCCATAGGAATAATTCTTTAATCAAACAGCCATTCCATCTTGTTTGCTTTCTTTTTACGATTTGGCCATTCCTNTCAAAAATGAAAATGAAGTAGTCATGTGCCGAAATTGCAACATGCATGCCTTGTTTCCTTACTTTTTACAGCACTGCCCATTCCTACCCCACTAATTTTTAAGAATTTTTTTACTATACTTGTAAATATAATTTTCTGGCTGTACATTATGGTTAAGCTCTGCTTGCAACTTGGGTAGCTGGCATCCTCAACTGCTCTGTCACTTTCCTCCAGAATTTGAGGCTAGGACTGTATCTTCCTGTGAAAGTGGGTCCTCCAAGAGCCAGTATCAAAGTTTAAGGTATATGTACATAATTAATATACATTGTGCCTGTGCATGCTCTTATCTTTGTCTACCTGATCAAGTGGGAGATAAAAAAAAATCCTTGATGGTCACTCTACAGTGATAGCTAGAATGTGTGGTCTTAAGGTGATTTTGTTGAATACCACCATACATATCTATGTCTGATATAAAGCAGTGAATAACCTGACAACACACAGTCATGCAATTAAGTCCAGAACTTCCCGGATTATATCATTCACAAGTGGACAAGATACTATTCGGCACACTCGCTTCACTCACTTATTCATCTTGAACATCCAGCATGTGTAGAAGACTGGAACATCTTGTCCTTTTTATTTGTAATTAAGTATTTCCATGATGGTGTGTCATTTCTTTCTTGTTAAATTGAAATTCTACTGGTTGCCTTCCAACATAGTAGTGAATACTATTGGAAAAGGCCAGTCACATGTTCAGCTTGAATAGGGACATCAACGAACTTTTTAAAGTAACATGTGTTGTCAGAGTATACACATAGACAGTTAAATGAGATCATTGATCCTGTCAGCCAGTGTCCTTGTCCATCGTTCAGATTGTTTATTCATCAGACTGAATATTGGATGTCATAGTCAGCCCACATGCAACACTTTGAAGACCTAATATCTTGTAGACGGTAACACTTGAGCACAGCATCAATAATTATTATTGAGCAGCATCTCTGTTAGTAGCAGGAGAGGTGAGAGGTGCTTGCTTCTTCTTCACCTTAGGCCTTTCCTAATGAGTTTCCTGTTGAACTTGGATGGGGGTGAGCAACCATCACCATTATTCATTACTATGAATCTCATTATAGTTAACTCACGATTCAAATACAAATGTCATTAACAATAATAATTCGATAGGGATGTATGTGACTTCTTGGCATTAGGAATAGGTGTCTTGCCCTTACAACCAGTGGTGTATCAGCATGGTGGTCAGGGCACTTGAGCATTCCCCTAGCTCAGAAAATAATGTCATTGCTTAAAGCAGAGCTCAAGACAAGCGCAGTTCAATGAATTTTGCTTGAAATAGATAAAATATATGCTGATAAGACTTTAAATTGACTTTCAAGAGTGAAATTTTACATAAGATTGGAGATAAGACCCCAAAAAAAGCGGCAGAACACAGTGCCATCTCTGCACATTAATAACTATTAATAATTTTGCTCACGTGACCAAAAGTGAGCGTAGCTACCCCAAAATTTTTGGCTGCTCTGTGCCCACATTGTATCAGCACCCCCATGACTGAAATCCTGGACACACCACTGACAAACATCACAATGGGGGGAATAAGCTTTTTAATTATTCCAAGGCTTGATCCACTGACACCACAGTATATACACACAGATGTCTCTAAACTTGGGATGAATATAATGACTATACTGTAGGGCTGTTGGCAATATACCACATAGCTAGAAAGTTTCGAGAAATAAAATGGAAAGGCAATCACCAAACTTTTTGTGATTGTATTTTCAAGGATCGAGCAGCCCCACCTATATGATCACGAAAAATTCGGGAGGGGTGGGGGGTAATTTTTGCAGATCGCCGAAAAGAACGAAATTTATACTCCTCAAAAATTTTTAGCTGTATGGTAGACTACATTTTGAGATACACTGGATTGTCAGCATCTTGAAGCTGTGCACCACATGAAAAAGGCATCATATTCAAAGAATGTTTGAGCTGCTCTCTTTCTGAAGTCTTAACATTCTCCTCAAATAAGAATAGTTTAGCCTTCACATTTCTATCATAAGAGCATTATTTCAGCTTTTTTATTTGCTGTACACTAGGGTACCTAGATGGGCGATGTGCTGCCTTCTGGTGTCTTTTCCAAACACATCAGCGAAATATTTTAATGGTCGTCTTTACCCGGACAAAGGAATGGAATGTGGTGCAATTTTTCCAACTCTGCTAGGAGAGTTAAGGTGAAAGACATACCTCACAAATCTTCTTTTGCACACTTTAGGATATCAAAATAAGTGTCGTACACAATAGTAGGACATGAAGCAATGTAGAGAGATCCTTTGCATCAATGTCAATGTTGAGAACTGTTGTCCATAATGCTCATACAGTAGAGCAGCTGTGCAAACAAACTTATTTTCTTTCAACCTGCAGCCTCTCAGTGCTACGTCTGTGAGCAACCCTTTCACAGGAGAAATCAAATCCATTGAAGCTTCACGAAACTCTACATTCTGTTTTGAAACTTCCATTTCCTCTAGCATCTTTTAAATAGCAAAGGCCATTGCACTCTACAGGATTTCGTTAGGAATGATAGGGTGCAGTCCTTGCAGGACAGAAATAGTCGAGGTTCAACTGCAACCTCCTATATTGACCGACATAAAATTCATCCTATGGTCAGGCCCACCATCTGAATAGACAAACAAGATGGTTTTCTTGGAATTTGTTCGCTTAATACTCTTGCCTGGCACTGTGTCCAACTGGTAACAATCGCTCAAAAGCAGGTTCTTTGAACATAATGAACACATAGCCAGTGACCAAGAACCACTGATTTGTCTGGAATGTCAACAGAAGGAATTATGCTATACTTGGTGAAATCATGATTACCATTGTGATCCACTGACCTGTTGTCCTTGCTCAGCTGCAGCAACAGGAAAGTTGGGCGTAAGGATGTACACTATGCAACTTGCATATTTTGCTGTGAAAGAGAGTATGTTGAGCCTGCATTGACCAAGGTTGGAGAGGCTGAGCCACTGCTATTGTTGTACACAATGTCTAATTTTCAGGTGGCCAGTGCACCGTGAAGGACAACAGGCACAATGGTGAGAATTGAATGCATATCCACTCATTGATATTCTCATCATAAGCAGTGCCTACATCTTCCTGTAAGTACTCTTTTGCTTTGAAATTCTCCCAAAACAAATCAAAGTTGGATTGTCGACGGCTGTAGTGATCACGAAGGTCGTACACCAATGCAAGCTCTACCGTTTCAACAAGGTTTCAGCTTCAGTCAGGTTAGAAAAGGTTGAGGAGTCACAGCTAAGCTCTTGTACAGATGTCTTAGCACAGACCTTCTCATGGTAGGCATAACAACCCGAAACGTTTCATGTGCAGCTGTCTGCATGGCATCTTCTTGAGGTTTACAATGATTGGTTGTGTTGTCATTGATGCTTCATCAATATACTTGAAACAGTGGAATGCCAAATTCAGTGTAATTTGGTAATGCTCCTCCAGGTGGGTACGTTACATGCACAAAGGAAAATCAAGACTACTCTTCAGTACTTCCAGCCAGTCATATCTTCTGTAGGAAGCAAAGTCCCCAGTTCCAAAGATACATTGTCCTAATGCTTCACTAGGAATGACAGAGGTAGTGCAAGTATATACATGCTGGCAAACAGTCACCAATACCGGTACTGTGCACAATAAACTGTATCCATTTATTTCCTCTTTGTGCATGACTACGAGGTCAGCATATTTAATGATTGATCAACCTAACATCTCCATAGACTGCTTAGATTCTGCCCACATTGGCCAGTCCCAAAATGCTCGATGACGGATGTCAAACACGCTCTGTGAGTGTGAGAACAATGCAATCTTTGACAGTTTGTGTCGCTCAAGTCAGTTGTGCCCCTCAAACTTTTTAAGTTGGATCACTTAATTGATTGAGCTGGGGGTCTTGTGATCACTTGTTACGGAAATTCATAAAGTATTATGTGAGAGATGGTTCCCATACCACAACACAGTCACCACCAGTATTCTCAGAAACGCCCTTCAGATCATGAGTGCCCAGCAGCAACAGTCAAGTATTAATGTTCGGAACAAAAAGAATGAACTCTACCATGACCGTTTGAATCAAAAGCCTGAGCTCCACAATAGAACAGCGACTAAAGCCATCCAAGCTATACGTGTTGTCCTGTGGCATATTGATGGATTCCATGTTACATTGAGCAAGAGAGGTTCTAGAGTGACAGGTATTTTTAACTGAAAGTGAGTCTGTACAGGAAAAGTTGAATTCGACAGGGCTGTATAAAGTCCATTTTTCTTCCCTGGTGGAGAGGAGAGAGAGGCAGTGAGGTATGTGAGCTTGTAGGGTGTTTGTGTGTCTTGAATATCATGCTGAGTTTTTGACTGGGTGGGACTGTTTACCTGTTATACATTTTATGAGAGAATGTGGTTGTCAAAAGTGTATACATAGTACAAAAAGCTTTCTACAGACTTGATGAGCAGTTTTTTTGCTTTTATTCAGCATACATTTTTTTGTTCATCTGTTGTCTTTCAAGCCGCCTGGTAGTTGTTCCGTGTGAGTGAGTGGCAATGGCAGAATAATCCATTTTAGAGAGCAACTAAATTTGACCTTTGACCCTTTTGAGCAATAATCAGCCATTTTGAGACCAAATCCTCTCGGCTTTGAGATAGTATCAAGAGCCTATGAATTCATTACTGTTTTATTTTGATCCCCGCCCACTCAAAAACCTCTAACCTTAAAAGCTAAAATGACCTTTTAAAATAGTGACCTTCAAGGTCACTTGGTTTGCTGTCAATTATGTGTGAGCACAAAGATTCAGTGCAACACATGTACATTAGATACAAAGCAAGGCTAAAAATACAGTGTAAAGGAGTTTATACCACATTTGTAGTGAGTATAGAAACTCATAGAAATTTACTTGTTAGAGACAACACGCCTTTCATCCGCGCACCACAAAATTGTCCACTGTAGCAGAGTGGTTTGACAAGAAGCTTCGAAAACACAGGTGTTAACCAGCAACATCAATGTAACAGCACTCCAAAGAAACATCAAACAATTAAACAGCACTGATTATTCAGTGGTCACCATGAGGTAACATGACTTGACATAATAATAGAGTATAAAGGTCAATATTGGTCACGTTATGCAGCAGTCATAGGAAGGCACGGCCGGTGGATGGGAAACTTACTCTCATTTGGAGTCCGTAGGTGGTTAACAAGAGGGTGTGGGGGTTGTGGTAGTAAGAGAGGTGGGAGGTGCTTGCTGCTTCTTTACCTTATGAGAGGGGGCATGCAGAGTTTGTGTAGCAGGAGAGGTGGGAGGTGCTTGCTACTTCTTCGAGAGGGGCAGAGTTTAGCAGGAGAGGTGGGAAGTGCTTGCTGTTTCTTCACTTTTCGAGAGGATGTGGATAGTAGATTAGACACTAGTGAGGGTTGACAGGAAGTTTGCAAAGAAATAATTATTGCTGTTCAGCTACCTTAATTGGTCCATGAAGTTAAATGTCTCATGTTCAGGTGTTACTGTGTTAGGATATAGTCTGGAATAGAATAGCACACAAAATTTTTTTGCAACATGCATCAATACGTCAGTGAACTGATCATTAACTTTGACAGTGGCTGAAGAAAAGCAGCATCTATCATGCCTTAATCAACAGATGGCAAGCTGGAATTGATATTCTTGTCTGCTCCTGGTCGAGGTCAGGGATAGACTAACTGTCTTATCAAAGAGATGTTGAAGGTGGGTAATGTTGCCATTCAACAAAGTATAATATTATTATTATAATACAAAATTAATCATCACTATATACGCCAGATTTTAAATTAATTACTCATTGAAGTAAAGTGTTGCTATGTACTGATGATGTGCTATTTGGTTTCAGATTTCTCCTCAATAACAGTATAATTTGAGTTAGTATCCTGTGCAAACCTTGAAGCATCACATCGGGCAGTCATCTTAACTTCACCCAATATACAGGTTCTGTTTTCTACACTTGTTGGGGTCTTGATTTCATGTAAATTTGCTCCAGTTACCTCGACTTTTTGGGCAATTTCAATAGCTCAATTGTAATTACGTTTGAGCTGCTCACTCAGTGTTTACAACTAGTACTTTTTCAGTTCAGCTACAGACACAGACTCACAGCATATGACATGGAATTGAAATTGTTGCATTTCTTCTAGTTTGCACAGCCTTTGTTCCATTTGGGGCTTGTTTGCTAGTTTCTCTGGGGCAAGAAAACTTTTCAGTAGGTTCATTTTCTCATAGCTGAACTGTTAACAGGATCTTGATCAATTGCTAATGCCATAGAGATAGCAATAGCAAACACTCCACAATCTTGTGCACCAGTTTGCCTGCTAATCCAAATAACTTGTGGAAAAGGTTTCTAATTATCTTCTTTGTGTTTCAATCAACTGTACGATATACCGAATCGTACACTTTGACCACATTTGCTCTGCAAAAACAGTCAATAGAACAATCCACTGATCTCCACGAAAAAGGATAATTTAAATCTTTCTCTTATCATCTACATTTGGCAGCTTCCTATACCCTGGAGTAATGTTCATTGAAGTCCTGCTAGCTCATATGAGGCCTAGGATTGTCACACAACTTGGGACCTATTATGGACATGAATGTTGAGTAACTTTGTATCTCTCCTTTCTGTAGTGAAAAGTCAAAGGATAATTTATTAATTCCAAACTTCACAAGAGAATGATGAAGACAAGTAATAAAACTCAACTGACAGTTTTGGAATAAATGTCACACACTAACTACACCCACCGATATGCTTAATATACAATACGTCTCAAAACCATCTTCTTGATCTCAAAGCTTTTGAAGTCTCCCTCAACACCAACTTAAGGAAGATATGGTTTCTCCCACATAACTGCTAGACCTGCATTTTTCCCAAATGTTTTCATATGTGCAATGAATCAAGTTGTATGTTCTTACTAAATGGCATAGTTATCAATGGTCTAACTTTTTCCGTTCTCGGGATTACTTTGTACTGTTTATTTAATGGCTTGGGCCATGTGCAACAAGCATGTTGTAAGCTTTTTGAAGATGAAACTTTGATTTCTTCGATGTCTTAAATGTATGACACTTTAGGATTTTCCAAGAAACGTTCCTTGAAAACTGAGCCCGCATGTGTTTGTTATGAAAACAATAGCTAGTTATATTTCTTGAAAGTTGGAGAAGACTATTGCATGCTAGTTGATTTATTACCCCATGCCAGTAGGCCATTTTCAAAACTGGTTTTGAGGCATTTTAACTTGCATGGTATTTCTTTTCTTACATGCATTTGGGTAAGCATGAGGATAAATTGGCTGGCAATTCAGCTTCGTCATGTCAAAGTTAGTCTTCTCTGTTGTTTCGTAAGACTTAAGTTGAATACCAGTAACCTTCCTCCATAGGCTCCACTGCAGTCCCTAGAGCTAGATCTTTGAGTATTATACCAGAACATGGTATCGAATCAATTGTGCCTTTCTTCTGAGAGAGGGATGACTGGATCTGTTGGTTAGACATGAACTTATTTCACATACAGAGTTAATGAAGCATCTAGGCACTGAACAATACTGAGTGATAGAGCTGAAACTTTTCATACCTATATAATGTGCACCTTATGTGCAACATGCTGTTAGAAACTGCATTGCCACTCAAAGTTACACTCACATGCATGTATAATTTTTTCCCCGTATAATAAGTGTTGCACTCAACCATCAGAATACCATAGCAAGCAGAAGTGAAGTAATAGCTGTGAGATTTGCTTTAAAGTCTAGCTTCTAGATGGACAGTGCTTCTCCAGCAGAAATCATAGCTACACTTTCCAATCAAATTAGTTTTGGACTGTGATGCTTTACACAAAGACTTAATTATGCAGGCTTTGTGAGTGGACCCACCTTCCTGAGAGTATAGAAACCTCTCATTATCAGTCACTTAAAGGGTTTATACTTCTACAAGTACTTATAACAGACCCAAGACACATATTTGTAAAGTATGTAAAGATCACAATTTCGCATACCAGCTGGAACGGGACACCCTATTTCATTTGACATCTTGAGTCTGCTCTCTGACAGAAGGTTAGATCATCTCAGAATTGAGGATGCAGATAAGGGGCAAAGTGTCCCATGACCTTTGACTCAGTACAATATGTTTATGTTGATAATTTTGAATTCACAAAGAAAGAAAGCTAAGGCTTCCAAACATGCATAATCTTCTGACAAAAAACTCTTAGAACACTCTTGCATTGGGCTTGTGGGAGACCAGAATAGTGTGGCTTTTCCTACCGATGATTCAGCCTGCTGCATGCAAGAGGTAGAAAAATGGGTCTAGCTTGATATACTACAAAGCCATGAGAATGGGTGGAAAAATCAACATTCAACTTTTGGTCAACATGTGCAGTTGCTAACAATGCAACATAAACTTCCAGTTTTGTTTGACAGAGATCAGCTAGGAATTGAAGTTGAACCACTGGTAAGTACCAACCAAATAAACACATAATTAAGTTACTGGATGATTATTGGCCTTCTATATAGCTCCTAGAAAGAAGAGAATTTGAAGAGAGAAGGGAATTCTCCACATCACAAACTTAGCCAACTGAGTTGAAACAAGCCTAATATAATAGTTAAGACCTACTTTAGAAAAATGAAGTAATGCAACTGTTACAACTTCTGAATTCACTTTTAACCGAAACGGCCATTAATAACCAATAATGATATACTCAAAGTCAACAAACTGTAATGCTGTAAAAGCAATGAAACACGCAAGGTATGACTCACTTCAGCACATAACTACTTTATAGTCTTAGGTTTTACCTGTAAATCTGCTAATACTTCATCCCAACTGCATGCATACCAAGTCTCACTCATTCATTTTTGAATCTGTCTCCCTCCTACAAGTGCTCAAAATTTGCATTACCTATGCCAATGGAGTACCGTTTTTATATAAGATATAATTTTTTTATATGGAAAGTATCTCACTCATTTCATGAACCATGGCAGCTCTATTGCCTGACATGATGTCTAGGAGTATAAAGTAGTCAGTCATGTGCCAAAGTTCAGAGTTTTGCATTGCAATTTCTTTTTGGAGCCCTTCCCATATTCTAGAGTATACGTTTACTAAGAGACCATCAACTGAAGAAGGTATACACCAACTCTTTGTTTCTTTATTGAATTTACAATAATTTTGGCTACAATAATTTAGTCACTGAGCTTCAAGACAGTTTATGGAGTGCTAGGTAAAGAAGCCCAATTGATGATATAAACGCAAGGGGCCAATTTCATAACAGTAGAACCCTGTGGGCTGGCCTTCTTGTAGACTACAAACATCATTCAAGTCAAGGCTGGAATCCACCCACAATGATGCCCTATTGATTTGCAGATATTGGGAATAATTAATCCAGAAAAGAGGTGGTTGTTGAGAATGATGTAGCTCAAACTTCATTACAACGAGGCTGTACATCTACCTTCTCAGTCTACTCATGTCTAAATAGGAAAAGGGCGTTACTGTATATAGCTTATTCAGTCTTTGAAGTTCGATCGTGAGACTAACTAGTTGGACAGTGGCTCAAAGTAGATCTGGACATAACTAAAAAGAATCTCGCCACCCTGCAGTCTAAGTTCTCCTTGTGTAGACAGTGCTGACGGCGTCAATATGGTAGGGGAGTCCGGACTAAGCCGGTCCTGCGCCATGGGCCACGTACCCTCATCATCGAGACTTATTAAGTTATGCGCATGCGTAGATGTTTCCTAAATGGCCCAGTTCGACCCGATTTGTTCCAGTCTCAGGGCTGATGTAAAAAGAAATAAATGCTCGATGATTAAGGCTATAGTTGTAACGTGTGTGTTCTTGCTTATGCTGCGGACAGTAAAAACTAGCCAGCTGCAGCTCAATGGTGGTGAAAGAACACTACATGGATATCAATCCATGATCAAGCTGAAGTCAAGGGTTCACAGTGGAGAATATATGCGTAAAAAAGAAGCATATGTTACCTTTCTTTATAAAGATGACATTGGCTTCACACTAGGAGCTCGAGTGCTGGGTCTGTCTATTAAAAACTCTGGAACAATCAGAGACATGGTCGTGATTTGTGCTGAAGGAGTTTCTGAAGACACAAAAGAGACACTAAAAGATGATGGGTGGATTGTGAAATCTACTCATTCATATAATCATAGACCAAGTCACATGACTAAACTGGAGATATGGAAGCTTACAGAATATAGAAGGATTGTGTTTCTGGACACAGACACAATTGTCACTCAAAACATTGATGAGCTGTTTCGTTGTGGCATCTTCTGTGCTGTGTTTCGTGACTATGATCTGTTCAATTCTGGTGTACTGGTTTTGAAACCTTCATTGGAAGTATACTACAAATTGATACAAGAAGTACCATTACTGGATGCAAACATCCGTGATCGTGACCAATACTTACTAAATGACCACTACAATTCACTTAGCTATGCTCCAATGCTCAATGCCTCAGATTATATTTACCATGATATGAACCCCTGCGTCTCCACTCAGGTTACAACCCTAATCTTTCCATATATTACTACAGAGGATATTGGATGATTGATGAGCAACTTGTTAAAGTTATTCATTATACATTTGGACCTGTGAAGCCTTGGAAATGGTGGGCATATTCAATATTTGATATGAACTGGCGCTGGGTAGCTTTGGCAGAATCTTTAGGAGGCTATAAAGGAGGGCTACATGATTTCTTAGTATGGATTCAATCAGTGAGTATCATGGTCTTCATTGTATTGTTTCTTGTAGTGTGTCCCTATTTGCCTTGTATCAAGTACATGTGTTGTGTTTTACAAGAGTGTAGACCTGTTAAGTTTCTTAAAGTATTTGCAATCGTTGGGCTTCATCCATCAAGCATTTCAAGGAAATTTTTAGCCATTATTTCATTTGTTCTTTCACACTATTTTGCATTCTCCATTGTACCATCACCATCATCAATGCATCCTTGTCGTGCTGCAGTATTTGTAATAGTGTGGATTTTCTTCTTCCATTGTGTGATTCATGCAACGTATATTTTTATGGTTCATTTTGTGTCTACTGTACACTCAAAGACCAGACAAAATGTGCCCCTTCGGTCCACAGCATTCTCAAGTGTTATGTATGAAACTTGTGTTTGGTTGGTCTTATGTTTTGCAACAGCTCTTTTTGTATTTTTTGGTCCTTTTATTTATTTTTTATTTTATTTTTTTTATTTCCTATTATTGGATAGAGCCAGTAATGTTCAATCAATATAGTATAATAATAATATTATTATAATAATTATTATTAATTTTTTTTCTGGAAAGAACTTTTGAGTTATAACCAACAGGAACTCTATATAGTACAAAATAATGAATAACTAATAATAATGAACGTTACATATTTTAATGTCACAATCCCCTCAATTGTAGTAATTAATGTCAGATTCTATATTATTATGTATGAAACTTGTGTTTGGTTGGTCTTATGTTTTGCAACAGCTCTTTTTGTATTTTTTGGTCCTTTTATTTATTTTTTATTTTATTTTTTTTATTTCCTATTATTGGATAGAGCCAGTAATGTTCAATCAATATAGTATAATAATAATATTATTATAATAATTATTATTAATTTTTTTTCTGGAAAGAACTTTTGAGTTATAACCAACAGGAACTCTATATAGTACAAAATAATGAATAACTAATAATAATGAACGTTACATATTTTAATGTCACAATCCCCTCAATTGTAGTAATTAATGTCAGATTCTATATTAATTTTATACTCTTAGCTGCACATATGACACTTAAACTGCATATGTATTATTTTTTTATACACAAATTGCAGTTACTGGAAAAAACATTATGCTTTAGTCTTAATTATTAATGTAAATCTATAGATTGACTCTTGCCATATTCATGCAGTGCACTATAATCTAGTTTTCCAGTTAACATTACAACCTATACACGTGCATCCCTTGAAATTCTCCTTTCATGTCCTTTAAGGCTTACAAGTGCACATACACTATATATGTAGGTTGTCATTAGCTAACTACATTCCTAGGTACTGTGTATGGCTCCTTTGCCTATATATAGACAAAGGAGGATGACACATTATGCATGTCTCTGGACCTGGATTGAAACCAAGAGGTAGCTACACTTGAATAGCTATTTAATCGTTACCTATCCAGGTTCAGGTAGGTACTTGCTTCAAACCAGGTCCAAGAATATGTATTTTATCTTATCTATGCTGGAACTTCTATCATGTGGTGAATGGATGTTTCAGTATGAATTAATAGTTGGTCAGCTAGTATGACTGTATGTGATTTCCTGATCACTTTATGCATGGGAAGCTTCACAGGCCTATAGGCTACCATCATGCATCGCTTAATTCCTGGCACTGTGGTGTACACTGGAGGCATATAATGATGCTCGGGCATATCAATGCTACATGGTCATGCTCTAGATCTAAGTAGTCAATTAAAATACCACTTAATTCAATGCATTGAAACATTTTCCCAGTAGTATGTTACAATGTGAGGCTGTGAGTTAAATAGAACAAACTGAGTGTATACTGTTACTAAGTAGCCTCACATTCTACAATGGGTACTGCGTGTGACTGTCGCTGTATGAACAAATTTACTCTATATACCGGGAACAATTTATATATAGCACATAGTATACTATAATAATATTATGCTTGTGACAGTTAAATGTACACCCCAATCTAATTAAATGTGAGGCTGTAGTAGGCTTCACTGAGCACTCTCCATTCTTTTCAACCCACAGCTCACAGTGACATTCTAAGTGAACTGTATGTGCTTGCAAAAGCTAAAATGTATCCCCAGTTTGATTTAATGTGAGGCTACAGTGTAATGAGCTTCTGAATACTCTGTTTGTTCTTTTTAACTTGCAGGCTCACATAGTAAGTGAATTGTATAATTATCATAATGTTTGCCATGTACAATTAAAAAATTCATGTAGTACACTCTGTTTGTTTTATTTAACCCATAGCCTCACTCATGATTGTAAGTGAACTATATGTGCTTGCATTGCATAACTAATTGTACCCAGGTCCCCCTTTGTGATTACTATTGTGGGTTATAATCGTTACTAGCTTCAGCATGCACAATCTATTTGTTCGTTTTAACTCACGTCTTGCCTATGTCTCCAGTAGGAACATTAATAGGTATTCAATTCAAAACAATATTAATTAACTGTTGGTAGGGTATTCGTAGTTATGATAAATAGTGCTCCAGAAAGTGAGCGTGGCCTCTTAACATAATATAATATTAGTTGAAGGCTTACTTGAGGTTTATAAACATCAACAATATGTATTGTGTCTATTTCAGCATTCGGCCCATTCCAACTTATCTTCCCAATTGAAGGATATTTGGAACAGCTAGATCCTAAAATAATGGAATGTCATAATTATTATGTTTTAACTGACAGTGTGTGTTCATTCCAATGAACTGATGGTTTTGTTTGTGCAAAAAAAATACCCTCTTATATATATATAGCCCATGCACTGCATATGAATCCTGTTTGTTGATTGTTGATTTGTAATACTCTGACAATGCACATGATTGTCATGAGTAGCACACATATTAAGACAGTGCTATCATAGGCATTGTTGACTTCAGAAGAAAGTTCAGTGGCACATTGCTCACTCTATAAAATGTGACATCGATCAAGATCTCAACTACTTCATTTGCGTTTAGAACTGAGTCATGTATACATTAAAGTCATTTTCAGCTCCTGTATTTAGTCTATCTCCTAGGTTCAGTAGAAGGAGTAGCCATCCTAGTGTACAACAGCTACATATATGTGAAGTGAAATCTAAACTGGAAAATACTTCAAAGTACAAGGATCTTTCAGAGGAAGCATTAACTGCTAAAGCAAAGCAGTTAATTAATCTTATCGAGATCAAAGATCTACTTCAGCCGAGGCCAATCATTGCAGCTAAACAAGGCCGGAGGAAGAGAACAGTTAAGAACAGTCAGGACAACATGGTACTTAGACTCAGAATCTTGGACAGTGATGATGCATCATCTGCCATGTATAGTGGTACACTTGCATTAGAATTTGGACTGAATGAGAAATCCACAGTTCTTCTTCATTGGAACAGCACAAGTTTAGTGATTCCATACCAAGAACCAAAAGATACTCAAATAGATGACACATACTTGGTAGTCAGCTTCAGTAGCAATACTGTGTCACAGCTAAAGGAGAAAAATTTACACAGATCAAAAACGTGTGATCTACTTCCATTCGTCCCAACCTCGACAACAGCATCGATAATTGAAAAGTTGGCTGAAGTGATCATCAAGTACAACAAAGAGTACTACTACCACCAACTCATGAGAAACTCACAAATGTTTGTCAAAGACACCCTGTCAGCAATAGGTGTTTCTGTTGCTGATTCCATTGTTGATGAGTTTCTAGCTGGATCAGCTTGCCAAACAAAGTTCAAGCAGCATCAGCCAGCTAAGCACTTTTTCAGCCATGAAGATCTTGATAGCTATGTCACCAGTCTTCAAGAATGTGCTGGAAAGAACCATACATGTGTTTACGAACTAAAAACTCTTGAGTTTTGGTATCTCAAGTTTCATGCTGAAGAATCAAACCAATCTACAGCAGCCACACACCTCTGGTTGTGCCCTAGATTGAGTTGTAAGGAGAGTGTAGTCATAGCTATGCAGACAGCCATGGATAAAAAAGACTATTGGTAAAGTTTAATAATATAGCTAGCAATATTATAGTGCTTTAATTAAGGTATCTGTATCATAACGATGAATTACAGAACACAATAATTGATATATGCTGTCACATGCAGGTCATGACTAGGCAGCTTACCATTACAATAAATACTTGATTTGTAAAATTGCACAGCTGGTCTTTGTAAAACATTAATATTGTTGGAGTGAACATGTATAGACAATAACACTATAGCTTATGCACATGTATACGTTGCACAATTTGTTGTTGCAACAACATAAGGAGGTGAATCTTTGTAGTTGAGCTGTGAAAATAAATTCAAAGACTGGTATCATTTGAACACAAAATAATAATAAAAAAGACGATACAGTTCTAGACCATCGATCTTGAGTATCTCTTTGGAAAGGGAACCCATAGAGGCAGAGCAGTTGTTCAGTATACATCAAAATCTAGAACAAGGAGTTTTGTGTCTTCAATTCCATTTCTGCTTCCAACAGCACACACTAGTTTTCTGTCAGTGCACTGGACACGCCAGACTACTCCACCTATTAAACAGTGAGTGTCATATGTAATGGTAATGACTGTTTGATTACCACTAACAGGATGACATTGTAGTGTACAATGCAATGTGTCAGTCATACCATTTCCACCACTGTCTAGCTGCACAAGGTTTCTGACAAACTCTCCAGTCTTAAGGTCCCATAACTTCACTGTACCGTCATCACTACTGGTCACAACAAAGTTTTCTGTAAACTGTAAGCTTGTAACAGCACTCTGGTGCTTGTTAGGACCCAACAGTGTATGGAGACAATTGCCTGTAGTGATGTCCCAGACCTACAAGTAGGATACACATCACATCACATAGCTAGCATAGAGCAAAAATTAGTGATTCGAGTATGTTGTGGCATTGGATGACAGAGTGCTGGTAGAGTGTGACTTCAGCTACTCTGCTTCATAAGCCACAATGTTATCACTCAGATTGCAACCACTGATAGAGTCAAGAAGCACCAACAGTGGGTAATGTTCAGAGTGCCAGTCCAAGTATACAATACAAAACGCTCACGCCATGCTGAGTTGTAAAAGTACATGTAACTAACTACTACGGTGACACTAGCAGTTGCACTAATTTGAAAACAACATTGCTTTATTGGCATTATCATACACTGAATCAACAATACCTACATACACACAACCTATTTCAAATGGACACTGTAAACAGTTGTAAGCTGAATACTTCTACCAACTAAGGTATGATACACAGATGTTCAGCTGTTGACAGACTGGTGATGGGTACTCTATATCACTTCATCTATAGCATGAGGGAGTTACCCATGCACAATACCACATGCAAACAGAACATGCAGGAACAGTAAAGGTCAGTAACATTATGCGTGTACAATGGTATTGATATAGTCCCAACCTTGACTGTTGAATCAGCATTACCAGAGACCAAAACATTCTTCTTTAGTTCCATCCCACTAGTTAATGACTGGTGACCTAAACAGCCAAAACACAATACATACAGTGTATTCCATACAGATGATTACGTGAAGATTGCCAGGCAAAACAAAACTTTTGCCAATTAATTGTTGTTGGTAAATTTTGGTGTACATGGTCAGACAATAGTAAGCTAGTGTATAAATTATAAATACCCAGAACTCTTAAAATAGTTTCTCAAACTACACATTCATTATACCTACCTTTGAGCGTGTGTAGGCATTGTCCTGATTCAGCATTCCATACTCGTATGTGTGTGTCTAGTGAACCACTCACAATGTGTGTTCCATCAAACTACAGAGGAATGAGCAGGATGAAAGTAAACAAAGATGGTATGTGGAAGGCACAGTACTTCAACAATTAACTCATAATGAATGGCATGCATTTGTATAGGATTACACTCATTTGTACTTGCATGTGCACAAGAGCATATATTAGAAAGGAGAAGAGAGCATCAAACACACTATTGACCTGTGTATGTGGACAATAATGTAACTTGCACACAATTCAATTTTGCTTGAAAATACTGCAGCATATTCAGGACAATGAGTACAAGCAGCTAGCAGAGCAAGAAGAGAGGTATGGCAGCTAACCAAACAGTAGACAAAGAAAGTTAGTGTCCAAGGAAAGATACCCTTTGAATAAAGGGAGCTTTGCTGTAAGGCTACTGCCATAGCACTGCCATTAGAAACCAGGCTCAGAGTAGAGCACCATGCTAAACCTTGTCTATGCTAAATGGTAATGTCTGTTGGATAGAACACAAGCTGTAACAACTCTCCATGATGCTCACATGAACAGCTAGCCTCATCCCATTTCTCTCTCCTGGGGCAGGAATGAAGCTACAGTAATGCACAACTAGCTAGTAGCCCTGTCCAATGGTTGACCTAAAATTTTTCACATGCACATGAACTATAATATTCCTGGTGCATTCTAATTGGATAGAATTCAAATTCCAAACATGTGACTTTCCACATACCGTAAATTGTGAAAAATTCGTAGTCGCTAAATTTTCGTAGTTGCTGCAGACTACGAAAATTAAATGCACAAAAAATTGCAAAATAGTGGGTGGGGCTGCGTAAAGCGGCGATGCTACGAAAATTATTCAATATGAAAATTTAACGTACGAAAAATTTTTAACACAAAAATTTCGCAATTTACGGTACATACACAGGGCAAAAAAGTGTGTTCGATTCTCTCTTCCCTCTTCTATTATATGCTCTTGATGTGCATAGACGACTATATTAATTTTGTCAGCAGTCAGCCAATAAAGGTGTTCTGTACCTGTAGTGAGTACACTCTGTTGGTATGGCCTGTCAGTGTGTGGAGGCAGGTGCCATTGAGAGGATCCCATACCTTTACCAGATAGTCATAAGCTCCACTCACAACCTTCTTACCATCATACTGAACACTGAATCAAAGCAAAAGAAACAGCATCATGTGAATTGAAGGGCAATAGCTGTTTTAGAAATACATCAGATTTATGCCTGCAACTATGATAACCACTATAGTCTATATGAGCTCAAATTGAGGCATGCACACATATAGTTTTGACGACCTTTTCCATGCACTACCTAAAACTGATGACCATTTCCTACTACAAATCTAATGTCAATGTGAACATCAGTTTATGAAGAAATTGTTGTGGCATTGGATGACAGAATGTTGGTGAATTGAGCCAGCCACTCTGCTTCATGAGCCACATTGCTATCACTCTGCTTGCAACCACTGATAGAGTCAGCAAGCACCAACAGTGGGTAATATACAGAGTGCCAGTCCAAGGCAATGTTGTTAATCAACCACCTACCATCTGACTGCAGCAACATGACCCAATAGAGTCTTGATACACTCTCCATTTTCAATGTCCCACACTCTCAGTGTAGAGTCCCTTGAACCACTTACAACTGAACACCAAGAAACATGAAACAGATTGGGAGTAATGGCATCAATGCAAAGCAGGTTATCATTTGCTACTAACAACGTTTGTATACTAATTCATCATCAATCTAATTGCAACCACACATTCCAACTTACCAGTGTTTCCATTCATTGCAATACACCGTACCGTAGAGGTGTGGCCATGTAGAACATGTCTGCAATCCCCACTATCAGTGTCCCATACCTGAACACATTCAACCAACAGGGAGGGAGGGAGGGAGGGAGGGTGAAGCACTCATACAGAGGTCAAATCAATATGAAGGCAGTGTACATACACTGAACAATGTAAACAGCTGAGGAATCCTTCAAAGTCACTATGCTCATTGCTTTGTTGATGTTGTGCAGTATACATGCATACTACTACACAGACATGTAGCTATACAGTAATCAAACATTGGAACAATGTTGGAATAGAGGAATTACAGTCAACAAGGCTCAAGGGCACTTACTCTGAGTGTTCTGTCTGTAGATCCACTAACAACAGTGTGGCCATCAAACTGTGAACACCAAACACCACCAGTGTGACCAGTTAATGTCTTCAAATGCTGCGTATGTGTGTTATAGTATGATCATTGTGCCTGTGTGTGCTCATTACTCAAGTGCAATCAAGTCACAAAGCAAATGATGCCCTGAAACATGAGCTACATACATGTATAGCAATACATTTACTAATAATTTATGCTCACTTTTCCTGTTGTGGCATTCCATATTCTGAGGGTGTTATCATCTGAACCACTCACAATGCGATTACCACTGAACTGTAAGCAGGTCACCTGTACCAACCACACATACAATGCATCACTACAAATGCATCATTGCAGCATTGTGTTACACACCACATGATCGTCATGTCCTTTGAGGGTCTTTAGTCTATGGGTTGCTGTTAGCTCCATGTGTCTCCAATTGTAACTTATTCTACGCTTTGTCAAGTACATCTAGAGGAAGGGATATGGCATGGCATTGATCACCAACAGTGTTTTGTTATCTACAACACGTTAGAGTACATTGTGTACAGGAAGGGATGGTGATCAGTAAATAGTGTTTTACTATCAACATAACAGTACATTGGTGTATGTTCGACGTGCACCTGGGAGGGACTACTTGTCAACACTTACAAAGGTATCAACACACCAACACGATATGTTAGAATAAAGATAATAGGGTATAGATACAGGTGCACTGCACTCAACATTATACATATATGAAAATGCCTCGGTCTGTACTTGTACTGTGTACATAGTTTACACGAAAATATGTCAAATAATCAGGTAGGTAGGCACTAGTCACATGATGCTCACATGAGCCACACTACTAATCACATGATCTGTCAGTCAGTCTATCATGAACAAAAAGGATTGATATTCTGGTAGCCAAGTTGGGTGAAGCAGCCATGTAAACCAGATCTCAATAGCTTCCATGTTTTTGCCAAGCACATGGGAAGACAACAGCAGAGCTGGGAAAGGTCTGGTTTATGATGTCAGGCATGTGTACTACACAAGACAGACATTGAATAATGAAGGCACCAATGGTGCATTACAATAACTTCAAATAGCACATTGTCAATGTACTGTACGTCTACTCTTGTTAGTCACATCAGAGTCTATAAATCAAGAAAGGTGACTAGCCTTGTTGTCAGGCTCTTCCTTCATCAATATTTCCTCACATGAGAGATGGAAAGGACTGGAAACAAGGCTGATGACAGTTCAGATTTTATAGGTTAGCTGGAGAAACTCTACAATCAATGAGAAAATCATTGGAAACCCCAGGTCTTTCTGGAGTCAAATGTTCTTACCACTGAACTACTAAATCTGGTAGGCACTGGAGCAGAGAATAGCAGTATATACTACTATTCAGACACTAGTTGACTTCCAAAGTAGATCTCAAGGCCTACATGTAATGGCACAACCCACATGATGCAAATACATGACCAGCATGTTTCGCTGACATGACAAAGCATGCCATACCTGAATCCAACCTGACTTAATCATGTAGTGATGAAACACTAATGCACCTCTCACACTACACCTGCTATACAACTAGTGCTGATATTCAGAAGCCAGTGATTTCAATAAAAACAACTTATAAATATGTAGTTAGCTAAATCGTTCAAAATTTAGCTTAAGTTTTGAATAAGCCACTACTATGTGCAGGAACAAACTCAACTAAGTGCTGTATATATGTATATTCCAGTTCCAGTCTGATCATATCCAAGTACAAACAAATCCAATCCAGCTCTAGATAATGCAAACTTCTACACATGTTCAGTATTAGGGTGTGATAGGTGGGTGCACAAAAGCTTCACATCTCAACAAAATTTTCATGATATACAGTCTAATCACGAAATTCATGAAAATTTTGTGCCACGAAAATTTGGAGCCATACGGTATTTGTAAATCTCTAGTTGGACTCATCAATGTAAAATACTTTCTATTTTGACCCTGGAGCTACCATTCTTGCAACAAACAGAAAGACAGACATACAAAACAACTACCATAACACTCTAGGCAAAAACATCAACAATAGTACGTACACTATCTTGTGCATTGAGAGTTACAGTAAGTACATGATATGACAGTACATATACTGAAAATGATTTGCTAAATACGTGCATTCCAGAATGGACAAGATACATTATTACCATACCAGTTTCCAAGGGTTGCTCACAATAGCACCTGAAGGTCTTCGTCTTAACAATGACTTCAATATAGACTCATCTATACCACTCTCTCTGCACTTCTCCTTCCATAGTCTGTTTATAGCAAAAATTACATGACTTGAGTCATAATTATTTCTCAAAACTATATGGTAAAACAATACAGCTTGACTGTACAAACATTATGTGCTACAATGGATGGCACAAACCAGTATTGTTCTCAAGAACTTACAAACTATCTTCACACAGAGTTTGCCATATTCTACATGTCTGTGCTGCAATAAGTAGGTCCTTTGGTTCAAGAAATGATAGCACATGGAGAGCCAACTGGACAAAAGAGGAATCAAAACTAGATAATAACATTGCATTGGTATGTGCAAACACACCAGCAGCTAGTCATACACTAGTCTAGCAAACTTCCCAAAATCATACAAACATCGTTGGTCTAACAGTTCAAGCAAGGAGACACTTCCTCAAAATCACAGTACCCTCACTGCCAGTTGCACTAGCGACAGTTAAACCAGAGACATCTATTCTACACTGGCAGATTCAAGTTGAGGTGGGATGAGTTAGGTATGGTACAAATTATGTAGGAACTTTTCAACATGCATGCAGAGTACATAGGTGTAGAGACCAATGTAACATGCTAGCAAACTTACCTCTTTTGGTAACAGTGAAATGAAGTCTCTCTGAAACTGAGGTCTGGAAACAAAACAACATCCATCAGTCAGTAACATATAAAATATTGTTGGAAAAAATCTTGTCTTCTAGCTGGGATTCAAACCCTAGTCTTTTCCAACTCGGGTCGAATACTCTTACCACTACTATTCATACACACTAGTCTACTTTGGAACCAGATCTCAAGGCCTATGTGTAATGGCACAACCCGCATGATGCAAATACACAAGATCAGCATGCACTTTCCGACACGACAAAGCTATATACCTAAATCCAATATTTATACTACACCTAGCCCATGCCATCCAAATTCTATTATGACAATGGAGGTTGACATAGATGCTTATATTACATACAATGGACAAACCTAATCTGTTCCATCAAATGTTTCAGTTGTGCTGAATCACACCTGCAGAATGAAAAGGGCTCCTATTCACATAAAGGCAAGCAATGATATACAATTTTATCAGTATGAGTTCATGAGCATATTTCCTTTCTTGAATGGGTTTGAAATGATGCCCAATAAAGCCCACACACACAGACACATACACACTTGTTTGTTTTGACTGACAGCAAATAGGCTTTAAATGGAGAAAGAAGCTGAGAAGACTGGCAGACAAACTTGTCATCTCAATGCACTTGTGAGAGGTAAGGATACACGGATGTGACCAATAATTATTTAATACAACAACCCAGAACTACACAGAATTACAGAAAATTATTATGATATATTATATTGTAGATGTTGGGTGGCTGCTGTGTATATGGCCCATTAGACACTCTCATACACAAATCACACACACAAAGCAAGCACAAAGACTTTGTACATGCAAAGACTGCAAGACCCACATGCAACACACAATAGGCCAGTCATAACCTAATGTATTCAGTCAAAGGCAAACACTACATACACCTGTAATCAATATCCAAACTAATCACACTCACAAAGACACGAGTCCATCCAGAGCTGATATGCGGTTCTCTGCTGACCACGAGGAAAAGGTTGAGAGCCACTCCTCTATGAAACCTGGCAGAGGAGGGGATGGCTCTGAGAAGGTATTCTCTTCAGATGAAGCAAGGCTCTTGAGCCTAGCAAGAACCTGGAGGGCAGCACTGTGGTCTGCATACAAAGTACCACTGTAGGGAAGATGAGAATAAGACCATGAGTAACTCTAGGATGAAAGCTATATAGTCTGTGATACAACTATAATATGCATGCATACAAACAGACCTTGAGGAGTAAAATCTTGCTCGTTTGGTTTCAGCCAAGCCTTCCATATCAAACTCACTCTCTTCAAGCAAACCACATCGTTTCTGCAAATCAATTCATACACATGTGCAGTATCACAAGATGGAGTGTGCATCCAAAGGTCAATGTTATCAACAGCTTGATAAACACTTCCATGACCATAAAATGAAACTAGTAGAATCAGATTTTCTAAACGATTGTCAAAATCGACACATTTCATGTCAAGCCTATTTACAGCTATTATCAAAATCCAGGCCATGGGGACCTACACACATACACTCAGGCCCAATCAATGTCCCATTGAAATACCACACATTAACGACAGCTCCACTCCCTTGAAAGTATTAGCTAAGAAGAAGTGTACATCTAATGGACACAATAATTGACACTAATAGAGCTGCCTGACTGTATACACCCACTGACCCAGGGTCACATTGACTGTCCACTTATGACCGAGAGGAAGTCAAGTGAACACTACCTAGTGACAGTATGTACAATAGGTACTGATTAGTAGGGAACTTGGAACATCTGGCTGTAAAGTCCCCAATACTGATGTTGAAACACTTTTATACTGTATGTCTATACATTGCCATTGAGATGTTGCCATAACAATGCCATTCCAAACACACTTTAAACAGCACAGACAAGGCACAGCAAGATACACATTAGGAAAACATCATTCTAGTTGTATGTTTACATGCACTGTACCTTGCCAGCATAGGGGCTGGCTGGACTACAAGGGGACAAGAGATTCTCACAAGATGGTAGGTCAGACACAGGCTCCATGTGTGATTCACCAGTGTTGTAAGCCATGACTATCTCTGAGCTCTGCATGTGTTTAGTGACCACAGACAATAATTAACATAAAACAAGAGTACATAGAGAAGAGACAATGAAATTTGTCGTGCTATTTAACAGTCTGTTACAATGTCACTAATCACATATGTGTAGACTAGTATCAAATGTTTAGGGGCAGTTCTCAATGACTTTGGTGTGGCAATAATGTCTAGTGCTTCAAAACAGTTCTGGTGTCATGATATTCATGTTGGTGTCACTTGGAAGTGCTCAATAATCCAGCTGCAAGAGTTCCATACTTGGAAGGGAACTCTTGCTATAATTGAAAATAGGCTATCCACTCTACATTGTTAGGGGTGTGTTCTTGGACTCCATCCTACTATTTATGACACACTGTCACACATACAAAATATGTATGTGTACCACTACTGAACCAAAAACTGTTAACTTATGAACCCCAAATAATTTGAAAATGAAACCTCAAGCTCAAACTACAAGCATAGTTCACAGGCTGTCAGCCATGCTACAAGCTAATATTCCAGGCTCACCCTGAATTACACTGTTAGCTTGGCAAAGGCACAATAATTTGTATCACACTGAACAATTGTACATATGCACAAAATAGTGAAGGCTACAAATTCTTACAAACAACAAAAACAAGGGGGCATACCTAAATTTCAGTCTGAGTCTGTTCACCCCAGTCACAAATACTGTCATAGAATCTTTGGGAAATAGGTGGGTAGAGAGTCTTAGGAAACGTAAAATTTCTATTTTGCTCACAGCAGTCTTCACCTTCACTCGAGCCTACACATACACAAGGGTGGGTTGTGTTCTCGGTCGCTGAAGCCACAAATTAGTACTCTCGTACTCTGGGTGACGTAAACTAAACCACACCCATCCAATGCAAATTTGATTTCCGGTCAACGATCACAACCATCTCACTCGAACTCGTACTCTCAGAGAAAAAGAAACTAGTCAAGATGCTGGACACTCTAAGTGTACTGTTCTCAGCAGTTTTCTTGCTTCTCTGTGGGATCCTATCGCTGATTATACTAGCAGGACTATGGTGGCGACAGTCATCAGGTGAAGGAATCGTCCAAGTGATTGTCTTGGGGGATGCTGGGAGGTCACCTCGGATGCAGTACCATTGCCTCTCACTTGTACAGCTTAACTATAATGTGGATCTCATTGGATATGGAGGTAGGTAGACACCTCAATTATAGTATAAGCAAAGTTTTTAGTTTTAGTCTACGTTTTTTATTTGTATTAAAATTAATTATTAAAAATTATTGGAGCCAAAATTTGCATTTGGAGGCATAAAGTTTTTTGGCATTTTTCTGAATTTTGTTGGACGTGGATTAGTGCCCTTGCAATTCATTTGGCTACCAGAACAATGTGGGATGGGGACTAATCATGTTTTTCATTATATTAAGTTTAGGAAAGCATGGAACACCTTGGCCAAATTGTTCCTATAGTTTACTAATGGGTCATTGGTTTGATTGATGAGTTGGCATGTACTAAACTTTGATATGTTTGTGTAAGAATCACAGTAATGTCTAGTGCACAAATGGTAAATATCCTGAGAAATTTGCATGAATATGGTTAAGTAGTCTATTGGTATACATTCTTGCAGCCGTGTGTGACGTGGTGGATGGTGAACTCTGTACTCATTCACCATCCATCTTGATTCCAGCTAGCATCATCCACTATATAAATAGTATTGAGTGTACAATACTCTATAATATTTGCGACATGGTATTTTTCGTACCATCTTTATAAATTATGTGTTCAGTACAAGCAGGTAGTTGCCATATGAAATTTTAAACTACAGAATATTTTCTGCCACAAATTGTGGGAAATTCATCATCAGGGCAACAAATTTCGTAGTAGTTAAAGCACACTTATGAAATCTCTCCTGCAGTTGCTAAAGGTATAAGGCTGTACTCACATACTCCCACTCCCACACCTGCTTTAGCTATTAATGAGCTCACTCACATTCTCGTGCACACTCAATCACTCCCTCATAATATACTCCCTTAGGCTCTTCTCTGATCAAGGAGCTGCGTGAGAGCCAGAGGATCACACATCATGTTCTCCCTGATGTACCCTCCTCACTTAATGGTAAGCCATCCACCATGTGTAACTGCTGTGCACCATACATAATAATGGTAGATATGTATTAGTTTATGGATAATTGAAGGTGTTGTAATGCTACTGTTTCACTCCAATAGCTGTTCCAAGGGTTTTGCGCTACTTTGTAAAGGTCATCTATCAAACTCTGACCATGATGTGGGTGGTGTTTTTCCTCACTAAGAAACCAGCGCACACTTTGGTGCAGGTTAGTGATATAATCCCAGCCCATTGTCTACTAATAGCTATGGGAAGAAATGGTGGGCTGTTGAAACATGGGTGTAAAACAAAGAACGCATCTTGTGTACTAGTGTGTATTCATTCTAGTGTGGAATGCAGGGGGTTATTGATAAAACTATTCATGCCCTTGATAGCAGGAATACACCATTTGTGATTATTCTTGTGGGAAAACATCAAAGGAATGCTTCTTTGATGTTATGACAGGAGGTTTATGTTGGCCATGTAAATGAATATTGTCATTTTGCTGCACATGCAAAAGTATCCCAAAAGAAATTTCATTGTTGACTTTCTCAAGGTTTTGTTCACATCCTGGGCAGTATACTCAGCCTTAGTAGGATGCTTCCTGACTACTCTCATCCTTGACAACAGTTGTGTTCTTGTCTTTGTTGTAGACTCCTCCTGCCATCCCCACTCTCTTTGTGGCTGTTCTTTCCTCCATTCTTCGTGGAAGCAAACTCATTGTTGACTACCACAACTATGGACACACCATCATGGCACTGACCCTTGGGAAGAAGCATTTCATGGTCCAGTTAGCAAAACGGTATAGATACTGTTATGAGTGGAAGATTTTTATCAATATCAATTGATAGTCTCTTGGGATTGAGAATTGCATTTTTAGAAAACCTTTCATTAAAGGAAATTATGCAGACTATTCATTACTTTTGAGTGGCTAGGGCCATGATGCTCAAGGGATAAAGTTACCTACATTGTTTCCTTTCCCTCTCTCATCCATGGTATTATATCCTGCTCTCTAAACAGTCTTTTACTTCAACCAATTGTTTTAATGCAGCTATGAACAGATGTTTGCTGGTTTTGCTTACTCTAATATCTGTGTGTCAGAGGCCATGAAAAAAGATCTGCGGAGGACGCTTGGAATTAGGTACAATATTTTACTGTGTTTCCCAGTGTATGTGTACATATAGTATTTTGGCAAGTATGCCAATGTAATTTGGCTGTTTATCATTTTTTTTTGCATGTTGGGTTTAATGTATGCACTACAGCAGCCGAGGAATGGGGTTGTCTGCATATAAATGTTTGCATCAAGGCCAAGTGATCAAATTTAATGTACCATCTCTGAAAGATATATACTTTGCATATTGAAAGAGTATCTTATGGACAAATGTGATTGCTTTGGTTTGCCAATACCCCTTCTTTCTAGAGCCATCATTTTGTATGACCGTCCTCCTGGAAGGTTTCAACGGACACCCATTGAAAAGAGACATGAGGTACATGACATACATACAGTGTTTAGGTAAACAGTGATGTATTTTATTTTCTCAACAGCTGTTCAAGAGGTTAAGTGAAACAATACCAGTGTTTAAGGATAACACTGATACTGGGTAAGAAATTTGAGGAGCTTACCATGTTACTTGTACATTGATTGTCTTCCTTCTACTGGTGTAGAGAGAATGTCACCCTGTTCACAGAGTGTGATGAAAGTGGAGAAATAGTTCTACGAAAGAAGCGGCCGTTTCTAATAATTAGCAGCACTAGTTGGACTGGTAAGAATTCTTCATGTCTTACATGCTTCACCTCCTTGAGCCTTAGTGTGTTACTGTGTGAATGTAACCTTTAGTGTACTTGTGTGTTTAGAATTTATTAATTTTGTTTTTTAGGCACAATAGACCTACTCATTTACCAAAAATATCTGAGTACCAAATATTGTATACCAACATACTCATTTACGCAAGCTCATGGTCCTGTAGCGTTGGTGATGCTATTGAACCAAATGTCTGTGCTAAGACTACAATATCTGTACTTGCATACACCTTCATATTGAGTAGAATAGAAACTTATGTACTCCATTTAGTTACCCAAACACATCTCAGGTCCAACTATTTTGGCCATGTTTAGATGTCATCACTAAAATATTGGACTAAGTTATATGTGTCACTGTGTTGTCAATGACTCCAAAAGAACAAAAGCTACAATCTGTTACAAAGTCCTCTAGCTATTTAGTAATCTGTGTCTTGTTGCTCTTTAATTCTGGTAATGATCAACTTAAGTGCTCACACTAGACTATCACAATGTTAAGTAGGCAGTGTCATGATTACAGTTAGGTATTATTGTTTGTTAAACTTGTAAATTGTCTATAACAGAGGACGAAGATTTTGGAATTCTACTTCAAGCCCTTGAGCGTAAGTAGCCGTATTATGTAATTATCTGTACTCATTTCTTTGGGACTCTGTACCATGTATTTCTATAGTACCACATCCTGTTTGCCATTTGTATGCTCAGCACATACACACTATTCAACTTTGTTTGTTTCTACAGTGTATGAAGAGAAGGCCTTGCAGCCTGACCACAGTGACCACCCTAACGTTGTTTGCCTGATTACAGGTAAGTCGTATTAATTGATCAGGTAATTTGTTTTATTGAAACACACACAAATTAGTTGCATTTTCTACATTATTTTTTGTGTTGAAAGGAAAAGGACCACTGAGAGAATATTATGAGAAGAAAATAGCAGAAAAGAAATTTTCCAAAGTATCAATTTACACCTTGTGGCTGTCTGCAGAAGACTATCCTGTACTGTTAGGTAAGCCATATACGTGCATCAACCTTTGGACCATGCCATCTTTATGGTAATTCAGGATCAGCTGACTTAGGAGTATCATTACACAAGTCGTCGTCAGGACTTGATCTACCGATGAAAGTGGTGGATATGTTTGGAAGTGGTCTCCCAGTCTGTGCTATCAACTTTAATTGGTGAGGATTAACTATGTAACAATCATGGATGCAGATCTGCAGTAACAAATGTGACAGTGTAGTATTTTAGGAATTGTGGTTTTCTGTCATGTATCTGCAGCTTACATGAACTCTTAAGGCACGATCACAATGGGATGATTTTCAATGACTATAAAGAACTAGCACAACAGATTCAGGTACATTATTTACCTCTGGCTAGTCATGATGGAATAGAAGTTTGCACTCTAGTGTATTTGTACTATTCTTGCAGGTGCTAAGTCAGGGGTATCCAGACAGGAACACTCACCTCTCTAGGTATCGTGACAACCTCTCTTCTTTCCAGAGTCTACGATGGGACCACTACTGGAAGCTCCATGTCCTTCCTCTGATTACCACATCTCCATCAAGTTAGCTCCAGTGAATGAGGCAGCACTAGAGAGACTCTTAGTAGTAACAATACACACAACATTCAACAAGAGTTCTAGTTTTTTTTTAGGGGATTGGCATAATTATGATGATTATTTTGCCTCTCCTATTATTATTATTTGTCAGAGACTCGTAGCATTGGTTTCTGCATAAACAAACAATTGCACATTGTGCTTGTGCTGTGAATATAGAATTTATGTTGATGTATGTTTTCATGCGTGGCTGCTTATACTTGTAGGGCGAAGAAACACTTACTAGTGTAATTACTCAAACCATGTCAAGCATTTAATAACTATTATAATACCTTAGTATGGAGTGTATAATACGTAGCTATTATTGCTAGCTAGCATCATAGCTTCCAAGTTCCTTTCCATGCCAGATGCCATGGACCTAAAGAAGGGCGGGACCTATGGCCATGTGATTTGTACTTGGGGCGGGTATAGACCTACTGTAGATGGCTTCCGGTGTTGTGCAGTTGTAGAGAAACACATAATAACTCACCTGGTAGCTGTTCTTAGCATTTATATTATATGTTCAGTTACGTGATGGCCCAGACCGTGCCTCTGGTATTGCTAGCCATTGCTGTCAGCAAAGTTACATGTAAGTTTATGGTTGATTATTTATAGTTCAATGCATTCATCTTGTTCATGTTTTGTATTTTGCTAAATTATTTTTCATCATAATTTATGGTAATTTAATGTTCATCATCATCATGTCCTCACTTATCATAGTTATTACTACAAGCATGGAATTATTGTCCTTCAGGTAGCCCAACCAACGGTGACACTAGGTTGGTAGATGGATCATCTGGGTCATTTGGAAGACTGGAGGTATACTTGGATAATGCATGGGGAACTGTCTGCTATGACAGCACTCCAGCAAATTACGCAGGCCAAGAAGCCGCAGCTCTTGCTGTGTGTCGACAGCTTGGTTTTAACAATGTTAGAACTGTTCAGAGTGTGACAGATGCAGGGTAATGTTTCTTTGTATTGGATGTGTGTGAGTTTCTTATCCAAAATGTTGATGTGCAGTATTGCTTATAGTTATAGTTTCATGTAGCAGCGCTGAACCCAATTTATTTTGCAAAGTTCTATTAGCAAAGAATTATTATAATAATGAGTTTCCTCCCAAAACTAACAGGCACATAAAGTTTAGTTAAACAGTGGAAAGTGCCTGGGTGGTATGCTAATTGTGTTGGTTCATCCTTATGAGTCATGTCTCTGTATCTGCACAGCATTCCAGCAGGTACTGGGAGTATCATGTTGGGCAATGTCTCCTGTTCAGTCGGTGGTAGTTTGAATGATGTAACACAGCACATCCTGAGGTGCTCTTACTCATCTAACCCCAGTAGTGGCTGCACTCATGGTGATGACATGGCTATCACTTGTGGTAAGTAAATTCCCCACTGGTCCTGGTCCATGGAGGTCAGACATGTGTAGTAACTACTTCATTACCTCAAAGTTATTCCTGCTTGGCTCATTTTAGCTAATGAAACAGGCAAACAGCTATAGAGGGATTCCACAAAACTATTAGCCAATTAGTGCTTCAGACTTCAACCACGCCTCTTGTGGGCAAGTGATTGCGTTGCCATATGTTCCACGTATATTATATGAACGATTTTGCACTGAAGGATTTTCAAGCACTTTTCGGCAATTTTGCTCATGAATGTCATTACTGGAGGGTGTTAAGTAAGGACATCGAGTTTTATGCAGTAAACTTACTTAGAATTGCTCTTCTGTCACAAAATCTGCTCACGTTTTACATGTGAAACATAAGGAAACTCGATCTCTTGTCCACAAAAGGTGTGGCCAAAATGTAGTGTTAATTGTGACTTCAAAGACTTTCAGCTCTGTTGATTGGCTAACAAGTCACAAATGTTGGTACTTTAACAATTCAAGACAGGAGCCCTATACAAACGTATATGATTATAGAGGGTTTCCGCAAAACAGGGACAAGTCAGCAAAGTTTGTTTTGCTATAATTATGTTCTACATAATATTATTCTAAGCAGAATATCTCTCAAGTTTTGCTAAAGTCTATGGTCCTTCTATAAAATAATATAGCCAAAGCTTTAGCAATATGTAAATGTACAGAAAACCTCTAGAATGTTTTCGCAACTCTCGTTTTGTGGTGAGGAAAATCTTTGAGGATGAGTATATCTCCTTAAGCAGCTTCATTTCTTCCTTTTACAAATGAGCAAGAGTAGCCTACATTATTTTTTGTCATTCTATATGTAGAAGCCATCTCTGTAAACAATGTGTTGATCTACGAAACAAATCATACTTGTCATGTGATGTTACTGACATTGTGTCAGTTCCAGTTCCATTAGTCACATGCCAGATTGATTGTGATTATAGTAATATCTCAAGTCAACCATAGCTATTATTAACATAACTAGTTGTGCATCATATGCCTTGTGTCATAGCCTGGTAGCTAGCACTTGCATCATGAACCTTGCAGAAGAGAAACTTCCTAAGAGGAGACTCACAAACTATATAGTGTTGTAGCCAATGTAGTGACAATAGGAGCCTGAGCAGTGCTGTACTCCTCAAGCTAGACTAGTAGTACCTTTGGCTACTTGACCATGGAGCATCGTTCATTACCAGTACAATATTGCTCCTAGTACCTCCCTCCCAATGGTGCATGTAGCGTTGTTGACATAATATTATGACAATTCTAATTGCATTCTCATCCAGAAAGCCTTTGAGCTTGTAAGTTTGATTGTGTTCCTGTCGTGTAGCAACAGAAATAGATCACATTCACCTGGTGCTGAAGTGCATCTGAAGTACCTCCTCTGTGATCAGGGTAAATAGTCCGTCGCAATAGTTGCGTGCAAGTTTTTTTAAGAGCATGACTCCTTTTGTACTTATTGGTGCCACTGATTCAATGCCAAAATGTAAACTAGCTAGAATTATAAACAGAAGAAAACCACAGTTTAGCATAATATTGTGCTGGTGTATAATGCATGCCTTTTTGATAGCACTACTCTACTAGTTGACTGCACTCCAGAAGATGGTCATGTGTTCACAAACACATGACCACAATACTTTGTATTGGGAACTGATCACATGCACCTCTGTACTGAGTCAGATTTATTGCTGTAGTGAGTGCATGGTTGCTGTAACTTGTTTCATGGTGATTGTGTTCTAACTAGATTCTACTTCCAAGTACAACTCACCCTACGAATCTGAAGTTCGTTTAACTGGTGGGGACTTTCTCTCTAATGGACTCTTGGAGATCTACCTCAATGGTGAATGGGGGACAGTTTGTTATGACTCCTTTGATGATGATGCTGCTGACACAGTCTGCAGACAGATGGGCTACACTGGGTCTAGAGATTACACCTTTACTACTGATAGGTATTTGCTAGATAATTCTAATTGCTATTGTGGTTGTAGGTTGGTTAACCTTGTTGTGTAGTTTATGTTCTTCTGATCACTTGTTTGCAGCAACAAGCGTATATGGTTGAGTGATGTGAGTTGTATTGGGTCTCAGCAGTGTTTCAGCCTCTGCTTCAGTTATCCTTCCTACTCCTATGTGCCTGCTTGTGATTCTAATCAACGCAGTGTGGTCAACTGCAGTAAGTCACATTTGTAATACTGTATAGCGGTAAATTTTCGTATGGTGGAAATTTTCGTATTTTTTGTATGCCGTTTGAATATACGAAAGTTATAACTGTGAAAATTTAACTTCCACATTTACTTTATACGAGCACGGCGTATGCGAAATTTAAAACTACACAAAAAAATTCTGGTGTGTTTATACAAAATTTTGTATCAACGAAAATTTCCCGCTATACGGTACTTGTTTGACCATCATCATTGCTGTGAGTATAACCAGAAGAGTGTAATAGTGACAATATTATTAATTTTGCTGAGTACATGAGATTCTCCACACAATAATATTATGATTTTGATCTCTATTGTCTGAATNGAAGGATTTTCAAGCACTTTTCGGCAATTTTGCTCATGAATGTCATTATTGGAGGGTGTTAAGTAAGGACATCGAGTTTTATGCAGTAAACTTACTTAGAATTGCTCTTCTGTCACAAAATCTGCTCACGTTTTACATGTGAAACATAAGGAAACTCGATCTCTTGTCCACAAAAGGTGTGGCCAAAATGTAGTGTTAATTGTGACTTCAAAGACTTTCAGCTCTGTTGATTGGCTAACAAGTCACAAATGTTGGTACTTTAACAATTCAAGACAGGAGCCCTATACAAACGTATATGATTATAGAGGGTTTCCGCAAAACAGGGACAAGTCAGCAAAGTTTCTTTTGCTATAATTATGTTCTACATAATATTATTCTAAGCAGAATATCTCTCAAGTTTTGCTAAAGTCTATGGTCCTTCCATAAAATAATATAGCCAAAGCTTTAGCAATATGTAAATGTGCAGAAAACCTCTAGAATGTTTTCGCAACTCTCGTTTTGTGGTGAGGAAAATCTTTGAGGATGAGTATATCTCCTTAAGCAGCTTCATTTCTTCCTTTTACAAATGAGCAAGAGTAGCCTACATTATTTTTTGTCATTCTATATGTAGAAACCATCTCTGTAAACAATGTGTTGATCTACGAAACAAATCATACTTGTCATGTGATGTTACTAACATTGTGTCAGTTCCAGTTCCATTAGTCACATGCCAGATTGATTGTGATTATAGTAATATCTCAAGTCAACCATAGCTATTATTAACATAACTAGTTGTGCATCATATGCCTTGTGTCATAGCCTGGTAGCTAGCACTTGCATCATGAACCTTGCAGAAGAGAAACTTCCTAAGAGGAGACTCACAAACTATATAGTGTTGTAGCCAATGTAGTGACAATAGGAGCCTGAGCAGTGCTATACTCCTCAAGCTAGACTAGTAGTACCTTTGGCTACTTGACCATGGAGCATCGTTCATTACCAGTACAATATTGCTCCTAGTACCTCCCTCCCAATGGTGCATGTAGCGTTGTTGACATAATATTATGACAATTTTAATTGCATTCTCATCCAGAAAGCCTTTGATGAGCTTGTAAGTTTGATTGTGTTCCTGTCATGTGGCAACAGAAATAGATCACATTCACCTGGTGCTGAAGTGCATCTGAAGTACCTCCTCTGTGATCAGGGTAAATAGTCCGTCGCAATAGTTGCGGTGCAAGTTTTTTTAAGAGCATGACTCCTTTTGTACTTATTGGTGCCACTGATTCAATGCCAAAATGTAAACTAGCTAGAATTATAAACAGAAGAAAACCACAGTTTAGCATAATATTGTGCTGGTGTATAATGCATGCCTTTTTGATAGCACTACTCTACTAGTTGACTGCACTCCAGAAGATGGTCATGTGTTCACAAACACATGACCACAATACTTTGTATTGGGAATTGATCACATGCACCTCTGTACTGAGTCAGATTTATTGCTGTAGTGAGTGCATGGTTGCTGTAACTTGTTTCATGGTGATTATGTTCTAACTAGATTCTACTTCCAAGTACAACTCACCCTACGAATCTGAAGTTCGTTTAACTGGTGGGGACTTTCTCTCTAATGGACTCTTGGAGATCTACCTCAATGGTGAATGGGGGACAGTTTGTTATGACTCCTTTGATAGTGATGCTGCTGACACAGTCTGCAGACAGATGGGCTACACTGGGTCTAGAGATTACACCTTTACTACTGATAGGTATTTGCTAGATAATTCTAATTGCTATTGTGGTTGTAGGTTGGTTAACCTTGTTGTGTAGTTTATGTTCTTCTGATCACTTGTTTGCAGCAACAAGCGTGTATGGTTGAGTGATGTGAGTTGTATTGGCTCTCAGCAGTGTTTCAGCCTCTGCTTCAGTTATCCTTCCTACTCCTATGTGCCTGCTTGTGATTCTAATCAACGCAGTGTGGTCAACTGCAGTAAGTCACATTTGTAATACTGTATAGCGGTAAATTTTCGTATGGTGGAAATTTTCGTATTTTTTGTATGCCGTTTGAATATACGAAAGTTATAACTGCGAAAATTTAACTTCCACATTTACTTTATACGAGCACGGCGTATGCGAAATTTAAAACTACACAAAAAAATTCTGGTGTGTTTATACAAAATTTTGTATCAACAAAAATTTCCCGCTATACGGTACTTGTTTGACCATCATCATTGCTGTGAGTATAACCAGAAGAGTGTAATAGAGACAATATTATTAATTTTGCTGAGTACATGAGATTCTCCACACAATAATATTATGATTTTGATCTCTATTGTCTGAATACCTACGCATAAGCCCAGTTGTGGGGGGAAATTATGTTAATATGCTGAAACTGTACATTACAAATCAATCCCCTCTCTCTTCCCTCCCTCCCTCTCTCCCTCTCCCAGCATTTGATACCACCTCCTCTCCACCTTCAGCTGGATATGGCTCACTGTGTGTTTCCTACCTAGATTTAGGTAAGTGTAATTCACAGGTCCATTTAATTAGACTGTCATAATATCAAGAACATATAACTTATTATTTTATATGCATGCCTTTCAGGGAGTACACATCCATAGTGAAAGATTTCATGCAAAAACTATATATGACTATAGATTTTTCCACTCATCACACACACACACACACGCACACACACACACACACACACACACACACACACACACGTACAGTAAAACACATTCTAGAAATTATAATTGGTGCAGTAGTAGGTGGGCTGATCTTCCTGATCCTAATCATCTTGATACCTGTGGTTGTTTGCTGCTGTTGTATTCCTGGGTGTGTCCTGTTTGGTGGAGGTCAGAGGAGAACCGTGGTCTATGAAGCTATTTAGTTGTGATGATTGAACATTGCTGCTTGTGACATTAGGTGTATTTGCACCTGTGTTTGTCTCAGTTAATTATTTGTACTGCATGCAACATTATAATAATACATTGAGAAAATAAATTATCATAATAATATTATTAGTCACAGTATATACTGTACCAATTAATAGTATAATATTATACATATGTTAGAAGACAATTACATCATTACAATTACATCTGCTCTATAGCATATAGAGTTCTATTCCTAATTCGTCGTACTATCTCCCATGTCTCCACCCGAAGATCACTGTATATCTCTTTAGTGAGATCACACCTTACATATATATTGTTCTCAGATTTGGAGACCAAACCTTATTAAAGACATTTCCTTGCTAGAACAAGTGCAGAGAAGGGCCACCAAATTTATTCTATTTAATCAACCCTGTGACACTAATCTCTCTTACAAGTCTAGACTAATAGCTCTCCACATAATTCCCCTCATGTATTGGTATGAAATACAAGACATTCTATTCTTAATAAAATGCCTGAAGGAACCACCTGACAATTTCAATGTACATGACTTCTGCCTCAGCAGGCAAACTTGTTCACAACATGTCAAGGCTCTGCTCCACCCGCCACTATTAGAATTGTCTGTCTATGGAATGCTCTGCCACCTATTAACTTAAATGAATCAATCAAAACCAAGCTGTTAATTAGCATTTCTTTGGACACACTTCACCACTCATTTTGACTCAGACAACATTTGCTCATATCATTACTTATGCCCTTGTAACAAATGTATCCAAAATGCAGTAAGACAACTAAACAGAGATCTCTAACCTATTCATTATAGTAAAATTTTTTGTGTATTATGTGTTTCTGTCTTATCTAGTTTTTGTAGAGCAGCATTGTACATCAATGGCTGTCTCTCAGCATTATGCTGTAAAGTTTATGATAATAATAAAAAAGACCAAAAATGACATAGATATTGTTTACTATCATCGCTTGCCACATCATTGATAGTAATTACAGCATTGGTGCATTTTAAAATATTATATTATTACTAGTTGGGCCTTGTTGACAGCTAGAATACCCCTAGTTCTCAATGCTAGGCACCTGAGTGGCTTGGGTTTTAATAATAACTGGCTAATTTATATACAGAGCAGGCAATGGGAGGGTTCCTTAAAAATTGTAAGACTAGACAATTAACTTTTTGAGCATAATATTATTGTGGCAACCAGTAATTAAGTTGCTCAAGAAGTTATGGTACTCCTATAGGCTTTGATCATTGCAAATAATTAATGAGATCAAGTTTGCATGCAGCTCAATATATAATACTATTATGTAATTATTATTGATCTGATGAGAATAAGCTATCAGGGATGACATGTACTGATTTAGCTGTAATAATCATTATGTAATAATATTGTGCATGTACATGTGCAACATGCATGTTGGTCCCATGCACATGAGCATTATGATGTCCTGTTGTGTTAATCATGACTCAGCAAGCATCACAAAATTATATTATTTTAGTTATGTAAAATTAATTAAATCACACAATAATATTCACAGGATTACAGCATACTGTACCAGCAGAGCTCTATCTGTAGCTGTGTGACTAAAGGTTAATATTTATTAGGACAACTGTCAGGATTTTTTACATAGCAAAAACTTGACAAGTCATAACCCACAATAGATTTGTAAACAGATGAAATTTTCTGATAGGCACCATCACTAAGTGTCTTGTTGCGAGCCCACACTAATGCTCCTTCATAATTCCATTGAAGTGTATTTCCACAATAGTACATCGCCATATATGACTTGTCATCAGCTTCATCGAGCAGCCACCATGTTTCAGAGTGCTTGAGACCAACATCGTGGTAAACAAAACTGACATTGTTAGCACCAGCAGGCTGGCTTCCAATAGGTATGTACTGGTTGACCAGCTCCAAGCTACCATTGACAAGATACACTTTATACTGTGGATTGTAGCGCCATAAAGTCGAATTGACTAGGGAAATCTTTATTGTTTGGCAAGGATAACAGTCATAAACGGCATTGAGTCCCCGGACTACCCACCATGTTCCCTCGGAAAGATCTTTAAGTGATAGTTTCTTCAGTGTTTGAGTTGAAGCATTTGCTCGGCAATAACTAGGGATTGGTGGAAACTTTATGCATTCGTTGTTGGTGTAGCATGACATCAGTTTCTCATACACCTCATCAGCATATGAAAAGGCACACTTATTTGAACAATTCTGGATGTGGAGCTTTTCCTCAGTTTTGTCAGTGTCCCACTGGTCTAAACATTCTTTACCACATACAATTGAATTGCGACAATTGCTTTCTGCCACACAAGCAATGGATTCAGTAAGGCAGTGTTCAACTATACACCCAATTTGAGGTCCAGGCCCTTGCGTTCCCAATAAATTCTCCAACTTCTCTTTCTGTCGGGTTAGAAATTGTGACGACTTACATTCCGTTCCTTCCACTGAGAGTAATGCAACTATAGCAAGTGCTAGCATCCACATATTCACTGTTATTTTCATAGCGAGTCAGACTGTTTCTATCAACTGTTGAGATCGGCATAACGCATGTATGCAGCGCAGACATGCACGTGCTACGTGCGCGCGCCGTGGGCTATAGGCCGGCTATAGGTGCGCGTACGTGCGTGTCTTCGAACACGTGTGTGAAATGTGCATAAAGTCACGGGTAAAAATGATATAATGCCGGTTAGGTCGGGTCACACATGAAACACCTCAGCTTGACAAAATGATGGTTAACTCATCATACTAACTGTCCCTTATTCGAAATAAACGCCGAGCATAATAATGTTGAATACACTAAACACCAAAATATACCAAACAATTAACTCAATCAGCTGATACTTTAGATAATTAGTTCATGAAAAAGGTGTTTGGGAGAATCATGATGTATGTTCAGTTTATAATGAAATATCAGTGCACTTTTCAAGATCATCCTTGCAAAACTGAGAAAAGTTCAGCCCCACAGCGGACTTGTAACTTGCGGCTATTTTGGTGTACACTTCATCAGGAAGGCTTGTAGTACGTGACAAAACAATAGCACCCTCGTAGTACCAGTTCATTGTATTTCCACAGTAGTAGACAAGCAGATAGGAGCCATCTGTAGCCTTCTCAAGCAACCACCATGTCTCATAGTGAAGAAGTCCAGCATCGTAGTAACTAAAGGAAATGTTCCTTCCTGCTGGTGCAGTTGGCATTGCAAAGTGTTGAGCAATGATGACCTGGCTTCCATTGGCAAGAGGGACTAGATACGAAGGTGCATACTCCCAGAAACTTGCATTCAGCATACGAAAGTGAGGGTGTTGACAAGGGTAACAGTCGTAAACAGGGTGATACCCACTAACGACCCACCAGTAACCTTCGAGGTCTTTAATGGATAGTTTGGGAGACGGTTTTACAGTAGTTGTACGACATGTGTCTGGAATCAGAGGAAGACTCATGCAATTGTGGTCAGTCACACAACCCATAAAGTTAACAATGGACTTGTCATAGTATGAAAATTGACAAATATTTGTACAATTTTGGACTGAAAACTTCTCTGTTGTGTTATCCTTCTCCCAGAGCTTTAGACAATCCTCCACACACGCAACATTTTCACGACAAATCTTGTCCACAGCAAAGCAGTCCAACATACTAGTCAAGCAGTGCTCAAATAAACAGACAAGGCTCACAGAAGGACCTACACTGATGTTCTTGCTCAAACCGCTGCTTGGAGCATCCTCCACTACTGCTGATGCTATTGATACTAGAAACAGTATCACAATTAGCGAGAAAGACTTTGAAATTATTCCTTGCATTGTTGGCGTGATTTTCTGCCTCCACAAATTCACTGCAGTTTCGCTAATTCGATCCTAAATTGTCCTAAAACTGCCACAAAACTCATTATCGGTAGAGTCGACGCTAATGCGCATGCGCAGACAGTTCAACTATAATGAACGTGGACTGCAAATGATCTGTTGCTGTTTTGTTGCTTGGAAACACAAGGATAATGATGTGGAGGCATATGCATGCAAACTTTTAGTGACGATATTAAAATCAAGTCTTTGCTGTGCTCTATATTGTATAAGCATGGATGATACACTTTTCATGGCTAATTGGCTAAATGAATACATCAATACCTAAATAATTATATTGTATAGTTTCTCTTATTGTAACAAAAATTTCATGAGTACGTATGTACTGCTACTCCTGCGTGCTTGAGGTAGCTTTTACGCATAAGTAAATATTATTCAGGGCCAGGGAAAATCATAAGTGGGGGTGGGTTCACATGGGCTCTCTAAATCATAATTATTCCACCTGTTGATCAACTCACTTTTGTAGACCATAGTTTTATACATGACCCATGCAGTCCAGCTAGAGATGCAAACATCTTCATAGTACCGTTTTAAGCATTGCAAGAGTAACTTGAAGAGTATTACAATGAGACAGAGCTGGANACACACACACACACACACACACACACACACACACACACACACACACACACACACACACACACACACACAAATACATTCAACACACTTCAAAATGTGTACAAGAACAAAAAATGTCTGCTAAATCTATTAGAAACTGGTATGCATACACAGAGGGGTAAGGTATCAAGGTACAAAACACACCTTGGAAACTTTTTAATAGAACATAAATTAGACTACTAACGTTCAACAGTTTATTCGCTTTACTTTTTAGTCTGTTGTGGTTGCTTGCTATAGTGCTTCCATTCCACTATAGCAAAAGTAAGTGTTCCTAGAGTGGCTAAAACAACCTGAAGAAAGTAAAAGAAGTATATATATAACAAGGAGATTATCATTAGTTTTGAAATAGGGAAACCAAGAGACTAACCAGCACAAGAAGCTGCCATTGGAGGTGAATAAGTGTAGAAGTTAAGAAACCAACCATAGCTGCTAGAGACTGTGTGTGTGTGTGTGTGTGTGTGTGTGTGTGTGTGCGTGTGTGTGTGTGCGTGTGTGTGTGTGTGCACAAATGCACAATGATGATGCATTATTCCCAGTACGGTAGTACTGGGTACATAGGAATGGCACAGATGCCCCATTAGCAAAATACAAATATTTATTCACACTAATAACTCTGCAAAAAATGAGCACTTGGCACTATAACGCTTCTAAAGCAACTTCTTAGCTCATTCCTTTTCTAACAAGCAAAAATATGGCCTAAAACCAACGCTAAAGTACTAAACTAAACTAGGAGTAAACATTATGCAAAATAGTGGGTATGAAAGCATTAACAACTATCATAATGTATCAAGTGACTCACGACAGACGCTCTCAGCATCCAGGATGTGGATGTTCCTACTGGAAGACCCCACCACTCGTGATAAATAGATTTGCATTCACCACTTGTAATTGTACAAGTATAGTAAAAATTTCATAAAAATTACAGTGTAGGAATGGGCAGTGCGGTAAAAAGTAAGGAAACAAGGCATGTCGCAATTTCGGCACATGACTACTTCATTTTCATTTTTGATTCCTCATACATTCTGTCATATGAAAATAAATATTGATATGCTTCAAACAATATGTTGTACATGCCTAGAGAAAATAATGGTTATGCATGCCAATCAGTATGCTGCAGAGTGTGCCACCTTATGGTCGGATTACTGACAGGGAGTGCCGATGGATTAATTGAGGTGTGGAACTTAACTGTTAGCTAGCTAAGTGGGGCAAAGTATATAAGCAGGCAATCTAGGCAAAGTTGTTTTAGTTAATCCTCAATACTCTACTTGAGCATAAGTAGTCATGTGCTGAAATTGCGACATGCCTTGTTTCCTTACTTTTTACCGCACTGCACATTCCTACACTGTAATTTTTATGAAATTTTTACTATACTTGTTTATTCACTTTTTTCAACACTAAAGTGAGGAGACTATACAAGGACTTAGTAAGTCCTTACAAAAAGCTTGAGTGGCAGTACTATTAGGCTAATGCGCATGCGCATTAAATGCCACGTGGATAGATAACGACCTTTGACCTCTACCTACAAAAGATGGCTGCATTGAAGTGTATGAATTTATATACTAAGTTTTAAAGCTTTTTAGCTCTTGTTTCAACACATTTGGGCAGAAAGCAAGTGTAAAAGGCACTAGTCCAGATGAGAACAAGTTGTTCTGTGTAGTCAACACAAGCTCAATGTCTTTTGTTTCTCTGGAAATCGCTTTCAAGTAAGTCAGTTAGTAAGTAAGTAAGTAAGTTAGAACAAAATTGCGTGGGTGTAGCTTCTAACTAGCGCTCGCTACGAGTGCTTATGAAAGCTTCTGTGAGTTTTATGCCATGCAAGCGTTTGTTAATCTGTCTGAGAGAGCTTCTGAGCAAGTTTGAAGGTTTAACTTTGCCTTGCTAGATTTTTATGGTGATAAAATTTTGTATTGTGTCTATGGGATAGTCGGCCCATTCCTACTATACGTACTACCGTACATATGATGTCGTATTGATGTGATGATGATGCTGAGCAATCATAGTGTTATGAATCATTGACATGTCATTGCGTGTAATATGCAGACTCCAAAAGGCCTAGAAGAGATGACCACTTGATCAGGCTGAGGAACTCAAAGAAACCAAGCTGCTAGCTGACTGTGCCAGTCTATGAGAAATACATGCACATAGCTGCTATCAGCAATTACATGTACCACAGTGAACCGATCGATGATTTTTCAGCTGAGCAAGAGTAAATTATACTTCTGTTTTTGGCAAGATTAGCAGCTAGAAGGCAAAGAAGATTCCTATAACATAGAAAGGAACAGTCACTAAAACCAAAAATAAACATAGGCGCTCAAGCGTTCCTTGTACAACTAGATGCACGTTGAGCTACTAAGCAAGGATCTTTACCACAACAAAATTGCATTCCAAAATGATGTGACGTCACATTAGAACTAATTGCATTCCTAAAGCAGGACATACATACATAAAACACTTGCAGGCAAACTGAGCCATATGTCACAATTAAATGCTTCACACAAATACGCCAAGAATCAGCTTCTGAAAGTGACTGCTCTCAGAGAAAAATTGGCGCAGATAGAAGAAGGAGATGGAGAAAATTGGAGGTTTGGCTGTTGAACAAATCTTCTTTTTTTTAAAAGACTAATTCATAACTACAACAATAACATCCCAATTCTCTCTGTGTGTTAGTATGTCCTACATGCCACATAAATGAGTCATAGATTTTCAAAAATAGACACTTACCTGAAAGAACTTGAACAAAGCCATTGCTGGAGCACTTTGGTCATCATTGGGATAGAGGGTACCAATGATACCATATATCTGAATGGTATAGTGNATTGCCCTAAAGTTGTAACTCTGAATTAGATCTATGATTTGAACATCATGATACACTGGTATATTGATTGAGACTGAAACTTGAAATAAAGTAGTCATGTGCCGAAATGAGTCTTCAATGATCGTGTTTCGTTACTTTTTAGACCACTGCCCATGCATTCCTAAACTGTTAAATTATTATTCACTTAAAGTGACATCTATAACCACATGATGATCATGAGTTGCAACAGTTGTGATAGCAATAAATCTTTTTATCAGGTATGCATACAACAACATTCACAAATTAAAGAAACTTATCATGAATACCATTGCTATCAGTGTATTATATTAACTCATGGAATAGTCATTTTAAAGCGATACTTTGAAGAAGCATCTTCTGGTAGATAAGGGTACCACATGATGTAGTTAGTTCCCCAGATATTGTTGTAGATGTTGAAAGAAAAGCCTTTGGTCACATCTGGCTGTTCCATTGGAGTGGGAAATGGAGTTGGGTACCCAATACAAACAACACTGGTGTCCAGTGACTCAAACTTGAGCCCCTTCTCTCCATAGGCTATACTTCTATCACTGGCATGAAGATGCTTGCTGCCATTCTTCACCACATCCAGCACTCCAACATACTCTCCTAGTTTACTCACAGTCATTAATGTAGGGTCTACTCCTTCTGGTTTGAAGTAAAGAGAGAGTGATTCAGGAATTCTAGTGGCAGTCTTATTCACAAAAGTATAGCAAAAATTTCATAAAAAATTACAGTGTAGGAATGGGCAGTGCGGTAAAAAGTAAGGAAACAAGGCATGTCGCAATTTCGGCACATGACTACTTCATTTTCATTTTTGATTCCTCAATCCTCATACATCCTGTCATATGAAAAGAAATATTGATATGCTTCAAACAATGTTGTACATGCCTGGATAAAATAATGGTTTGAATTCATAGATCATGCATATCAGTATGCTACAGAGTGTGCCACCTTATGGTCGGATTACTGACAGGGAGTGCTGATGCATTAATTGAGGTGTGGAACTTAACTGTTAGCTAGCTAAGTGGGGCAAAGTATATAAGCAGGCAATCTAGGCAAAGTTGTTTTAGTTAATCCTCAATACTCTACTTGAACATAAAAAAATGAAGTAGTCATGTGCCGAAATTGCGACATGCCTTGTTTCCTTACTTTTTACCGCACTGCCCATTCCTACACTGTAATTTTTTATGAAATTTTTGCTATACTTGTTCATTCACTTTTTTCAACACTAAAGTGAGGAGACTATATCAGGGACTTAGTAAGTCCTTACAAAAAGCTTGAGTAGCAGTACTATTAGGCTAATGCGCATGCGCATTAAACGCCACGTGGATAGATAACGACCTTTGACCTCTGCCTACAAAAAAATGGCTGCATTGAAGTGTATGAATTTATGTACTAAGGTTTAAAGCTTTCTAGCTCTTGTTTTAACACATTTGGGCAGAAAGCGAGTGTAAAAGGCACTAGTCCAGATGAGAACAAGTTGTTCTGTGTAGTAAAAACAAGCTCAACATCTTTTGCTTCTCTGGAAATCGCTTTCAAGTAAGTCAGTTAGTAAGTAAGTAAGTAAGTAAGTGAGAACAAAATTGCGTGGGTGTAGCTTCTAACTAGCGCTCGCTACGAGTGCTTATGAAAGCTTCTGTGAGTTTTAGGCCATGCAAGCGTTTGTTAATCTGTCTGAGAGAGCTTCTGAGCAAGTTTGAAGGTTTAACTTTGCCTTGCTAGATTTTTATGGTGATAAAAATTTTGTATTGTGTCTATGGGATAGTTGGCCCATTCCTACTATACGTACTACCGTACGTATGATGTCGTATTGATGTGATGATGATGCTGAGCAATCATAGTGTTATGAATCACTGACATGTCATTGCGTGTAATATGCAGACTCCAAAAGGCCTAGAAGAGATGACCACTTGATCAGGCTGAGGAACTCAAAGAAACCAAGCTGCTAGCTGACTGTGCCAGTCTATAAGAAATACATGCACATAGCTGCTATCAGCAATTACATGTACCACAGTGAACCGATCGATGATTTTTCAGCTGAGCAAGAGTAAATTATACTTCTGTTTTTGGCAAGATTAGCAGCTAGAAGGCAAAGAAGATTCCTATAACATAGAGAGGAACAGTCACTAAAACCAAAAATAAACATAGGCGCTCAAGCGTTCCTTGTACAACTAGATGCACGTTGAGCTACTAAGCAACGATCTTTATCACAACAAAATTGCATTCCAAAATGATGTGACGTCACATTAGAACTAATTGCATTCCTAAAGCAGGACATACATACATAAAACACTTGCTGGCAAACTGAGCCATAAGTTGCAATTAAATGCTTCACACTAAGGCACTCGGCAAATATGCCAAACCTCCAATTTCTCCATCTTCTTCTTCACGTCACAATTAAATGTTTCACACAAATATGCCAAGAATAAGCTTCTGAAAGTGACTGCTCTCAGAGAAAAATTGGCGCAGATAGAAGAAGAAGATGGAGAAAATAGGAGGTTTGGCTGTTGAACAAATCTTCTTTTTTTCAAAAGACTAATTCATAACTACAACAATAACATCCCAATTCTCTCTGTGTGTTAGTATGTCCTACATGCCACATAAATGAGTCATAGATTTTCAAAAATAGACACTTACCTGAAAGAACTTGAACAAAGCCATTGCTGGAGCACTTTGGTCATCATTGGGATAGAGGGTACCAATGATACCATATATCTGAATGGTATAGTGGTGTGTGTGTGTGTGTGTGTGTGTGTGTGTGTGTGTGTGCAACCACATCCAACTCTCAAATCAAGCGGGGAAAACCTTACCTGTGTATTAAAACAAGCGTCCCCAAATCCAAGCAGCAAAGCACATGTTATGGCAATATAAATGCTGGACAAAAAAAAAAGATTGCAAAAGAATAAGTCACAATACTTACACAATACTAAACATGGGAATTCGAAAGAATAAGGTTGCATATACTTTCTCCAAAATAGCAACAACTCCCCCTCCCACACACACACAGCCCCTATACTCGATTTGTTTAGCAACAAAAATTATCCATTAACAACTATTGACAAAATTAACTTAAGCTGAAAGTGTATCTTAGATTTGTTATAGCAACAATTCGGACGGAACAAAGACCTGTTTGATAATCCAGAGACAGGTGAAATGTCTCCCAGCGGAAGTCTATGTATATATTTGTAAGAAAAGCAAACTCCCGAAATAGCTATAACGGGATCTTATCCGAAAATCCAAACATCACTAAATGAATACAACTGCAGAATCTCAGTAGAGATAAGTAAACATCCGTTGAACTGAGTACATAAATAGCTGCAAGCTACTGACTCTCCACCAGTAGAGCAAACAAAGAAGAACAAAATCAGCCAAAGAATATCATCACTTCAAAACTATAATGGATACGGATACCACAGCAAGAATTATCTCGGACCATCAAACAGTTTTAAAACTAAAGAGAAATGCAGTAAGTGTCCGACTTAACGTATGACTTTGCAACAATATGTGCATATTACTATTAGCTATTGTTCTTTTGACAAAAACCCACAACAACAAAGGAAAAGAATTTCAAGAGTGAATTCTGGATGAATCTGTTCCAATGTCGGACCAACACAGTACTAGCTGAGATGGTGATCATCAAGACAAGACAACCTTCACACGACGTGCCGTCAGTACTGACCAAAGAGGATCAGTCTCTACAATTCACCACAGAGGAACAGCAGTTTGATACAGACTGTAAGTGTATAACAACGACAAGCTTAACTCATGACCACTTCATTGTATTTTAACGTTACTTCACACAGATCTATTCATAGTGGTCACTATTGAACAGTTTGGAGAACCAACCAAGTATATGATTGTGGACATCAGCACACAAGAAGTAGTGTGCTTAAAGAACAATTCAGTCCAGCTCACGGTGAGTGTGTATATCCAGTGACTCCAGTCCACACATACATGTACAGTAAGTGAACATCATCCAGTGTACATTAATATTGATATGCAGCCGGTGTCGACTAGTTTGAACCTTGAACAACACTGCTACTTTGATATCAGTGGGAACTTTGACAACTGCTGTGTGCATCCATACAAGCATCAGAACATCTCTCTCAGCTATGAAGACACGACAGGGAGACTGACTGTGAGCAACAATGCTGCATGTAGGAGATACTCGATCGTAAATCAAGTATCGATTAAAATTGATTGTTAAGAACTAAAATTATGAGAATTGCTGCAAGTTGAATGAAAATGCTGAAATGGATTAAATATTATGTATTTTATATTATTTTTATTGCTTATTCTGAATAGAAAATATTAAATTTTTATTGACAACTTTAATAACTTTGTATGCCGAAGTTGACTAAACGCTTGCTCAAGTCAAATTCCACTCAAACAGAAGAAACTAGCGAAAAGTCTAAACGCCAGGATACAAGCATTTTAGAACATGCCCACTGATGGGCATTATTGAAATACAAGAGGTAATATTGACCAAACCTGAAGGTAGAGCTCTAGCAGGCATGTTCTAATACTATTATAGAGCATGTTCTTCAAGGTGAAACACACCTCTTAGCTCAATACAGCATTCACAAGTATTCTAGAGACAAAACTATAACTTCTACACAAAGCATAATGAACGCAATCAATGGTCATCACCAGGATGTCCAGTTAGTGTCCATGGCATTCCACTCAACCACCAAGAGGTCTGTGCTATGAATACACTTGAGGCAGTATCCATCTCTTGGTTGGCTGTTATTACAGCTATGGCTAGAAGAGAGTCACCACAATGTAGCACAACGTAAATGAAAGGCAAGACACCCTACAAGTGTACAAACTGTGGTAATCTGAAAGGGGCTGGGCAGCGTACTTATAAAATCCACTAAGTACTACTGTTGTGCCAGTTCTTGGATTCAATCACTTGCTGCAAAGTGAATTCAAGTCAGTTCTTAGTTTGGAGTCAAATGTGGGCTAGCCACCACAGTTGACTGCCAGGAAGATCCTTATTGAAAACCCAAGCCCACAGTGATACTAAGAAACCATGGTAAGTTTCATGTCATATAGTACATGTATAATAATGTATGTACGCAGCAACCAGCTCATTGCATGTACATACTAAAACACAAGAAAGGGGGAATCACCTACAATTATAGCTTCCTGTAGTGCGTGGGTGTACAAACAATGCAACAACCAGTTGGCTCATGTGCAGCTACACACAATGGTTCTTCAGTAAAGTAGAGATAAGTACATTTAGCTGTGAGTGATGTGTTTAGGCAAGAACAAGTTTCCTCTTACTCTCCTGGCAAGCACATCTAGACATAGGGTAATCCAGAGGCAAGGGTCTTCTGCTTTTACTTTGTGTGTAATCATGATTGCAATGAATTCAGACATACCTAGAATAATGGTGGAATACAGCTAAAGGCCTGTAGTAGAAGTTTATTTGTATGAACATTGCTATCAGTACAAATAAGCATAGGTAGAGAGTAGAGATTGAACTGACAGGGAACACTGCTTCAACATGAAAATTCCCCATTTCTGTGTAAACATCCACGTGACATTTCAGCTAATAAGAAGTGAGAATTACGGTATCACATCTCATGAGTATGAACAGGTCTTCAACCATAGTAGAAAGACAAACAGTGTTAATAGTTTCAACTCTACATAAAATTCAGCCGCTCTCTGCACTTATTGGAAGATACAGTAGCCAGGTTTATCATTCATGCTAGCAATGAGCCTTGCCGGGTGATATGCAGTGCAAATCCCAGGTTATAACTGCTTATTTTGAGGAAAGACATGTAGTATTGAGAGGGAAACAGTTGTTTATCATAATAGTCAGCCAATATTCATAACTTTCTTTTTACCACATGATTATAATCTCTGCATGTGGCCAGCAGATTCAATGACTCCAGTTGCTATCATATATATGCATTGCACACTTACACTTCATAATACACCCTTTGTTGAACACTCACACACACAACACAGATGTTCAAAGGTGCAGCACCACCCTATTCCAGCAGCTCCAACATAAAGGTCACTTCTATGGAGCAATAGCATTACTAACAATAATAGTTACACATTCATGTCCATGGCACTATAGATTCACCCATTGCTGGATAACAAACAGTAATCCTTCTTCCCACAGGTTAGAAATTCATCATTCTCTGTGCAGTGACTTCACTCTTTGTGGGAGCAACTGGTTACCCTTTGAGCCAGGTAAAGAATGAACAACTAATGTTGCATAATATGACATGCATTAATCCTCATCTGAACATCTTCCTACAGCCAGATGCTGTGCACGAGATGGAAATGATACAAGGCATTGTCAAAAGAGGGGTGAGGGTATAAAGTATACGCACATCATCACAAAGCTTACAAACCACATATATTTTTGTGCGTGAGTTTTATTTTTTGTTTCTCTTGTGAACTAAAGAGTGAACAGCTTCATTCAAACAAGAATGTGGAGATGTTTCAACTGGCAGCAGAACTGATCCAGATAGTGAGCTACACGAGGAACTCTGACACGAGAGTGCACACTGTGACCCTTGAAGGAGGCACACCAGTAGCAAAGGAACTAGGAGGATATACCACTCAATGTACGTAAGCCACACACACACACACACACACACACACACACACACATATACACACACATAATTTGGTTTGCAGTTGAAAAGTTTAATAAGTTAGTTAACAACCAAGTTGATAGTTGCACACCTGAGGTAGATCAATTGTTCAAATGAGAATTACACACCATTCAATAGACATAGTAAAAGGATATCTCATGGAAGACTTGTCAGGAAATAAAATCAATCCACACTCAATCGGATATAGTACCACTCAAATTGTTGACTCTAGCAATGTGTGACATCCTCATATAGAATGTTGCAAAGGTACTCCAGTGGATGGTAGAGATAAGACCACAAAACAAAGCTGTGTCGCCCACTGGAATAGAATCATTGGTTAGAGATGTTGTCATAACGGAAGTATGTAAACACTCTTTTGCATGTGAATTGAAGTCTTATCAATGTGCAGGCATGTGCGGCCTGTGATAGAGAGTGTGGTAGATTAGCAGGTCAAACAGACACACAACTGTGGGGATGGCCACAAACTTGTCCAAATTGGACCTGCTGTTGGAGAAAGGTCAACCAGAGAGCTAGATAAACACAAGCAGATTAGAGTGCGAGATAATATGAAGGAACCTCAGTTTTAGAGGCAGCAATGGATGGTATATTCTTCCTACATGAGATTAGAGCACCTTCCACGAAATGCTCATTAGCTCTATTGCTACTTTTTTTTTCCAAAATGGATAACTGGTAATCAATACTTTCAAATCAAACAGTCACTTTTCATCTAAAAACAAATAGAGAAAAACTATAACATTTTATCCCAAAAACAACTACTAATTACGAGGATCGAACAACTCCAATTATGGCAAAAATGGCTCACAAGTTCACTACAGGATACTTTATATGCATGATAATACGAGTGCAGTAGACACTAGTCTTGATTAACACAGTACAGGTCTTGCTAAATACACACACACATGCATATAAAAACAATCAACCAAAATAAGTTTTCTGATAACAAATTCAAACACATTACTGTTTGAATTCAAAACATTCCCTCCTGACCACGATCACGTTCACACTCCACAGCCTTCCACAGATGGAGGGAGGTGGTGGCCAATGAATATCATCACTTCTACCCCACCCCCCTTTTAGCATACACTTAATCTCTTCTACTTTCCTTTGATAAACCTATCTGTGATGATATGACAGCTGAGACATTGCTGCTTCAACTGGCACTGAAAGGGGTGTTTCACACAGTAGAGTATAGGTTGGATTCCAGCATATTTCAAGACCATAATATAATTAATGTATCAAATGTGTTCACATCTTGTGCTTGTGTGCTGAAAATTCAATGAGGTAGCCACCACAGGCATTTTGTTAGGTAATCACATCGCCATACTCTCTTCACAAACACACAACACAAATGTGTGGTTAGATAGTGTGACATGGTCACTGGACAATGATAAACAATGTCATGTATTATGTCAATGGCATGCTGAGGGTGAAACAAATATCTTGATCTCAGCTGGTGCCACTTAGCCACTGAGTGCCCATGGTATAGGAACAGAACATATGAAACTAAAATAGGCCTCAGTCGAACCACGTATATAATATACTTGCAAGTTGTAACTTCCATCAATCATGATATGCCTACAATTGTGTTACATACAGCTCTGTTCTTCATCGTTTCTGTGCCTCCAGATCTGGGACGAGCTGCTTCAGTTGTCTTTGTGGATGCCCACACCACTCTCGTCCTGAAGGCCAATGCAAGCTCAGGGAGGATTGAGGTAATCAACATCAATAGCAATCAAGTATTTTTCTAATCTGTGCCTTGCTTACATGGCTCAAGGCCAAATCTATTGGTGTATCTAGATCATGCACATGCACTAGTATGAGAATATGATGCATACCTTCAAACAAGTGTTTGTCTCACACACCCAATTCTGGTGTAGTGGTGTACATATGAACGCATATTGAGGAGCACTCATAATTAGATTTTCATAGCAAAAACATGCCGTGGTAATGCCTAAAAATGCAGCAATCGTAACCTTAACTATACACAACCACCCACTCACACACACAAACCACCCACTTACACAAACACACACACACACACACACACAGTCACAGCCACTGCACAACTCATCCCACTCGTTCTCTGAGCTCCTAGACGAGGCCTTCTCAAACACAGCCTACCAGTTTGAGCTACAAGGACCTCTTACCAACTGCCACCTCATGCCAGTGGGTGTGGCCAGGAGTGAATCACCTGACCCTCACGTGATGGTCAGTGATTCTGGAGAGCTAGTGATTGGTGATGCAACTACAGGTCACATGACCCAAGCAAGGTTCCATCTTAAAAGAATAGCTCAAGTCGACTAGGCAGGACTTAAGAAGAGCAGTAAATGCTGACAATTATTAAAAATGACTAAAACTCTTAATAGATCCAATCTTTTGCTGTAATGTAAAAAAAGTGACTCTTGTAAACATAATATAGGTGTTGCCTTTATATTTGTGTGGAGAACTACATGCAGTATACACAGCATGAGATGTGCCACATACTGGTACCAGTATATAGGTCAAGATCACATAAGTCCTTTGGATCCTACTTACTGGTTTTAAAACCAGTTGTCAAGGGCTACATGTACATGTAATATCAACATGGGTCACAACAATAGTTATACAGGAAAAATGAAGACCACACGAACCTATACCAGCTAGTGACAAGAGTGTTGCGCTACACGCCCTTGCTGTACTAAAACTAGCAGAGCAGCTTTTCTTGGAATTGATGCTTAACAACAAATAATCCAATTTAGCTGTATCTTCTTGGAATTTACAGTATAATTTAATCTGAAAACAGTCATTGTGTATGAAATGAATTCATATTTCTCTATGCATCAGGCTTATATAACACAAGTATTCTCTATAGCTTATGAAACACACCACGTGTATACAGTTGTATGGCTTTGACCAAAATTTCATTATCAGCAGCGTTCAATCGTTGCGGGATCTTGGCTGGAGTATGTAAGAGATAACCTTTCTCTCTTGTTTACTCTACAAGCAGACACACTTACTGACCCAAACACTCATAAGACTGGGCGTATGTACAATTAGACACTTTCTGCTAGATTCACTAGACCGCAAGTAGAAGCTCAGATCTCTAGCTGGGACTATACTAGCAGCTATTCAAACTCACTTGGAGGGCTGGAAGAGGTAGCCATAGGGGTCCTCAGCACTCACATCAGCATTGATGGCTCTGGAGGGGAGGTTGTAGAAGACCAGGAGGAAGGTGACAAAGTGAACCACCATGCCCAACAGAACTATAGGGTCCTTGCCGTAACGGTTGGTGTACTTCCCAAAGATACCAAACAGACCACCACCTGTGTACAGGTGCATTGTCACATCAAATACAAATGGTATGCATAGAGCTATTTGAGGTGACCCATGCACAGCTAGGTCAGAGTTCAGACTGCATGAATGCTGAGGGTGAAGGACATGTCAAGCCACACAGGAGTCGTTAGAGATGACAAACATACCAACAATCTCTCCAATTCCAATAAAGAGCCCGGCAAGGCCAATAGTCCAATAGGAGAACAGCTTAGTGTGACCTAAGGGAAAGGAATAAAGGCTTGCTTATTCACAATAATATATTCATCCAGGAATAGTACAACACAATGCACAACATTGCATGATGCAGAATTGAATTTGAATTCTATCTAGCCTACACGCCATAAGACAAAGTCTACCTCAAAGGATATTACAGTTTGTCCACCAACACAATAGTTATACCAGTTGATCCAATAAATTACACCAGGTGTATGAAAGAAATTAAAGTTGTTTACAAGAATTGGTGACTATACAACAGAATCAACCTCCCACCATGCTATCCTAGTGCAAAGTGAAATGTGTTAGACTTCCGATCGCTCATGCTTATTAGCAGGAATAGGGGAAAAGTGACTTTCAGTACATCCTACACTTCCTCTTGGCAGGAACACCTGCTGTTGCTTTTCAGCCGGTAAATATACACCAATACATGCAATGTACACAATATTCTATACTGCAAGCTGAAAATCTTAAAATGTTAGCTTTCATACTGTGAAGGACAATATTCTAAACATTCATTTCAAGCACTGTATACTTACCGATCACTGTTCCATACACTCCACTCCAGAAGTTCAACTCATATCCTGAAAGGGTACAGTAGCAAACACAATCTCACAGCATATATCTTTCAGACAGAAACATGTATTGTGTGGATTTTGTATCAGTAATTTTTCACAGGTTCTCTTTCTTGCTGTTAGCTGTTGATAGGCCAGTGTGAAAGCATTTTCTGTGTGTCTGTTACTAACCACAGACTTACGTATGTTTCAACAGACACACATACTGAGTATATGCACTACAATGCTTGTGGTGCATCTAAAGCTAGCCAGTTGAAAGTAGGGATGAAGAAGCATCCTACACATACACACAAACACATCTTTTGGGTAACACTGCTAGTATAGACACTGAGGAAGTGAAACAGAGTGTAGTAGATGGCAACCAGTTTACAACGCTTAGCAAGTATGTGGAAACTGGCCATTGGAAAGCAGCTTCTAGCTCTGCCAGAATGCTTATTAAGGTAGGTGTAATGCCATTGGAACTGACACAGAAGTTGCCATTGCTTAACTTTATTCTATGACTTGTTATAGATTCTCTTGCACTTGAAGATTTTTGTCAAATAGAGGTTTGCACTTTATAAAATAGCTGACAAAGTTCTTTAAAGCATTTATCTTATTCTATGGTACACATACTGACTTCACTCACCAGTATATACAAAGGTGACACTGAGTAGCAACATATCCACACTGAAGAGTATCTTGAAAGCTTTCACTGCAACAGAAAATTACACAAGTACACACACACCATTGATACTGGGAAACTGTTGAGTTAAAAATTATTATAAAATTTTAACCCATGCTGCCAATAGGGTTCACTCACCCAGTGACCTTCCTGCCTCCACAAAGGCTGACCGTATACCACCTGTTTTTTCCTCAGTGCCTTGAGATAGGAGTGCCTTAGTCTCACTGCAACAGGAAATATTGACATAGACAGTTATTATGTACCTGGTGACTCTACAATCCAATGGTTACTATGTAGAGCAAGTGTATGTTTTACTTACACATTATCATGAATACAACCAGCCATGGCAAGATAAGGACTACACATACAGCAGCTATGTTATACACCTTACCTATCATTCACAACTGACCCTTGCAGAGCATTAGACTCCTGAACACAAAACAATAACATTAATAATTTGATATGATAATTACGTGTACGCAGTGTTTCCTCCAAAGAGGGGTTGTAAAGGAGTACTCCACCTTCCTTTCAACTTCCTTCTCTCCATACAAATACATATACCGTATAGCGGGAAAGTTTCATGGTATCAAACTTTTGCGGATGTCTCGAGTCAAACATTTTTGGGTTCATGGATGAGCTGTGCAAGCCCATACGTATACACATTAGTAGTGGCATTATGCAGAATTTCACGAATAAACTTTCACGGATGGAGCGTGATCCGTGAAAACTGCGAAAGTTAAACCCCGTGAAACTTTCCCACTATATGGTAAAAACTACTAATTTTCAGAGAATTTTAAGCAACTTCCCCCCCCTCTTTACTTTGTCGTGGGGGAAACACTGCGTGTAAGCTACAAATCACGCAACACACACTGTATAGAACACATTGACTGAGCATTAGTGTGCTGTGCAAGCAAGAACATGACCTAGCTAAGCACTTTTCACTTTAGCGACCTTTACCAACAATAATACAAAATTGGTAAGGAGCATTACAGTAAGATGTTCTCTATCAACAATTGTTATGGCAACAAGTGTGATTTGCACCTCATCCTGCAGCTAGACTTGCAGTCAATCTCAGATTGAACTGACCTGTCTCTTCATTGGCAGGATAAACCCCAGCAAGGTGACTCCCACGATACCCATGACAGTGAACACACCAAAGATGATGTAGTTCTCTAAAGGAGCTGTAATGGTGTGCATGTGTGTATGTGTGTGTATGTGTGTGTGCGTGTGTGTGTGTGTGTGTGTGTGTGTGTGTGTGTGTGTGTGTGTGTGTGTGTGTGTGTGTGTGTGTGTGTGTGTGTGAGTGTGTCAAAACTAATGCATTTCTCTTGTAATAATNAGAGAGAGAGAGAGAGAGAGAGAGAGAGAGAGAGAGAGAGAGAGAGAGAAAGATTATACTTACATATACACAGTTGATTAACATTTCTTCTGATGTAGAGAAAAGTGAAGATGAACAGATTGCCAATAATAAGACTTCACAGTGTCAAGTAGATCAGAGTCCATGCACATACAGAAAAGGAAAGAAACAAAACACAATCACTCACAGCTTTTGGCTGCATATGGTACATATTATTATGATAGTGAATGAATAACAGGACAAGAAGTGTAACATTCCTTTCAGGTATATGTACTCAATTGTCATTAGATTGTACACACACACTAACAGAAATAGCCACAATAAGTATGATAATGAAAAGAGCACAGTCAGTGATGACCTAGCAATAGTACTGTAGCAGTAACACTATACCTGCACTGGAGCATGAACCAGAAGATTCCACTGGTGACACTCATCATGGTCTTGGTTGAGTTCTGAATGAGAACTTGTCCCTGAGCAGTCCACAGCACTGGAGGGGAGGAGGGAGACAAGTAACTACAGCACTCTATACATGTTTAGGAATAATGTAATGTTATTGCACACTCACCTCCACCAGCACTGCCCAACACAAAAGCTGCAAAAAAGATCGTTGGAACATAAGGGCGGACCAAGGCAATGATGTAGAGCCTGAAGGGACAGGGAAAGACACACAGAGATATGTTGAGGTACACTAATACCATCTGTTTTGAAACTGTTTTAGCAAACACACAAAAAATAGACAAACAAGTCTGTACATTCCCAAATTAATGAGAGCACACTAACACACAGATGACATACACATAGAGAGCACCAGTGACCACCAGAGACCACTTGGAACCAAACACAGCAACAATAGGGACGGACACCCAGTTGCCCACGGCAACCATTAGATAGATGATACACAAGCTGAGAGTAAGAGAAGATAGCAATATAATGCTTCATAATTGTGTACATAAACCAACAAGTACAGGTAGTGTAGCCATTATAGACAATGATCTTCACTAACCTGATGTATCCAATCCTCTCTGTAGAACACACACCAAATATGAAGAGGGAATAACATAAATTTCACAACCAAACTTTTTACAGTACATAGGTCAATGTTGAAACTTACTTGCAAAAGAGTCTGTGATGGTGATGCCACCCTATATACACAGAGGACACTGATAATTAGAAGATCACACAAGACATGATGTTCCAAACACACACACACAAAAAAAGGCCCTCAAGGAAAGCGATATGAGTCTACTAGTCCAAAAGTTTATCACAGGACTGTCAAAGCATTCCGAATGAACAATTAAGACCATAATTTCAATACAATGGTACATGTACACATGTAACTACAACCTTGAAAGTACATCATTTGAAACTTAAAAGCAATCAATCTTCTGTTTGCTGCTAAAGGTACCAATTATGCTATATGGTGGCCTGACTAGATATTGAAAGTGTCACTCTCAGTGCACACTAGGTGGATATCAATCATGACACAGAGCTCTATAAGTACATGCATGCTACAATTGTGCTAGAGCACTGAGAGTAAGGCACCTTTAGTGATGTCAACATTAGGGACTCACATCTTTAACTGATGAAGGAGTTGTAGAGGGGTCAGACTGGTTAGTGCGATGGCACTTTGGAGACAGGAAGCTATCGATGGTGATGGTCTGAAAGGAGAGAAGAGAAACCAGTGAAAACAAACAAAAGACCTTTCTTCCTCACATCTTCCATTGAGGACGAGGGAAGTGAAGAGTTGACACTACATTAACATGGAACACTATAGGCGTGATGAAACAGCATGGCAACATGTTACTACTATGCAATGTTTTCCAACTACACAACAGATTAGATTTTCCTTCTGAGTGGAATCTCTTGGAATGATAACAGTGGAGTATCAACTCTCCCACAGTCAATGTGTGCTGGACTACTAATGACTGCCTGCTTGTTCCTGGAAAGTCAATAGTGAGAGTCTACAAAAGAATTCTAATATGGTATCTGATCTGGTTTGTTTCTGAATCAAAGAATCCTAGTATTTCATACAACTGATTTTTTGGTGTTTTTCTCTCCCCTAGCTAGTGAGAAGAGGGAGAATCTTCCCCATCAAATTTACCCCCTTCAATTCTTTTTTGAGAATAGTAATAGTGTAATTGCCCAAACATTTATTTCTGAATCTCCTTTTGTTGAACAAATTATACATATTCAGTGAACAATTCAATGTCGTCATCATCATGCCATGCCAATAATATTACCAACAACTGAAAGTAGCTATTGCCAATAGTTGTATCCCTTGGGACCCCTCCAATCGAACTAGAAAATGCTGGCTCAGGTGACTCGGGTAACTTTCAATGCACTCGGAGCAGTTAGTGAGCTTGTCAAGATGACAATTGAGATAAAACAGGATAATTCAAGTAGCTCTTCCGGTCCCTCGCATGTCTACTTGCTTTACTCTAGTAGCAATTGCACTGACACTGAAGCTAAGCTACACAATAATAACTTACTATACACAGTATCTGCATCAGCTAAAACAATCTGCATGCTGCTGTACTTATGGCTGTGGAGACTAAATAACCTAGGTGCGCGAATTACCCCATCCCCCCACCCCCCACCCTTTTTTCGCAAAAATTGAGCTAGGTGACTTGCATGTGGAGTTTGGGGCCTTCAAGTTCCTGATTGGGCTATAATACGGTGAAACTTCACAGTTCTTTATCACTCTTCATCTACACTTTCCTATGTAGCTAGCTACCTAGTTCCAAATATAGAATCCACACACAACCCACCTGAACAAATGCTGTGGTTTGAAAGGCGGTGAACAGCAAGAGAAATCCAAATCCCATCAGTAGAATGTTCATCCAATTCTTTGCCTTCATACCTGTAGACTCCATGATGATAGGTTGTTCCTCGTCGGCAGAAGATTGGTCTTCAGTGTCAGTCAGCAACTCTCCAATTTCTTCTATTTCCAGCCTACTTCCACTTACTGGTAGTAGCGGCTGTAGTTGAATATCTTCTTGCAAGTCCAGGCCCACACACAACAGAGATAAAATTCATCAATTTGTGCATGCAAGTCATGTGATAAGGGGCGTACCCCNTTCGCACGCGCGTCGCGAATTACACTACAATCGCCGATTACTACAAACAAAGTTTTACTACATCTGGTCGGTTTTCCAAAATTGGGTCACATATAGTAATAGGAAAAATTGTACAAAGAAAAATGTCAAAGTTATAATAGTTATTATTATACATCACTTACAGCGAAGAGGGGAATCTTCATTATGATAAAATACATAAACAAAGTTCTTTACCTTTAGAGAATGTTCCATGTGTGGAAAAAGTAAAATTTCACAAAAGTGTTTAATTTGCTCTAGAAAATGTTTTCTAGGGAAAATATACGTTTTTTGTACAAGGTGTATTTTTTGGTCTTACTAAGTCCATAGTCTCAAAAAAACTAAGTTTTTTTATCCCTACCGACAGATAACTTTCTTTTTCACAAAGTTCTTTACCTTTAGAGAATGTTCCTAGTGTTGTAAAAATAAAATTTCATAAAAGTGTTTATTTTCTGCCAGAGAATGTTTTCTAGGGAAAATGTGTGACCTGTCAAGCAAAATCCTGACGTTTGGGAATTTCTGCGAATTTTGAGTTAGCTATTCCACGTATATCTAGGCCTTCTTAGGAAGCGCATATCCAAATTTGATGCACATAGCTATAGTAGTTTTCCAGATATAGCTGTTGCAAGCAGCCCTACCTCCACTCGTGGCTTCCTAGAAAAACGGTTGTAAAGTTGTTGCTAGGTAAACTATGAGCGGTCTGTATACTCTCTGCATCATAATTAGATCATGTACAGTACATGCTGAATATTACCACGCGGCCAGTTTAATTATTTAGTGAGAAGCTATTAGCTAGGAAAGAGAAGGCTACTGGACTCGTGGAGGTAAGCGCTTGCTAGTGAAGTGGTTTATCTCTTCCCACATCTTTTTCACAAAGTTCTTTACCTTTAGAGAATGTATTTAGTGATTTAAAAGTAAAATTTCACAAAATTGTTAATTTTGTTGTAGAAAATGTTTTCTAGTTAAAATAAACATTTTTTGTGAAAAGTGTATTTTTGGGCTTTAGAAAATTTTCCAAGTCCATAGTCCCTCAAAAAACTAAGTTTTTTATCACTACCGACAGATAACTTTCTTTTTCACAAAGTTCTTTACCTTTAGAGAATGTTCCAAGTGTAGTAGAAGTAAACTTTCACAAAATTGTTCATTTTGTTCTAGAAAACGTTTTTAAGCACAAAAGAAACACTTTTGTTACATTTTACTTTTTTCAACACACGGAACATTCTATTGGTGTGAATAACATTGTTTGTAAAAAAACAAAGTTTTCTCGCTGTGGTGATAAAGAACTTAGTTTTTTTGAATGACTATGGAAATTTTCTAAAACCAAAAAATACACTATTCACAAAAAACGTTTATTTTGCCTGAAAACATTTTTTAGCACAAAAGAAACACTTTTGTTAAATTTTACTTTTTCAACGGACGGGACATTCTATTGGTGTAAAACTTTGTTAGTTAAGTTTTCTCTACATTCCCAGTACGGTAGTACTGGGTACATAGGAATGGCACGGATGGCCCATTAGCGCTATACAAATATTCACACTATTAACTCTGCAAAAAACGAGCGCTTGGCACTATAAGGCTTCTAAAGCTACTTTTTAGCTCATTCTCTTTCTAATGAGCCTAAAAACATGGCCTAAAACCATCGCTAAAGTATTTAACTAAAATATGCCCAACCTCCAATTTTCTCCATCTTCTTCTTCTTATTCTTCTATGTTGGCAAGACTTTTCTCAAAGACTGCTCACTTTCAGAAGCTGATTCTTGAACAAATTTACTTGGTTTCTTTGTCTTCACGTGCTTTTTGCATCGGTTATTCGTCTCTCTAGCTGGGTCGCTAGATACGAGACGAAAAGCGCCTTCTCCGTATGGCAGCCATTCATTTCTATACTCATTAATAATTCATCAGCTACTTGGGAAATCAAGTTGACGACCCTTTTCCAGATAGACAAGTGTGCGTTATTTGGAATCCGAACGTTGCCTGCCTGCTTGAAGATTTCTGGTTGTACTAAAGTCTCTGTAACCTTTCAGTCTTCAGTATTTAGGAGATGAATAGACTACTTTCAGGTTTGTTATGTAGTTGTCATTATAAGAAGATGAGCAAAAACAAGTAAATTTTGTTAGATACATGCAGCTCCAGACTCCTGATATGCTTCACTGAATATCCATGCTGATAGTATACATGTAACTAGCATATACACACAAACTCAAATGTGATTCATAGAATAATGAAAAAATGAGAATAAAACAAGTAAAAAAAAACATTGGAAATGTATTAAGACATAGGAATGGCAAATTGTAAAAAGAACGCAAACAAGATGGAATGGCTGTTTGAGTGTGTAAAGAATTATTCCTATGGGCAACATGAGGGACTCAAACATGGAAAGAGAGTACTACATGCAGCCCACACAGGAAGAATTCTGCACACACTCAAACAGCCATTCCATCTTGTTTGCGTTCTTTTTACAATTTGCCATTCCTATGTCTTAATACATTTCCAATGTTTTTTTTTACTTGTATAAATAAAGAACTTAGTGTTTTGAGTGACTATGGACTTAGAAAAATTTCAAAACCCAAAAAGTACAAAAAACGCTTATTTTGCCTTGAAAACATTTTTTAGCACAAAAGAAAAAGTTTTGTCAAATTTTACTTTTTATAACACACGAAACATCTTGGTATAAAAACATTGTTGGTGTAAAACAAAGTTTTCTCACTGTGGAGATAATGAACTTAACTTTTTTGAGTGACTATGGACTTAAAAAAATTTCAAAAACCAAAAAGTACACTTTTCCCTTAAAAAACTTTTTTCCGCACAAAAGACAAACTTTTGTGAAATTTTATATACTTTTTTCAACACACTTAATATTCTATTGGTGTAAAAAACATTGTTAGTTAAAAGCAAAGTTTTCTCTCTGTAGAGATAAAGAACTTTGTTTTTTTGAGTGACTATGGACTTTTCTAAAACCAAAAAATACACTTTTTACAAAAAACATTTATTTTGCCTTGAAAACATTTTTCAGTACAAGAGAAACACTTTTGTGAAATTTTACTTTTTTCAACACACGGAACATTCTATTGGTGTAAATAACATTGTTGGTAAAAAACAAAGTTTTCTCACGGTAGAGGTAAAGAACTTAGTTTTTTTTAAGTGACTATGTACTTAAAAAAAAAATTTTCTGAGAATAAAAAGTATACTTTTCACAAAAAATGTTTATTTTGCTTGGAAACATTTTTCAGCACAAGAGAAACACTTGTGAAATTTTCCTTTTTTTAACACACTACACATTCTAAAACATTGTTAGTTAAAAACAAAGTTTTCTCTACGTATAAATAAAGAACTTGGTTTTTTTTAATGACTATGGACTTAGAAAATTTCGAAAACCAAAAAGTACACTTTTTACAAAAAACGTTTATTTTGCCTTGAAAACATTTTTCGGCACAAAAGAAACACTTTGTGAAATTTTAACTTTTTTCAACAACTGGAACATTCTATTGGTGTAAATAACATTGTTGGTAAAAAACAATGTTTTCTCACGGTAAAGATGAAGAACTTAGTTTTTTTGAGTGACTAAATTTTTATTTTGCCTTGAAAACGTTTTAGGAACAAGTTTTTTATCACTACCGACAGATAACTTTCTTTTTCACGAACAAAGTTCTTTACCTTTAGAGAATGTACCTAGTGATGTAAAAGTAAAATTTCTATATATTTAGATAACTTTCTTTTTCACAAAGTTCTTTACCTTTAGAGAATGTTCCTAGTGATGTAAGAGTAAAATTTCACAAAAGTGTTTATTTTGTGCTAGAAAATGTTTTCTAGGCAAAATACACATTTTTTGTGAAAAGTGTATTTTTTGGTCTTAAAAAATTTTCTATGTCCATAGTCTCCCAAAAAAACTTAAGTTCTTTCTCTCTATTGACAGATACCTCATTTTCACAAAGTTCTTTACCTTTAGAGAATGTTCCTAGTGTTGTAAAAGTAAAATTTCACGAAATTGTTTATTTTCTTATAGAAAATGTTTTCAAGGCAAAATAAACGTTTTTTTGTAAAAAGGGTATTTTTTGGTGTTAGAAAATTTTCTAAGTCCATAGTCTCCCAAAAAAACTAAATTCTTTATCACTACCGACAAATAACTTTCTTTTTCACAAAGTTCTTTAATTTTAGATAATGTTTCCTAGTGTTGTAAAAATAAAATTTCACAAAAGTGTTTATTTTCTGCTAGAGAAAATGTTTTCTAGGGAAAATATACGTTTTTTGTAAAAAGTGCATTTTTTGGTCTTACAAAATATTCTAAGTCCATAGTCTCTCAAAAAAAACTAAGTTCTTTATCTTTTCTCACAGATAACTTTCTTTTTCACAAACAAAGTTTTTTAGCTTTAGAGAATGTACCTAGTGATGTAAAAGTAAAATTTCACAAATAGTAGTTAAAGGAACTTTAAGTACAGTTAACAATCAATGGGGCCACTTCCTCTGTGGGCGGTGCTAGTGCATAATACGACACACCCAGCACGCGTGCATAGTTTAAACCACATCACCACGCGGGGCTATCAGCTGTTCTGAGCAGAACAACTAGCTGCACTAGTATCCTAGTATCAGTTGCTAGCAGAGGTATAGGATTAATTCTACCGATGCCTAAGACGAAAAAGACACGCACTGGGCATGTGAGGCCTACCTGCCGCTCGACCAGACTATCGACGAGGGCATCCACGGCTTCTACAAAGCGGCAAGCCTCAACCCGCCAGACGGAGGAGCTAACGGCGCCCAACGTCCCAGGAGACCTCTCAGGGATTCTGGAACTTATCAGGGACCAGGTCCAGATGCATTTGGCAGCACAACAAGGCGACGCGACGAACCAGCAACAGCCCGTTGACAGCCGGAGCAGCCAGCAAGCAACGAGTACGAGCACGGTTCCGCCGCCTGCTACCCTCAATGGCCTCCCAGCACTCCCAGGTATATTCAACATGATCTGGCTCAAGTAAATTCAGTATACTCGCATTGTGTAGTCTGTTACATGGCCTGGGCGGGCGGCATTTATGAAAGCTTGTCAAACTTGAAAACTTTTTCAATTTTGCTATAATTAAACAATTATAATTATTATGCCCACAACTCAATTACTGCACCTACCTATCCTTGCAAGCCTACACAATGCTCACTTCATTTTGTGCATACCCCTATATACGGCTTGGGCTGAATGCGCATCGGTTGTTTGGTGCCTTGTCAGTGGAAGTGCCCAGTTTTCACGCTGGCTGGCAAACTTCATCAACCAGGCTGCAGCGATTCAGCTCCAGGCTTTAAAATGCCATGTAATCCACTTCTGGCACATGCAGGCACGAAACACGTGGCACGTGTATCGCCATTTTCTGCATGCAAATTAACCAGGTCCGTGCAGCAATTCCTCACATCACAAGACAGGTTAAAATTATAGCACACTAGCTAGATGATGGGCAGCTGGAGATTTAGAGTAGGTTGGTGGCTTCACAGCTGCAATTATAGGCCACTAGAACCTGCCTTGTGGTTAATGTACTGTCTATCTGGTATTTATACCCTCCAGCCACCCTAGGGAGTATCCCCCCACCACAGGTGTTGACATCAGTGGCAATCACTAACCCCACTACAACCTCACCAATAGCAGCTCTGCCCACAGGAATGCAGTACACAAGCAATACGGTAACAACACCTAGCAGGGGAATGATACTGACGCCGGCTGCCACTCCCTTTCCACAAAAGCTTGTCAACAAGGTCCGCTCTGGACAGTTTGTAGAAATGAAAGAACTACTGGCCGATAATATTTCATTGATGCAGCAACTGGAGGCCATGCAGGGCATATTGCCGCTAAGCCTGCTTGGACCCTCTCGTCCACGGCTGCGGGAGGTTTCTACACTGACCAATTGGCTCTACTGCTTTCTAGCATATGCAGCAATCCTCACATCTGACGCTACCACCAGGGACCACCTGGCTTATGCCCGGATCATCAGTCGGGAAGCATTGCGCCATGGTAACGACGGATGGATTGACTACGACAAGGCCTTTTGACAGCAGATAGCAGCAAATCCCTCCATGCGGGGAACGACTTACAAACCGGGCTTCAAGCAAGTACCATTGCTTGGTGGTCGCCAGGTATAACTGGGACAGAAGTTTTTCTGTACATTGTGTCGAGGAGTTGATCATAACCGGGGAGACTGTGCCCTCAGCTATTTAAATCCTCAGTCGCGTGGATCACTTCGTACACCCACCCATAAGCCCATTTGCTCGTCCTGGAACATAGGCTTGTGTATCTACCCTGGAACCTGCTCCTACAGCCACGTCTGCGCAACATGTCAGAATCCATCTCATACTGCCCGAGGACCCCAGATGGGTCCATGTACAAACCAAAGCGAAGTACTGGAAACCCTGTGGCCACACCCATCTGAGCACTTACTATAGACTTCTGGTATAGGGATGCTATAGGCCATGTAGACAGCCACAACAATAATAGCTGCCTTTGATTTGCTGGCTACATAAAATTTATTCCAGTATACTCTGTGCACGCTATACAACAAGCGCATGCACGCTCAGATCAAATTAAAGCTTAACATTTATAGGCAGCCATTACATAATATAACGATTATGGTCGGGTATGCATACAATCACTTCATATAGGCCATATCATACTACACAGACATCTATACCCATGTTGCATGCCCATGCAGGTGAAGCTCAGCTGACTCTTCCTCATGCAAATATCTTTAATGGCACTTATCATTATATCGATGACCTACTCAAGCTTTCCGAGGCCAAATCTGGCACTTCAACTCAGCGGAGCAATAAGTGGCCTCGTTATTACACCCCAATTAAGCTTGACTGTCTACTGCCGCTTTTAGCCAGCCACCCTGATCAGAGATTTGTGGCATACATACAAGAGGGGTTGACACAGAGATTTCATATTGGTTACCGTAAGGAGCTATCCTTCCTTCGTGCAAATGGTCGAAATCATCTATCGGCTCTGGCCAACCCCCAGGTAGTTAATGACCGACTACAGTCAGAATTATCGGCAGGACGTCTACTGGGCCCATTACCTACACAGCTGTCTGTTTCAGTTCACACCAGCCAATTAGGTTTGGTACCCAAGGCACATCAAACTAACAAATGGCGTATGATCTGCGACCTGTCATCCCCCCGTAAACACAGTGTCAATGACGGGATTTCAGAGGAGCTTTGCTCCGTACAGTATGCCAGAGTAGATGACGCAGTGCGGCTCATTCAGCATCTTGGCAGGGACACACAGCTAGTCAAACTTGACATCAAGGATGCTTATCACATAGTCCCAGTCAACCCTGCAGATTATGCAGTACTTGGTATCAAGTGGCAAGGACACACATACATTGACCAAGCTCTACCATTTGGACTCCGTTCGGCACCAAAGATCTTCAATGCCATAGCAGATGTCATTGCCTGGGCACTTGCTTTGAAGGGCATCTGTCATCAGCTACATTACTTGGATGATTTTCTTTTCCTAGCAATGCCAAACTCGGACGAAGGGACCCGAATACTGTCACTTGCGTTTTGACAACTTAGCAATCACTAGGAATCCCGGTTGCCATGCACAAAACTGAGGGACCAGCACTGGTTATCATCTTTCTAGGCATAATAGTGGATTCCCATAATGTTGAGTTGCGGCTTCCTCTTGACAAGCTGGCACGGTTGAGAGACCTGCTGCACCAATGGCAACACAAGAAGTCATGTACCAAACGTGAGCTAGAAAGCCTGCTCGGACACCGGCTACAGTCATTCCACAAGGGCGAGTCTTTCTCAGAGCACTATTCTCCCTACTCTCACACACTCATGCCCCACACCATCACGCACACTTAAATACCAGTGCAAAGGCAGACATCACGTGGTGGCAAACATTCCTCAGTGACTGGAACGGCACCTCATTCTTCTCAGCACCGTCCGTACTCAGTGTAGTTAAGACATGTCCTTACTGTGGGTATTGATTGTTTCCCTCAACAAATTTGTAAGATTTGGAAGCTACTAAAGACATCAGTGGAGATTAGCTAGCAATATAAACTGTTATGACTATTACTTCAACATTTGTTAAATATTTTAAACCGGAAGTGGTAACCTCACCACACCCCCTTTTCAATTAAATGAATATTTAATGAAATCACTATTTGTCTTGTATTTTGACTGCTCCCACTTCATTGTTTAATGAAACCCAGTAAATTTTTATACCAAGATGCTCTATTCTATGTGAAGCAATATAGTATAACTGGAAAATGTGCATTAATCTAAGTACTAGTAGCTTATAGGCAATTGTAGCACAAAAATACCTGATTTTTTGGTACAATATTTGTTTATAGGCTATACTCACCTTCATCCCTGTATGGAGTACCAATTTTCCAGTTAGTACTAGTAACTTCATGCACTAGAGAATTCATTTAATCAATAAAAAGCTAACCTCCAATTGAAAGAACACGCCGGAGTGAGGCATCTTTGTTGGCAACTATGCCTGTATTTAACCGCACGCGTATTCAACGGTCGCGTAATTTGCGATTTTTCGCATTTAATATTTTACAGCCATGTCGTTCGAGCTATAGGCTTTAGACTTGCCATCCTGTTAGGTAAGGTAGAGCCCTACTAAAATACCAAGTTAGGATCGGGTCTGATTAGTAGGCGTGGAAATATAGGCTTTAGTCGCGATCGAGGTGAGATCGAGACCTTCAGTTTTAAACGCACGATTTTTTCCTAGTGCTTTGCAGGAGAAGCTTGACGCTGGCTACGTAGGTGCAGCAAGGCTTAGGCTATACCTGCATGCAATCGCTTTTGTAGTCCTGCTTTGCAAGCTAGAAAAAAAGCCAAAAGTACGCTACTAATTTAGCGAACTTTCACGGCTTCCGTTTTGCAAGCTTTTTGAAGGAAGCAAAAGCTAAGCACAGAATTGTTGATGTAGCTATTGTTTATTCCTACCATAACTAAGTTGAATTAGTGAGGAAAGATAGTAACTTTCTCTATGCTTTCTCTAAAGAAGGAATAAAATAAGGCTGACTAAATTCTAATTAGTATGCATAAATTAATTATTCATGTTCAAAGCTTGTTCAATGCTTGTCAAATGCATGTATTGGTACAAGCTTTAACTGCCCATACAAAAAGTTGTGGATATGCCTTAACTACACTGAGTATCCTTCGAAGTGACATCTGATGCTTCAGGTAACTTTGGATGTGGTGCGTTCTCTACCCCACTAGGTTGGTTCCAAATCCAGTTGCCAAATTCTTGGGGCAATGTGCATATCACAGCAAAGGAGCTGGTTCCTATTGTCGTTTGGGGGGCAGTCTGGGGTTCGCAGTGGTCTGGCAAGAAGATCAGCTTTCGATCAGACAATATGGCAGTTGTTAGCCTGCTGCAATCCGGCACATCCCAAGATACCCTCGTCATGCACCTGCTGCGTTGCTTGGCATTCTATGCGGCATTCTACAGATTTGGGTCTGAGGCTAGTCAAATTCCTGGGCATGTTAATACTGCAGCGGATGCAATCTCTCGTAATAACTTACCATTATACTTCTTTCTCGTACCACAGGCCCCACACAGGGTTCACATCCCAGCGGAAGTGCTGCACCTTTTGGTAACATCTACACCAGACTGGGGATCCCCCACCTGGACCAACTTATTCAGAGCTACTTTGACGAGGGCATCTCCAAGTCAACAAGAGCAGTGTACTCCACAGGCTGGCACCGTTTCATAAATTTTTGCCAGTTACATCAACTTCCACCACTTCCTATCACAGAATATTCACAGGCTGCATTTGCTGCTCACATGTCACTTACAGTCAGCTGGGGTACCATTCGTTCATACTTAAGCGGACTAAGATTTTTTCAAATACGTGCCGGGCTACCTGATCCTGGGGCGATACCAGCACCGCGGTTACCTTACATCATGCAGGGCATTCGTAAATCAACCCCGGAACACACCTGTCCCCGACGCCATCCAATAACACCCAACCTCCCGCCAAGCATTCACACACTATAGTCACAGTCCGATCTGACATTTGACAAAATTATGCTTTGGGCAGCTTTTTGCCTGGGATTCTTTGGCTTCATGCGAGCAGGCGAATTTACCGCATTACCAAGTGCAATGAGACAAATGGACACTGACCTCAGGCCTATACTGATATCTTCATAGACTCACACCAGAATCCGCAGATCATCACAATACACCTCCGCAAAAGTAAGACAGACCAGTATGCCAGGGGAACACACATTCACTTAGAGAGAACAGGAGACGCAATCTACCCAGTTGCAGCAATATTAGCCTTCATGGCTATACGCCCTTCAACTCCCTGGCCTTTATTCATCTTCCAGTCTGACACACCATTAAGCAGGCAAAATTGGTAACCGAGCTTCGAAATGTGCTTGTGCAGCTCGGTGTTGATTCAAGCCATTACTCCGGTCATAGCTTTAGGATTGGCGCCGCCACAACAGCTGCAGCAGTGGGTATCAGTGACTCCCTCATCCAAGATCTCGGGCGCTGGAAGTCCTCAGCCTACACTGCATACATCAGAGCCCAGAAGACCAGACTCGCCCAGGTATCAAAGCTCCTATCTCACTGAAGTGGCATTAGTATTACTACGTACACCCTAAATACATATACATTCACACACACACACACAGACATTATTTTTTTTGTACTCCAGGGCACCTGTTACCTCATGCACTGTCACGCTAATATTCTATTATTATCATCATTCGTGCAAAGTCATACCTGTACGACTCCCATCACTTACATGGATCCCTCACTACGCATTGCAACTACATGTGTTATAGATTTATTATTAAGTCATGAGAAGCAATTGCAACATGTTGTAGATCAATAACTATGACATACACATTAATATGAGACTTACATAGATATAGATACATGTAGGCATATAATTAGTGTCACAAGTTTAGTGTGATGATTGATTGGGGGAGTGTTATGCAGCGGTCCCACAGCACCGCTGCACACCTGGGAATGTTTTGAACATACACTCCCCCATACGCATAGCAGTGCAAAGGGCTCCCGAGCAGGGAGCACCTGTAGGCAGGCAACAGCTCCAAGACCGACCCGGGCGGGCGGTTTGCTGTAACATGCAGGCTCTAAGCAGCCAGATGTTGCTGGCATGGCAGGCAATCGTGAGGGAGTGGCTCCATGGTATTACCAAACCCCTATTTCTCATTAGGAGGAAGCCGAGTATCACGTTTGTGCATGTTTTGGGCTAACATTGAAGTGTTAAATAGTAGTTAAAGGAACTTTAAGTACAGTTAACAATCAATGGGGCCACTTCCTCTGTGGGCGGTGCTAGTGCATAACATGACACACCCACCACGCGTGCATAGTTTAAACCACATCACCACGAGGGGCTATCAGCTGTTCTGAGCAGAACAACTAGCTGCACTAGTGTCCGAGTATCAGTTGCTAGCAGAGGTATACGATTAATTCTACCCACCCTCCGCACCCTTGCATGCTACACTGAAGCTCTATAATACTTAGATAATATATACATTACTGCATATAGGTATGCCGGACACGTTTTTTTGTTTTTACCTTTGTACCCCTGTTTCGTTTCAATTATGATTTTATTCTCTCTCCGCCTTCGGGCGTGATCACCATTGGAGCATTGCACTCACTCCCTCACTTCACGATCTTTATTATTTATCTATAATATTATTATTTAAGGGGAATGTTTGAACATACACTCCCCCATACGCATAGCAGTGCAAAGGGCTCCTGAGCAGGGAACACCTGTAGGCAGGCAACAGCTCCAAGACCGACCCGGGCGGGCGGTTTGCTGTAACATGCAGGCTCTAAGCAGCCAGATGTTGCTGGCATGGCAGGCAATCGTGAGGGAGTGGCTCCATGGTATTACCAAACCCCTATTTCTCATTAGGAGGAAGCCGAGTATCACGTTTGTGCATGTTTTGGGCTAACATTGAAGTGTTAAACAAAAACAACTACACTGTTAATGAAGGCACCGTTGGTGCACAAGCCTCGGCACACTCAACTAGTAACACACTTAACACACATACGCTGTTACGGTATAAAATAGATTATCATATGTAGCTACATGCATGTATATGCTGCGGGTGTATCAAGAGTCAAGTTTGCTGGGCCCAGTCCCCAGGCTCCAAAATCAAGGGAACCAGGGGATGAAGGACAAGCGTAGGCCCACAAGTTATAATTAGCCATATAACTCTGGGATGAAGGAGCACAAGACACAGACTATATGATCAAGTTGTAGATTGAACTACCCGCTCTGCAGGCTGCATAGCCTTCAAGTGGACTATCACTGATGAATATATTGTCCTGCACTGGTGAGCTGAGTTACTGATTGTGTAGTTCAGGCATACTCAATAGCTATCTGACAATACCTAAGTATTCCATGTCCATCCATGCGTGTATAATTTGCAGCTTAGCTCAATTCATCATAGCATGGATATTATAGATCCATGATCATAGTACTGAGCATACTAAAAATCTATCATTATACATAGCATGCCAAACTATATATGCTTACATAGAAATCAGGCCAATCATTCTTATCTGTCTTACCAAGTACTATTGAGCAACAGCAGCCATGCAGCTATAAAGCTGCCTCCAGTCTGGCAGAGCAGCAAACATGGATTCTAGATAACGCACACCGAATCAATGGGCGTGGCCTCGAAGCTAACATGCGGCTAGAGACAGGAACGTTGCCACTGACCTATGAACCCTAAATGATATTCATTGCCTAAAACGTCATCCTGCGTTTGCATTAATTTTTTGACAACCTTCCTGTGGCTAGTTATGTTACAGTTCAAGAACTAGAAACAGGAAGGTTGCCATTGACCTTTAACCTTAGCCCGGCAATTTGATTCAAAAGCGCGCTAAACTTATACCACGTGTACTAGTAGTACCCCACTGGTAAACATGAAGAAATCATTGCAGTTGTCCAAGACTAAGTCCAAGCAAAACAGACCTCAGTCAATTCTTCGTGGACCTTCAGTGTATGCATTTGACTGTATGCATTTACCATCAGGGATAGCCAATATTCGTAAAAGTTGCTACGTCAATAGCATCCTCCAATGTGTTCTGAACATCACTACACTAAATCGGTTGTGCCATGCAGTAGTCGCCTGTCATTCAACCAATAGTTGTGCTCAATGTATTAAACAAACAGGTAAATCATCAGGTAATGTTGGCTGCATACAGTGTGCACTAGTATCATGATGGTGTGATCAGCAGACACAGTGATCCATCCCCATCTATAGGTTCATCATGTAGCACTTTTGCTATCAAAAGCATAATAGAGCAGTACAAGTATGGTCGCAAAATTCCAAAAGTAGTAGATCCATCTCCACTGATGAACCATCTTCAAGGTGAGTCTGTTTTTGAGTGTGATATAGGAAACTGCACAATTTAGCTCATGATCAGTGGAAAATTAAAATTACTTCTCATCAGATTTTTGCTCCAAATTGATCCCTGGAGAGCTACAAGATGCTCATGAATTTTACACCCAATTTATAGAGAATCTCTTACAGAGGATACCAGCAAGGTAATTTAAATTACAAAATACAAAATTGACAATAGTACAATTCGGTAACTAAACAATAAGAAGTCAATAACTAAAGATACTCAGCATAAAATTTAATATGATACATTTGCAGCAATGCTGAACACTTAATCAAGATGCTAAGCCTTTTCAAGAGACAAACAGGTTAACTATACCGAATAATCACTAAAATTTAATAACGGCCTTAATTATGGTGTTTGTATTTCTAACAAAACATAATTTACTGACAGTGTCCTGCAAAGAGTGTGGATTAGTGACATCTTCTCTCACAACACCCGAGCTTTGTGTACAGCTGTATGCATATGTGAGTAAAAGTAGGAAAAAAATAGTATAAATACATACATGTACTAAAATCGAACAAGTTCAGTCATAAAATTATTAAATACATGCCATTATAATTATAATATATAGGGAAATTATGGCTACAGTGTACAAGATTTGCTTACAGAGCTATTTCAAAGTGGTGAAACTGTCGTCAGCAATTGTAGTAGGTTCGTCAACATACATGCAAGTACTGTAAACTTTATAATGGAGATTTGCATAAAATGTACGTATTTCATACAATGTAAATGCATGTATAGTGCACCAATATATTTATATAGGTGCAACAGAGACACTGAGAAGATCATGAACCAGTTCATAGAGAATTCTCCGAGTGTACTTTGCATTAATGTGTGGAAACAAAGAGATGAGTGAGTGATTTAAACATTGTCATGTATGATGGATTGCTTATAATATTTTTTTTCTTTCTTTATATAGAAAAGGACTTCCTCAGATACAAATTCAGGTATTATATGCTCACGGCATGCCCCTGGTATCATGTACATGTATATGATTATAATAATGAAATTATTGCTTTCTATTCCATATAATGTATAAAGAGCCCTATAGTGACATGTAGTGACCAACAAGGAAACATATTTCGTTACAAGTTGGTAGGAGTGGTTGTGCACAAACCCGCTAGGAGTCCATTGGGTATACCTCACTACACAGCATTCATCAGATCTTCTATTGATGACATACAGTGGTTTTGTGCTAATGACTCCCAGGTATTATACACAAATACAGTTTTAATCAACATGCACATCAGTATATGTTTCACTATCTATAGGTTATACCGGTAAGCATTGCGACTGTTCTCCAACAAGATCCATACTTGTTGTTTTATGAGTTACAAAAAGGTATATATGTACATGTATGACATTGTACATGTGCATGCATGAATGTATACATATATTATACACGATGGTACATAACTTGTCACACCTAACATTCATTTAGATATTTCCCCAGCGTATCATCTTCAAATTAATTCTGGCATTGGAATTACAGGATCTAGTTGGCTTTCAGATGAGGTACATACTTTTAATATTGACTCATGCAAATACAAATTTATTATTAAATTAATATGTTTTAAACAAACGTCGCCATAAAGGTCATAAATACGTACATGCTACTGATTCAAAAAGAGGCAAAAAAGTGTAACAAGAACATTCAACCATTTACTTCATACTTCTTGCCAAAATTCACTCAACATGGATATCAAAGTATTGCTAGTTGGATAAAGAAGGTATTATAATGTTTACATAACAATAACACCACCACAAAAGGCTACAATTTTACAGGTGGATTTGTTACAACAGCAGTTACTACTCTTCCCAATAAATGATAATGGAAATCATTGGACATTGATGGTAGACAAACATACATTTACATGGATGCTGATTATTATTACACATGGATTATACTATATAATTATACAGGTTGTGAACTTGAAAGAGAAACAAGCTGAATATTTTGATTCATTGCTTCAAGACAAACCCAAATACTGGATACAAGTGAAGTAAGTTTGTCTATAATCACAGCATAAATAAATGTTGATGAAACCTGTGAGGCACTAGTCTTTTAAATTAAGTACGTAATTGTATATGCAGGACTTTTTTGGATCAATACAGTGACCAAACAGGGCAAAACCATTTAGACTGGGAAAACTGGCAGGTTATTATGAGAAAGGTACATGTACAAGATTCTTGATGTCTACTAATGCGAGACAATATTATTTATAAATGAATTTCAAAATGCTATACTACAATTATATACATATGTATATACACAACTTTGTGCTTGCAGGACATTCCTCAACAGACCAACACCATTGATTGTGGTGTGTTTGTGTGTCAGGTATATTGAAATGCTTCAAAGTTGCAATTATCTAACTTAATACATAACCTTACAGTATGCACTGCATTACACTCTGGATCAAGCTCAGAGTTTTGAACAGGTACAGTCTATATGCATGCAAAACATGAACCACACAGTGACATGCATAACACATAATTACATGTACCTATATATCCACAGAAACACATGGGTATCTACCGTAAAATAATGCTTGAGGAACTACTTAATGGTTCACTGCTGTAAGTAACTTAAATATAAAAGCACAATGATTGACATGCATGCAAAAACTGGTTTGGAAATAAACATTTTGATTTCATTTAACAGTGCTCAGAATAAGAGGGAAAAGTTTTTGGAAGGTTGGAACAAAAAGGAAGAAGACACTTATTATGATTCAAGTATATTCCTAGAGCCAACCACTGCTAGATCTCTTCATAAACCACTCACACGATTGCCACAAAGGGCTTTACTGCTTCACTCTGATGTGATACCAATGGATCAATCACCCTCACTATCAATCCCTCCTGGATTTCAACCAACATCAGACCCTCCAGCAGACTCTTCTCCTCCTTCAGACCCTCGTCCGCCCCCATCAGACTCTCATCAGGCTCCATCAGACCCTTGTCCGCCTCCATCAGATTCTCATCCGCCTCCATCAGACCCTCGTCAACCTCCATTAGACCCTCATCCGCCTCCATCAGACCCTCGTCGACCTCCATTGGACCCTCATCTGCCTCCATCAGACTCTCGTCCACCTCCATCAGACCCTCATCTGCCTCCATCAGACTCTCGTCCACCTCCATCAGACTCTCATCTGCCTCCATCAGACTCTCGTCTACCTCCATCAGACCCTCATCTGCCTCCATCAGACCCTAGTCCAACTGACTCAGCTAATTCTCCAATTGTAAAAGGTTTTACGTGCAATTTATGCACAAAGGTATATAGCCATAGAGCAAGCCTCTTCAAACACATGAAGAAAAATCATTCTGAGGCCAAAGGAACACTGAGTGGTAATATTAAATGCAAAGAAATTAACTGTAGTTTTAGTTGCAGGTATATTCATGAGCTACGAGCCCATTTGATGAATGGCCATTCAATGAAAATGGAGTGTAGTACAAAGGAATTTGGAACTATTACAGGTGAGTTTATTCATAGCAACTTAGCACGAATTACTGAAATTCTAAACCGTTATTCCATGCATCTATTACATGTATCACAGATTTTCACTCATGGAAGGAAGACTTTGAACGAATATCTCATTCTTCCTTCATTCAAAGCACTGGAGAGAAGTGTGCTTCTGAAAGCAACACCATTTATTATTACTGTAATAGAAGTGGCACTTTTACAAGTAAAAATGGAGGTAAACGTCATCTAAAATGTCAAGGTAGTGCAAAACTTAACAACTATTGTACTGCAGCACTAAAAGTCACTAAAAAGAAGTTAGATGGCACTATCGTAGTTCAGGTTTACCACACACATTATGGTCATGAGACCTCATTAGGTCATATCCGGGTTCAACACACAGATCGTTTAGCTATTGCAAGTAAACTGTCTCAAGGTGTCAGTTTTCAACGCATTCTTGATGACATAAGGGACTCTGTTGGAACTAGTTTTGAACGCATTCATCTATTAACACGTAAAGACATAGCAAACATTGAAAGAACCTTTGGATTAAAAGGTATACAAAAACACAAGGATGATGCAACTAGTGTCAAGGCCTGGGTAGAAGAAATGAAAACCAGAGCTGACAATCCAGTTTTACTTTACAAAGAACAGGGGTGTACACTACCAGACACAGAGTGTCAGAACTTAGACAAGAGTGATTTTGTTTTAGTTCTACAAACACCACTTCAGGCTGAAATGATGAAGATGTTTGGCCCTGATCGACTTGTTTGTGTTGATGGTACACATGGTACAAATGCATGGATATGATTTTAATCTTATAACAGTCATGGTGATTGATGAATATGGAGAAGGCTTACCCATAGCTTGGTGTCTATCAAATAGGGAAGACCAATTATTATTAATGAACTTTTTCAATGCACTATACAGAAGAGTAGGAAAGATTCAACCTAAATGGTTCATGTCGGACTTAGCAGAACAATACTACAATGCATGGGTTTGTGTATTCGGACATTCAGCAACAAAACTTGTATGCGTATGGCATTTGGACAAGGCTTGGAGAGAGAACCTAAAACAAATCAAAGACAAAGATTTACAGGCTTCAGTATACCATAATTTACGGTTATTACTTGAGGAAACAGATATTGAGACATTTGAGACGCTACTACAAAAAACAATTGAACAACTTTCATCATCAACACAAACTGCTAACTTTGCTAAGTACTTTTTGACAAACTATGGCCACTGTAAGACCCAGTGGGCAGCTTGCTATCGAAAAGAAGCACTAGTAAATACTAACATGTATGTGGAGGCCTTTCATCGTGTGCTCAAGTACATTTATTTGAAGGGAAAAGTTAACAAAAGAGTGGATAAATGTATTCACATGCTACTAAAGCTTGCTCGGGACAAGGGTTTTGAGAGACTTGTCAAAATTGAGAAGGGGAAACAAAGTGACCGGATTACAAAAATCATTAAAAGACACAATTCAAGTCTAAAGCTATCATTCTCATCAATCACACATGACGTACAACATGAAACATGGATTGTATCTGGCGAGACAAATACATATCACGTAACTATTGCTACCACCAAATGTCCTCACTCTTGCTCTCTTCGTTGTCCTGACTGTAACATTTGTATCCACAGCTTGAATTGTAATTGCCCTGATTCACTAATTCATGCCACAATCTGTAAGCACATGCACTTGGTTGCAAGATATTGGAAGAATGAGCCTCAACTTGATCCAGCTATTGATACATCAAGTACAATGTGGGACTATTCACAAGAAAAAGAAGTATTGCTACAAAACCTAAAGCATGAAGTTCAAGTTGACGATGTAAGCCATTTAAAACAAATGTTACAAAAACAATTACTAGCAATATCAAGTGAGATCAGTGAACTCAATAACAAAGAACTACTGTACACAATCAAGGGCCATTTGAATTCTGCTACTAACATTATTCAAGTCCACAAACTGAGATTAGAAGACAGTGAGCCTATTAAATTCCCTTTGAAACAAGAAATGCCATCAAATAAATGTATACCAAAGCAGAGACCATTTTTTTCTACGAAGAGGAAGCGGGCTACTGCAGTACGCATAGCCAAGCCAACAGTTAAGGAAAAGAATGATGTCATGACAGCTTTAATCAACAACACATCTCTATATGTTCATCCTAAACCTAAGACTACACCTGTGGTTGGCGAATTAATCAGCTTGAAACCAATCCAACAGAGTATGCTTAGTAAGTTGTTTAGTTTACAGAATCATACAGCTATACATGCACATGCGTGTACAAAGTCAATGACTGACAATTACTTACATAATGTTGATAGGGTATCTGCTATTTCTAAGTACACAAGAGGGTATTGAACGTTTAGTCAAGAGCAACACACTGATCCAAAAGCAAGACTTGCTTCCCCACTTCAGCGAGGAGATAATCAATACAAATATTTCTGATTTTCTGTCTCTTCAAAGATATTTTGAACAACAGACATGGGATGAAGTAGTCAGAAAAGGTACATAACTGTTATACCTATAATTTATAATCTATAATGGCTGATACCTGTCTTTAATACATAGTCAACATACTCAAGACTCAGTGGGAATGCCAGTTGTGCTCAATAATTACTACCAAGCTAAACATGATAGCTTGTGACAACTGTGATATGTGGTTTCATTGGTAAGCTTTGTATATGGACTCCTTAGTGTTGTAACTATTAAATACTGTATCACAACAGACACTGTACTCACTCATGGCCACCTTTGATACTGAATTTGAGCCTCCTCTCTTGTATAGGTCTTGTGTTGCAGTCGTTCAACAGCCTGTCACTGAGGAACAATGGTTTTGTGACAGTTGCACCAAGAAAACACGGCTCAATAGTTGACAATTTGGGTCCCATCATGGGATGTAGTACGTACGAACGTAGCAGCATTGCATTGTTTATAATACAACATGTTAACACCTACTTGAACTTGAACGAAAATGAGGACGTACACGTGTCTGCGCACGTGCACATAGATCTATAGGGTCAAAGGTCAATGGCAACGTTCCTGTCTCTAGCCGCATGTAACTGTGGGCGTGGTTTATGCACACACCATGGACAGCAAGGGTGAAGTTGTGAGTCGTCTTTGTGACATCCTCCATGAGGCCAAGTCCACGGGGCTATCTCAGCAAGAACTCCAGAAAAACCTCCAGAAAGTAGGACTGAGATCTGAGGAGAAGACAGAAGAGAGAGGCCCTGCTGAGCCTAGTGTATACAAGACTGGTTGCAGCTTGCTAAACTGTCTGATATTCAAGGTGTATCCACTGGTTTTTCTTCTCTCTCTCTTTGCTTATCCCTTGTTCAAACTCTTGATTGGCAGTCCTTGCCTCATATCTGAAGTGACTCCCCTCGGTGAGGCTGTTATTCCCTTTGTTGACTGCAACATATGTGAAGATGTAACCGAGATCCCACGTTTAGCAAACTTATCAAGAGAAGAGTTTGTACGCAAGTATGCCTACACATCCAAGCCAGTTCTTGTGGAGGGTGCTGCATTAGACTGGCCGGCTTTGGAGGTGTACTCCTACGACTACTTCAAGGATCTCTACCTCAACACCCCTGGTGCTCTAGATGATGACATGATACAGGGCCAGTTCTTCTCTTACAGCTCCAACATCAGAGACCTCAAGGAGCTCTTTGAGCTGCCCAGTGAGGTGGCTGCCATGACAGAAGACAGGTGGTACATTGGATGGTGAGTTTCAGATATTGACTACATGTAGATTGTGATTACTATGACATTAGGTGATTAGGTTAACTGACCTAATTGTTTACAGTTACATTCTAGTTGCATATCCACTGCCCTTCACAGGAGTACATCTGATCCTAACATTGGTGCCCAGCTTCGTGAGCATATCTCCTCCCCGTACTTCATTCCACCTGGCCACAGTCACATGGAGCTGGCATGGATCTTCATGGGAGCACCAGGGCCAGGGGCTAGTATACATGTGAGTTACAGCTTAATTCCCATGTGTAAATAAAGAACTTTTTAAAACTTCATGATACAGAAACTATGCTGTATTCCCATACGTGACGTTTCATTGTAGACTAATCAATGTATGTAGAGAGAATGTGAAGTCTCGTCATAGATATTGCCTCGTACATGTACAGCATAGCATGCTCCTAAACCATGCCTTTCTCACTTACTCACTTTCTTATAGTGGGTACAAGTGCAAAAGTTCTGAATGAAAAGAAAGGTTTTCTCCATGGTCGTCTTCCTTTAGTGTTAGCCTCACTGTATAGGTGACCTCATAAGATGGGTTGTACAGTCATCATTGACATCAATCCCCCCATGTGTCCAATACTTTCACAGGTTGACATGGTTGAGCTGTCATCATGGCAAGCCCAGTTGTCTGGAAGCAAGACGTGGACTTTGACCCCTCCTCCAGAATGTGAGCATGTCTGCCAGGTTGTTAATGTGACACTAAACAGAGGAGATGTCAGTAAGTCATGAGCATCAAGACTTGTCAAACTTCCATTGATGCAATGTTTTGTAATCCCTGTAGTTGTTGTGGACACTAATAAGTGGTACCATCAAACCTACATCCACCCTGGGAACATCAGCATTACCATTGGCTCAGAATTCCATTGACTCCTGTTTTGTTTTATGATCTTACTAACTGCATTCTGTGTTATAAATGTATGTCCCTATAAATTATAGCCGGTTTCTTGTATCAAATGTTCATTGTGTATGTGTGCTGATTGGTATACATGTACTTCATTAATTTTTCTTTACAGAAATACAATGTCATGCTAATATTTTGTGTGGTGAACATGCAGATACCCAACTTATCTTCTGACTCACAGTTAGCCTCGTTCCCAGGCTCCTCCCTCGCGAATATATCCTACGAAAATATTCGCGAGGGAGGAGCCTGGGAACGAGGCTAACTCACAGTAATTTAATTGAGGTTGTCTGGACAGCATTCATGAAGTATCAAAAAGATGTAACCAAGCAAACAAACATAAGTGATAATGATAATAAATTATTGCAACTATAGGATGAATCCATGATATGTGCATGAAGTGTGGGGAAAAAAAACAAAACAAAACCTCATTGAACATGTGAGCTAGCTATATATAGGTCCTTTAAAGTTCAAACTCTCATCAGGAACAATGGACATAAGAAGGGTCAAGGTTCATTCACTATCCCAGCCAAAGTTTTGGTGAGTTAATAAATAAAAGTTTTCATTATGAGGTTGGAAGTATTTCTTCAACTTGGCCCTGGCAGTGTCAGTGAGATGTGGGTGCTGCCTTCCCTTGCCCTCCCCTAAACAATATGGAACATCATCTCTTTTCTTACTAGATTTCTTCCAACAATAAAACCCCTTGGTTTCGTTGAAATAGAACATGTCCTCCTGAAAAAAATTCCTTACCTCTAGGAACTTTTCAGCCTTTTGTAGTTCTATTACTGGGTTGCTGATGAGTGTATCACCATTTAACACTAGAATCTGATCCACACTGAAATATTTCAACCACTGCTGGAAATACTTGTCATAGAGACTGTGAAGAATTGCATTGTAGTCTTCATTCACTGCACCAGTAACAGAATTGAATGCAAGGCGTTCGAATGCTTCACCAGATATACTACTGCTATCACTGTGTCTACCATTGATCTGTATGAAGTCAGACACGGCTCTATCGATGGGATTCCTTACGATCAGCAAAAGCTTTACATGACGAGAAAATGTTTTGATTCTCATGGGCACAGCCTCAGTGGTGAAGTAGCTGGGGGACTTCTCGATGGTGATCTGTCCTCCTTTGGTGCACGGCATCTTTTCAATGTACCACTGTATCCCTTTCTCAAAGTTCTCATCTCGATCAAAGAAGTGTACTTCTCCTACAGCTGCAAATATGTCTGGATGTGTCTTAAGCATGTTGATCAATGCTCTGGTGCCTGCTTTACGTACACCAATAATGATTGCCTGAGGGAACTGACGTCGTGTGCCACGATGACAGCTGGAGTCCTCGATCACCATCTTCGTGTCAGTATTGTCTCTTTGTTCAAAATTCACTGACGGACATGTACACAAGTCTGTCCTGCTCTCCTGACTAGTGGAATCATTGCATACAAGAGTTGATTGTTGTTGAGAGAGAGTTAGGTAAAGGATGATACACACCAACAGGATTATGATACCAACCAGTGTCTTCTTGCTGCCAAGGATGCTGAGGAGCCCCATGGAAAGCTGATTTGCTAGTGAGAAATGAACAACTGATCAATTCACACAGTCTGTGTAGTTTAATAGATATAAACATAGTAATATCTATGATTATTAATATCTATGGTTAGTAGTAAAATAGCCATGGTAAAAGACAGAGTATAAACTGGCGAGTTTATCAAAACAGGGTCTTACTTGAGGTATGTGTTCCCCCCATAGTAGAGCATCAACATCCCGACTCCTCAACGAGTTCAAAAGTCAAAGCAAAGTGAGTGGTGACACGTGTAGTAGCCACGCCCACTACAAATTTGACCGCACCCATTAATCATATTTAGAGGGCGTTGCCTGCATACGTGTTCATCTCCCAGCCTACTGTAAACAAGGAGAGCTGCTATTGTTGTTACACCTGCATACATTGAGGAAAATCTTTTAGGACATAGTAAGTCTAATACAATGTAAATGATGTAAGCTTCAATGCTGATCAATTGTCATGATTGTATTATCATAGCAGCAAATTGTGGTATGATCATCATTGCCTGCTTGATTCAATAGATATTATGAGTTTTGCATCATTACGTCGTGTGCTGAGATCAGCTAGGAAGGGTCTCTGTTCCACATGTGCTAAAGCACGGTACCCTCAACTTGAAGCAGCAGGAGCCGGCCATGTTGGTTGTCTCATCTACACTTTCGATTCCCTTGGCCAGCTCGTGAAGGATGACCACAATGTCACTGCCATGCATGTGGCAGCTAGGAAGAATCAGATCTCCATTCTTATCTATATCATTGAGAATGATCTGCTGGATGGAGTTCCACGAGCTGATAACGGTGCTACACCTGCCCACGATGCTGCTGGAACTGGGCACATTGATTGCTTGCGCTACATTCTCAGCCACACAAAAGCAAGTGCTAGTGATGTCGACAAGAATAATGCCACACCACTTCATTGGGCTGTACAATCTGGGCATCTCAAGATTGTGCAATGGCTTGTTGTCGAAGCAAAAGCATCTATCGATTGTGTGGCCAAGAATGGAATCACGCCGTTCCACATTGCTGCTTCTAGGAACTATCTCGACATCCTGAAGTGGCTGACCCATCATGCTTATCGTACTCACAATAAGCCAAGGAAATTGATCAATGCCAAGGATAAGAATGGTGCCACACCTCTCTATCATTCTGCAAATGCTGGCCACATTGAGGTCATCAAGTGGCTGGCAGAAAAGGGTGGCGGAGATCCCACAATTTTCTCAACTCAAGGCCTGGCCCCTCTCCATGCAGCCACCAGTTACGGTCATTTGAAAGCTGTCCAGTACCTCTTCCAGTTTGGATCAGCTACTGCACCTGGTGGTCTTCGTACAACTGAAGGAGCATGTTCTCTACACTTTGCTGCAGCTGAAGGTATGACATGTATATTATTTCTAGTTAGTCAGATATATTTTTTACAGTGACACCATCCAATTAAAATGAAGCAATTGTCCCTGGCTTATATCTCTTGCTTTTTTGAAATTGAAAAATGTTTGTGTTAGCAAGGACAAGGAGTGAAGCTAGCGTCTGTGCATTGATATTATACACTACGTATAATATCCATGGTCTGTGGTATCACTTTTTGATGGATAATAATGTTATTTTTTGTTACACTTTGTTGTATGTAGGACACTCAGATGTTCTCAAATGGTTACTAGAAAGGCCAGAATGTTCTGGGAATGAAAGAGACTACTACCAGAGTACACCAATGCATGATGCAGCTGAGAATGGTCGCACCAAGTAAGACCAAAGGACTGGCAATTACTGTTGAGTTTACATAGTAATGCAATTCTATATCCTTCTGACTACACAGTATAGTGAAGCAGCTCTGTGACCATGGTGCTGACTTCAGTCTCACTGACGTGGAAGGCAACACTCCACGTGATCTGGCAGACAAGAATGGACAGACTAAGTGTTCAAAGTACCTCACACAAGTTATGAAGCAAAAAGATCCCAAAGCAAAAAGGCGGCTATCAAGCGTGAGTATATCCATAATGCAGATACCTATATGACATTAAGTAATTATGAGGAGTTAAACATATCGATCCTTCAAATATAAATCAGTTGTCTGATACAAATGCTGACTCATGATAGACACAAACATACACACACAGCCTGACTCACAGCAGCCCCGCAGAGGTCTGTCGAGAAACAAACGCAATCAAGCTGAGATGATTGACAGTTTCAAGGATGCTCCTCCCCATAAGGTGAGTACATATGCCATAACTCAATGTTTAATCTTTGTATTGACACTGCGTGAGTGGGATTGATGTAAAGCTCAACTTCCTGTGGAAGTTTTACATGCAAACAAGAATAAACACAAATATGAATATTGGTATTGTATTCATCAAGAACCACGTAGGCATAGCTTTAAAATCATTAATTTGACCAGTGTGAGGAATGGCTGGAATGTACTGAGTGTCTGCCTATAGCATGAATATATGATTATTATAATGAGATGCTCGAATTACATCATGAATAGATAGCTTGGGAAGTGGAATTGGTGTCACCTGTGGTTGGCTCCATACATACATACATGCACAGCTTCCGGTGAATGTCTTTGAAGGAGATGATGAAGATGATGATGACATGATGAATGCTCACAATGACACATGGGCGGTAAGTTTAACTCCCACTCTCTTGAGTGCACTACTGACAATGCAAATCAAACAGACACTCAGAGATCTAATGGGAGATGATGAAGTACAAGAACTGGACACACCATTCTCACCTGCGACGGGGACACACACGACTGCTGAGACCAAGAGAAGGAAACTAGAGGAGGACATGAGGAAGGAGGCAGCTGAGAGGAAGAGGAGGAGAGACCAACTCCTGCAAAAAGAAGAGGAGTACGAAAGGGTAAATTGTTGAATCACCCTACGCTATCACAAACACTGAATATATTAATTTAATTCAAATTGTAGGAAATTCGAGATCGATTATTGGCTGAGGAACAGCAATCAAAGACTCAGACATACTATGGTAGGAACCAGACTGTGGAGTCTAGTAGGAAAAAGACAACTCCAACCTCTGTAGCAGATACAAGACGGCTATCACTGCCGGCCAAAGTTTCAGTAAGAATTCACAAACTGAGCATAATTATTTATTAAGAGTTTCACAATTCTTTGCAGGATAATTCACTGGCTGCCAGTGGTATTGTTGAGAAGCGTATGAAAGAATTTGAATCAAAGTAAGAATTAAACTTTATAGTATACTAATACCAGTTATACTTGCAATGCTACTAACTGTAGGAAAGGATTTTTCTCCTCTCTATTTCGATCCCGCTCAAAGACAGCCCCTGCTACCAATCCAAAAAAGCCCTTAATTCACTCTCAGAGTTGGGACTCTGGTCTTGGGGTAGCCTCTAACCCTTACGATCACTACCTCGATGAAGAGAGTGTGGATTTCATTGCCGATGAGATCGAGCTACCAGAACCACCTCCTCTGCCATCAGTGGAGTACCTGCTGGGGAAACGACCAGTCAATTTACGAAAGAGAGCCAATCAATCACTCAAAGATGAAATCATGAAGAAAGCCGCTGCAATGGGAAATGAAATGGATGCTGCCGACTCTGATGATTCTGATGGTCAAGGCTCGGTCGGATCAATAGAGCGCAAACACCACCGAAGAAAAGGCTCCAAAAAGAAGAAGAAGAAAGGACGAGATGATAGTGCAGAAGACAACCATAAATGGACGTACAACAAGCATTTGATTCCCCACAGCAGCCCTCCAAGGGGAAGGAAGGCAGGCCTGGAAAGATATCCAACACCAATGCCAAGTCAGAATAGCTTGAAAATCACCCCATCTGAAAAAATCGCCATCACTCAAAAGCTTGACTTTGAAAGTGCCTTTGATGAATTGTCAAAGGATCTAGAAGCTCTAGCTGGATCACCATCCTCCCTCTCACCCATTGACTCTCCTTCACCAAAATCACCAATTTCTTCTGTTGAAGCATCTCCTATCCACAAGTCTGCAGTTGGTGTGAGTGGTTTCCTGAAACCTGTTAGACCAGCACCTACCCCTCCTAGTGCAAGCTCTAAACGTACGCGTGGTGGTCCAAAGCTTCAACCACACTTACGAAACAGGCAAAATGTCAACAATACTGCAGCAAACACCAATGTGCAACCAGCAGAGTCTGTATCTAAACCTACTAGGATATCACCTATTGCAAAAATAGCCAGCGGAAGAAATAAAGGAAAAACTGTCGTTCGTCCTGAAAAGGAAACACAACAATTTGCGAACATGCCAGCAAAATCACCAGCAGATTTCATGTCAAAGCTCAAACATGCCATAGCATCATCGCCGAAGCAACCACGAGTTACAAGACAAATGGGACATACAACTGATTCTCCTCCCACTTCAAATTCACCTACCATGGATGAAATAGAGCTACAGCTGAATGAGATGGCATCAGCACTCACCAATGCAGTCAATGACATGTCAAAACGACCACCTTCACCAGAGTTTGCAAGACGGAAGGGTGACGATTTGCCTGAGAGTGACACTGAAAGTAGTGACAGCAGCAGCTCTGAGAGTTCTTCATCCGACTCTGAGTCCAGTTCTGATGAATCCAGTGGTGATGAAAGTGAAATGAAGAGACCACTGACTCCAAGACGACCAATCATGGCTAGAAACATCGGGATGGCTGGAGGCCAGAAGGGAAGAGGGATGAGAATCAATCGCTATCGTCTTCTTGCTCGATTCCCAAAACTTCTCCGGAAGAGAATGGTACACCTTGAAACCATCAATGAACTTCCAGAGGAGAAAATCTATAGTGCAGTACGTTGACATCTTTGATTGCATCTTCACACGTGAATTCCCTGTACACTTTCTATGTTATTTTTCTCTTTAGTCAACACCCGAAGGAAGAGCTGACATATTTCATGCATTAAAGGTACAGAAGATATACATGAAAGCATGGAGGAGGTATATGCAGATCATGAAGAGTGCTGTAAGTTACATCCAACAGACATACTGCAAGTATGTTTGAAAAATACTTATATTCCTTACAGTATCGCAAGGCTGAGAAAAAAGCTCAAAGAAAGAGAAGAGGTACAATGATCGAGGTTGCACAGGCTCTTGTTGATCAATAATGTATTGTCATACTCCAATTAGATCTCATGGCCCGGGCATTCTATTCCTGGATTCAACTTCGCAACATGGCTGATGTTGAAAAGGTGGACCTTGATCGATCAAAGGTTTACTACAGACGACGGCTGACTAAGAAGGTCTTTGAAGCTTGGAAATCATCTGTGGTAAGTACTCTAGCATAATCTGACAGTACACAAACAATATAATGTCTATTGATTGTATTATACTATGTACACACATAGCATGGTGCTATGATGCCCATTGCAACATCAGCATCACTACAACTCATCTCAGCTGAGGAGGTTAGTTCAAGTGTTTCATGATTGTTGTATGATAGCATGAAAATTATTATAACATTCAATGAATCAATGATAACTGTGTATTTCACCATTTGGTTGCAGAAATATTTGAACTGGCTGAATGAACACCTTGTACCAGTCACTGGCAATGAAGTCAGTGATATCAACAAATCACTAGCTGACGGAGTACTTATTATCAAAGCTCTTTCTGTGAGTTGAATTCAATAACTATAACAACAATTGTGACCATTATGTTTGTTTTCTATGATTATTCAGCATGCATCAAAGACAAGCTCTCCTAAGTTTATCCATAAACCCAAAGTACAGTTGCATCATCAAGACAACTGGAAGACTGCACACGAGTACATGAAGAAACTTGGAATCAATGTGAAAGGAATTGAACCAGCAGGTATTACTTATATCACTTATGTTTTACACATACCAGCTTAACTCTATGTGTGCCTTTACACATAGATCTTGGGAATGTTCTGCCTGCTGCAATACACAATATGTTTAACAGCATCCTCAAGTGGCAAGAAAGCAAATAAAGCTTAACAGCTAGCTTCAAACTGAATAGTCAATAGTAATATTATTTGCACAATGTCATAGTCATGTAGCACAATAAAATAATTAAAAATATTATTTATTTTTGTTTACTATTTACTTGTAAGGTTTATATTTCTGGTCAGCATCATTCCTACATGCACAATATATATTCTATTTGGATCCATGATTGTCTAAAAAGAAACTCTAACTCTTAACTAACTGGATTTGTGCAATTCAAGCATCACTGGATAATGTAAATCAGGCCGATACTTGTCATCCTCCTTACTGAACTGAATATGCTTCTTCCAAACAACACAATCATATTCTTCAGTTTCTCTAACTTTGAAGAATTCTTTTGCCACTGAACAGAACTTATCAAGAGTACCACCTCTTCTAGGAGCAAACATCACCACACACCCACTTGGCTTCAACAGTTTCAAGATTACTTTCACCAGTTCTTGATGTAGGGTCTCAAAGAAGAGACAGTCTGCACAAATGATGTAATCAAACCTTCCATCATAAGGGGAGTCGTGCTCAGTGAAGGAGATATCCCAGAGCAAAACGTCAGCTGATACTGAAACACTCTTAAAGATGTGTTTGTTTGCTGAAACAATTGCTACAACATTTTCTATCGATGTACTGTTTCCATCTGTGAGTAGTAATTCTGATGGAAGACACGTGTTAGCTAACAGTATACCAGCAAGACCTGTCATCCCACACCCCAGCTCACATACGGCAGCATCTCTGAATAGCTCACTGTGTCTTAGACTGTAATAGGCTAGAACTTCCTCTGACGGCCATACACAGACATTGCCAGTATTATTGAAACCAATCATGGCTTCTAGTGAGGTAGATTCGGTGATGTATTTAATAATGGCTTGAGTTTTCGGCATGGGTTTCTGCTTTGTTGAGCAATGTTCAGGTTTATCTGATTCACAGCATGCAGAACTGTCGTCCACAGTCAAACTTATTGCACATTGATCTTTAGCAGTGCTTTGATAGGAATCACTAGTAAAGTGTTGTGTACTATACAGTTTCCACTCACTTGAGGGTTGATGTGAAGACACTGATATGGTGGAGGGAAGTTTATCATGGGGGAGTTGGGAAATATCAAATAGATTGAAACTGGAGAAGCTTCTCACACTAGCTTCAGTTGTAGCAGGTGATGTTCCAGTTGACTTACTACTAGCAGACAAGACAGCATTTCGGAGAATTTTCCACCTCTCTGAGGCAAGCTTCTTTGCCATTGCAATGACAAGAGTAGGCGTGGTCTCCAGCAGGGGCGCATTATTTAGAAATTTGAAGAAAAGAGAGCAGATCATGCAGATTCAGCAGATTTCACTTCTTCTACACAAGTCTGTGATTGACCGGGACTGAGGTGAGTATGAAGAAAACATTATTGTTATCAATAGTAACTGTACGCTCCACACCGGCTGGGAGTGCCTATTTGTTTCCTAGATGTGCAGTCCTACATATTGAAACGTATTATTTCATCATGTTCATTTTCGCCAGACTCAGCGTGTCGTTTAAGTATATCACTGCATGCTTTTTAGTCACATCATAACTTATATGACATTATAAGTATTGGATTACAGTTTATCTGCGTGCAATGTACATTTATCTTGTCCCTATGAATGATGTTAGGATATGCAGTTCAGTTGGTACAGTTTGCCAAGGTTAATAGTTCACCCGCTTTGGTCCTCACTATCATACTATAATACTGTATTATGTATGTTATCTTTAAGTCCTGGTTTGTACTTCAAGTTGGACTGAATGATTGTATTTATCTCTTCTTTTAGTGATGAAATGGATATACCCCAGAATACTAAAGAGGCTTTAAAGAAGTTAGAAGATCAGTTGACATGTGCTATCTGCCTTGAGTCCTACAAGGATCCCAAACTACTCCAGTGTTTCCATGTCTTCTGTGAGAAATGTCTTGTTCCACTTGTGCTCCAAGACCAACAGGGCCAACTCTCTGTACGCTGTCCTACCTGTCGTCAATCCACCCTCCTTCCAGCAGCCAGTGTGTCAGGCCTCCAATCAGCATTCCACATCCACCACCTGTTTGAGATCCAAGATGCCTTGGAGAAGAAAGATCCTAAAACAAAAGGTACTGTCCAAGTTGCTGAAGGCTCTGGAAACCCTTCTTCTTCAAGAAAGCCAAACTTCCACTGTCCCCTCCATGAAGAGAGAGAGCAGGAACTGTACTGTGAAACTTGTGAGGAATTGATATGCTTCCAGTGCACTCTTCGGCTACATACTGGCCACAGATATGACTTGGTGAGTGAATTGTTTGGTAAACATAAAGATGAGATCACAGCTTGTCTAAAGCCAGTTGAAACACAACTAGAGACTGTAAGTGAAGCATTGGAGCAGCTAGATGAACGCTGTGAGCAGATCACTGATCAGAGAGCGGCGGTTGAAGCCGACATCCATCAAACCTTTCAACGACTACACGAAGCACTTGACTTGAGGAGAACAGAACTCATTAGTGAATTGAATCTTGTGACACAGCAGAAGATGAAAGCCCTTGCAGCTCAGAGAGATGAAATTGAAACAGTTCAAGTCCAACTTAAGAGTTGTCTGGAGTTAGTGAGTGAGAGTCTCAGAATGGGAAGTCAAGTAGAAGTGATGGACATGAAGAAACCTGTGGTCTCCCAGATCAAGAAACTGACAGCTGACTTCAAACCAGACATACTGAATATCACACAGCTAGCAAGTATGAAGTTCAAAGCTGACAATTCTAAGCCTGTTCGTCAGTTTGGTAAGGTCTACTGTCAACAGGTTGCACCAGAGAAGTGCTATGTCAGCAGTAAAGGTATTCATAAAGCTAGGTTCAAAGAGGAAAACAACATTGACCTTCATATTATCAATGTCCATAGTAAACCATGTGTTGTTCCAGTCGGATCGGTTGAATGCAAGCTAATTTCAGACAACAGTGCTGAAGTAACAAAATGTCATACAAAACAAGTGGAAAATGATCAATACAAATTCAGCTACACACCCGTCACTCGAGGAAGACACTATCTACACATCAAAGTGGAGGGTGAAATATCAATGGAAGTCCATTCCCTGTAGTGGTGAAGATACCAGTTGAGAGACTGGGTATGCATTCTCCAATCAAGATCATTAGTGGACTATTTCAACCAAGTGGGGTCACAATCAACCACAGAGGAGAAATCATAGTAGCTGAAAGAGCTGGTTTTAATGTCTCCATTTTTGCTCCAAATGGAGAGAAATTGAAGTCATTTGGCTCCTTTTGGCATCCCCAAGATGTAGCAGTAGATGATGATGACAACATACTAGTGGCCGATTGTGGACATAATCGTATCCTGAAGTTTACTAGTGATGGACAGTTTGTGAAGAAAGTAGGAAGTCAAGGAAAAGGTCATTTGCAGTTCTCATCTCCTATCGGTATTGCTGTTCATCCTCACAACAAGAAGATATATGTGGTAGAGTGTGGTCGTCGTATTCAAATTCTAAATCCTGACCTTTCATTCTCAAGCACCTTTGGTTGCTATGGCAAAAAAGATGGTCAGTTTGAGTTTCCCTGGGGTATAACATTTGACAGCACTGGGAATGTGTATATAGCTGACAGTTGGGCCCATTGCATTAAAGTCTTCACAGCTGAAGGGACATATTTGAGGAAGTTTGGTGATGGTAAAGGTCAGCTGGACTTCCCTGCCTGTGTTGCCATTGACTCTGACAGCACAGTATATGTGACTGATTTCGAAAAATGTTGTGTTTTTGTTTTCACTTTAGAAGGCAAATATCTGGCATCATTTACCACACAGGAATCAGCAGGCCATTTGAATGGAATATCAGTGACTAAAGACGGGAAGACTTATATTTGTGATAGGAGTAGGTATCATGGATGTGTCTTTGTTTTGTAATCATTGCTAAGTTTGTCCTAATACCAACATTTAGTACTCTGAACCTGAACCATATACCTTTAAATTCAGTATGCATTCAGTTGCGGTGTAGCAAATGAGAATAGTACATAATAATATTAACAAAAGAATAAAATTAAAAGTCCAGATATAGAGCGTGTCCCAAGTGTCCCTCACCAGTTGGGTGGATCACTACAGAGTGCAGCCCTCCACTGGTGTGATGGTAGTAGGTCCCTGCATGCTCACCATGCTCAAACTGCATATCGCAATGGCTGTCTACCAGCTTCAAAGGAACCATTGATCCATGGCTATCCTGACTGTGAACCATTAGAGGTGGAGAGTATAGACCAGCCAGGTGGATGAGAGACTTGAGGCTAGGATGAGCTGATATCAACACCACCAAGGTATGAGGAGATGACCACCTAGAAGAACAGGGTGGAGGCAATCAACACAATACTACATACAGTATAAGTTACAGCACAAGCTAGGTTGTGTACATCACGCTGAAACTGAACTGAGTGATGAAATAACCCCCTACTATGGACCAATGCAGTTCCTAGGAATAGGGTATTGACATTGATCGACCCTTACACTAACCAGTATGAAGCTGTGATGCCTCCTCTATTGTTGTCCTCCCTAACTGAAGAATTAATTGGCTTAAATGACACAGCAGGAGAATGTAAAAACCATCTGAGGTAGCCCTCAAACACAGAGTCGCTGTTGATTCCCACAAGCTTATCACTCTCTCCAGGTAGTAAAGTCTGCTCAGTCATACGGAAAGGAATGAAAGTACCTACAGTCACACAAAAACAGTGAGGATATTAAAAGAAGGGACACACTGAAAATTATAAAATATTATTATAGCACAATCATGTAATTGTATACCATTGCCAAGAAACACTGGGTATTCATCCAAGGAGATGTTGAAGGTCTTGGTTGTGCCTCCCTTCAACACCTTGCTGTGGTCCCACCAGGAGGCCCAGTCATGACCAAGAGGGAAGCTTACTGAGATTGAGGATGAGTCATTGGCTACAATAGGGGCCACTAGAATGTCCTTGCCAAGGAGGTAGTTGTAGGTGGATGGAGAGAAGTCAGCTACCAACTGTGTGTGTGTGTGTGTGTGTGTGTGTGTGTGGTATGAGTGTGTGTGTGTAGGGTGGGGGGTTGCATGGTGCATGACATACTGACCTTTTCAATAAAGTTCTGGTGATCAGCAAGAGGGGTGATAGAGCTGCCTTTGTTCTCCATGGCTGATGACCCAGTGGTCAGCAGATAAGGAACCAACTGATAATGGATATCCACAAACCTAAATGAATAATGTCATCACCCAATAATCTTTACCTCCCATTATGCCATAGACAATCCTTATCTCACTTCTTATAGATGTTCAAAGTCTCGTTGGTGCTGTCAAACTTCCATGGCCGGTGTTCCTTGTTCCCTCCATTCTCCATGAGAGGAGAGAAGGCTCCTAGCTGAGACCATCGTATGAACAGCTCCTTTGTCCTTCCTAATGGACCAGAGCCTTGTCTGTACCCACCAATATCAGAGCCAAAGTTGGCATAACCTGGTCTCAGAAAAAATAGACATTGCTCTTAAGGTTAGTACAGAAATAAGTGAAAATAGTGGGTAATATCTGAATTTCAGCAAAGACTACTTTAATTTATTGCTTTTCAACAATTCACTGAATTAATCTGAGTGACTTGCCTGCCCAAGCTGACTGCAGGTAACTTTTGAGTGCACTCTGTAGGCCCTCAAATGTAGGGTCATCATCACCAACCCAACCTGAATACATCACATGCTTCGGACTAAATTCCAGGAATACAGGCCCAAACCTGTACAGTAATGATTGGCAGTATTATGTGTTCATCATACACATAACAACTAATATACCCATCACAAGGTCTTGACATGATAAGCCTGTCATCTCCTAGCTTCTCTCTGGTGTAGTCAAAGAAGTCTCCATAGTAAGCATCAGAGTACTCCTTCCTGGTGATGATTCCATGCTTGCCATGAGCCACTACGTCTTCCATGATGTAGGGATCAGTCCCATCACATTTCCACCCATCTATCTTCATATCTAGCACCTAACATTGACAGAAATGAGAAATAAGCTACTACCCCATTAATGCTACAACATTCACCTTATCCATCTGTTTGTGCCACCATTTCTTTGCATCATCATTGGAGTAGTCCAGTAGGCCACCCTTCCCATGCCACCATGAGAAGATAGACTGCTTGCCCACTACATCCCTGAACAAACAAAACAGCTGATGGTGCATTACTGTCCACTAGACGGCAGAGACTCATAGGACAAGAGATTACTTTATCAAGTATTCATTGTCATGAGCTTCCTTGAAGTTGGAGGAGTCAGTGTCCACCATTGATGTAGCCCACAGTATGATCCGAATGTTCTTGGAGTGGAAAAACTCTACCTGGGTTATGAAAACCACGAATAGTGTTATGAAGAGAACAGTTTTCATATTGAGAGTTTTGCATCAAAACTAGACTTAAAAGTATGTTAACTTGACAATAAACTAACCATTTTAGTTGCATTAGGATACTTCTTAGTGTCAAACTCAAAGTTGTTGAATCCAGTTGACCAACCAGAGTCTATGTCCACTGCACCAACCTACGTAACAGATCATATAAGTTGGTCTATTTTGTGTGCAAACAATAATACCATATAGCTGGCTGGGACAATGACTGTCAGCTATCCAGCATTTCAAAATCACTACCCAACCATATTATTAGCATTTTAAAAGATTACAATAATGTTGTTTACCTACCTTAACACCATGAGCAAGATAATCATCAGCATACTGCATCATAGAATCTTGGTTGGCTCTATCATTGGATAACCACACCCTACATTGGATGTACAAGCATAGGTTCATGTGCTTGTATGCTTGTCATATGCAGTCACTGCATATTAAACTTGTACTATGGGTCAGTGCAATAAATCTTTGCAGATGCTTTCTACAACAATTTGCGGAACTCATGCATAGCATGAAGCTAACTACACCAAGAGTCTAGATCTCCTGCTTGTAAATATAACAATAATAATAATAATACTGTTACCAGTGATAATGGGCCCATTCAGCATAGGATGCTCGAGGTAGGGATGATGGGGGTACAATGTACTGCAGCTGCTGCTCTCCTCCATGAGCCACAGCCCATCCCATGCAGATCATGAACAACACTGTGGAGCAGGAGCACTACAGAATCCATATGCATTCATGATAAACTTATAGACATTTCTAGTTCATACCAATTACTGTTTCCCTCATGGTAGAGTGTGCTGAACAAAAGCTTTGGCACTAACAGATACATGTGACCTCTCCCAGCAACTTTAAATTTGTGGAACGATCGACCCTTTACCATGCTTTATCCTTCAGAAGTTACAGAACTATGATTGCAGTGCTGATTGAGAGTGCTTGTAGACTACATGACATGCTGTGATTCGACATGAAAACACCTTTTTTTTCAATACCTGACATAAATACTGCTTTCAATCCATAAACAACTCTATCACACAAGCATGCTGACTAGGTAATACGTACAACAACACATGTCCAGTGCTACATATAGATCTAATGGTACTTGTGCCAGTTCTGTGGTTAATCCCTGCCTAGGTACCACTCATGGTTTCTTGTGTCTGTCGCAATTTTCTTCCGAAGCTCAGGCTTATCTTCAAGATAGTCATCAATCTAAAAATAATATATAAAACATCATTTGCAATCATGTCAAATTTGGCACATAAATACATACCGTCATCTCCTCAAGTGGTTTCTGAGCTTTGATCTTGTCCAACTGGACATTTTAAAATACAACAACAAATTATTAAAAAAAGCTAAGATTTGGAGAAATGGATGTACCTCTTGTGTTAGACTTTGAGCTCGTATCTTTGCTTTTTGCACCACCTGCTGGCATTGCTGCTCCTGAGAACCAACAACAATAATCATAGTGATAAGGATAATACACCAATAACATTTGCACACATAATACCAATTTCACATGATATTATCTTACAATGTTCTTCTGTTTCTCCTCCAGAAGGGATGTCGTGGTGTCTTTTGGATAAGGAACAGATAATGAATCGTATTGCTTCTGAAACTTGTCAACAAGATCTGGTTTGGCAATGTTACGTCGATAGTAGTCCCAGTCTATTGCTTCAGGCTTTTCAGGAAGAGATGCAAGACTAGAGGGAATGAACAATTTCTATATAAAGCACACCATAATTATTATGTGCTTGGAGAAATCGGTAGCTACAAAAACTGGACTGTAAACAGTCAATTCAACGGAATTATCACAAATCATTTCCAATAAAGTTCTCAACTTTCAGCAATAAACCATCCTCACGCTCCACAAACTGCCCACAACAGATATGTTTATTCCTCCATATTTACCTTGCTCTGTACGATTCGTAACGGGCCCTGAAGGCACTAAAATCTCCCTTGGCTTCTTCGGGAACCCTAGAAGCAAGCTTTACCCAGTCAAAGACCTTTTGGCCTACTCTCCTGCCACTCATCTCTTCTCTTGTCAACAGTGACCTTTGCTACTCCGTTGACCTCCGTGTACTTTCCGTATAACACAATCACGTATCCGTGTGGTGTGCAGTGGAAGTAGTACCTGGTTGTTTTTCTACACATCTCTCTTGGTACCAGGAGAGCTAAAGCAATGGCTACATCACTGAAAGAAAAGGTATTCATTCTAATTCTTGTTTCTCTTGTTGCATTTTCAATTTATGCTGTGCTTTACCATAGATTTTAGTTCTAACACTAAGCTCTACAGTTCAATTTTCTTATGTGACAGTGTATTAAGTGAGATATATCCTCTACATGTCTGCATGTGAAGGAGAGATAGCAGTCCTGTTCCTTTAGATACACTTTACCTACATGTGTTGATGAACTGTATCAGCAAGCTAAGGTTTATTTCTGTTCACCCATAATTGTGTGAGCATTCATGCAGTGTACATGAACATGAAAAAGCTGGTGTCAATTTGTGTAAAGCAAGGCTAGCTTATTTATTGCTACAAGCCTACTGTTTTATCAATGTGTATCAAATAAATGTAAGTTAATACAGAACTTCAACTATTCCCACAGACACTGAATGATGGCAGTAATGGTTCTCCTCAACCACCACGAAAGAACAGGGAAGAGTTCAGTTTTGACAAGATCATTGGAGAGGGCTCATATTCCACGGTGAGGTGTCATCAGTAGAGTTGGTAGCCATCAAGGCATGTTTAGCTACTGTATATTGCATACCTTGTGCTTGTTGTGGTCGTGGATATCGAGTGACATGCATGCATGGAGTGAGTAGAGCTGTGTGTGTTGAGAGTTGTACATACCTTTCCAGTAGTTAGCGAAACAAAGTAGCTCTAATTTTTAATGTCTCTTTAATTTGCAAGAATGGTAGGATTGTATCAGGTGCCTTCTAATGTCATAGTGGTGTGTGTCTGTGTGATTGCCTTTCTACAGGTTGTTCTTGTCACTGAAAAGGCAACAAAGAAACAGTATGCAAGTAAGTGCACTCAGTGTTGTTGACATGTCCAATGGCACAGTATCCTCTGCTACTGTAGAGTAGCATTGTTAGCCACTCTCAGTATTTCAGTAGCCTCACTCCCAGGCTCTTTCCTTACCAATATTTCCTTTGAAAGTGGCAAAGGAGGATATTAGACACAGAGTCTCACAAGGATTCTAACTCTTGTGTAGCCATCTGCATCCTGTCCAGTACACAGAGTGTCTCATATACATGTCAATGGCGTGTTGCATTTTCGAGTTATCACTACCAGTCTCCTAATGAGGAATACTGGTTGTGTTGACCCATCTTGAGCAGGCTGTGATTTGTTACACTCACTGGGTGTCATCTTGCAGCAGGAGGGAGCTACATAGCCGTTAATCCACTATTGTTGGTGTTGGGTTTCATTGTTTGTGCTTACATTGTTATTGTAGCTATTGACGTTGGAAATAGTACAGCTTCCCTGTTGACAAACTGCAGTGTCACTGCAGGGGATTGTGAATCTCCTTATGTATGAGGGGCATTTTTATGACAGGGCCACAATGTGTGCTCTGGGATTGTTGTGGTTGTAGGTACACATGATACACACATGCCAACATGACAGCCATTGCACCAACAATGGTAGATCAAGAGGTTATGTAGCTCCCTCCTGACTGCAAGATTCACTAACTTACACCACACCTATCTCATCCCATGCTCTCACACCTCTAGTGAAGATCTTGGACAAGAAGCACATCATTCGTGAGAAGAAGGTTCAGTATGTGAGTCGTGAGAAGGAAGTGCTCACTCGACTCAATCATCCTTTTTTTGTGAAACTTTACTTCACCTTTCAAGATAAGGACAATCTCTGTATCCATCCTGTTTACAAGCCAGCACTGTGTTCAAACAGTGTCTGTATGTATATGTAATTTAACATTCTCTTCCTTGTGCATGATATACTGTCTCTGTGTATTGGTTGAGTACTTGGAGTGTATTCTCTTCCTGAAGCCTTACCCACATTGCTCATTCATGGGTCATAGATCTCTGTTAGTATTCCTATATGCCTATTGCTTGGAGGTATGTGTGTGAATCATATTATAGAGTGGAAAAAACAACACAATTTTGTTTCATTTCTCATGTTGTGCCTGCAATTGTAAACATTGAAAGTGATTTTAGTAAGGCTTCAAAAACTCCACTGCCTACATGTAAATCATCAGTGACTTGTTGATCAATCACACTCTCCTAACATACTTCCCTAACTTCCAAACAAGACTTCGGCTTGAGTTTTGCCAAACGTGGAGAGCTCCTGGATTACTTGAGAAAGGTTAGGTTCCAAAATGTTCATACGTTCTGGTGCTGTATACCTAATCTATGTACTTCACTGCAAACTTTTGCCCATTCTACCTGTTTTTGTTTTTCATGTGTGTAGGTTGGATCTTTTGATGAAAATGCCACTCAGTTTTACGGCGGCGAAATAACAATAGCACTGGAGTACTTGCACAGTCAAGGCATCATTCACAGGTAGGGCAGTGTGCTGTATAATACTAGAGTGATCTCTTAAGTACTGAAACCACCACACCTAACACTCTAGGGACCTGAAGCCTGAGAATATTCTTCTTGATGATGACATGCACATTAAAATCACTGACTTTGGAACTGCAAAGATCATTACTGATGGAGACGGTAAGTGTTCTTTGTGTACATACATACCCTATTGAAGTACTATTGATGGAACATTTTAGAACACATGTAAGAGTGGCCACTCATCAAAGCCAAGGCTTTCTACTGTTTGTGCCTATTTGATTAGAACAATGGGTCTTTGCTTTTTCTACCTTGTATATAGTATAAGACACAACAGAAAACTGCTTACCTTTGACTTAAATAACCACATTTCTGTGTAGATTCTCCAAGTTTAAATCTTGTTTACAGTGTTTGAAGTTCACTTCCATGTGACTAATGGTACTCATATTTATTCTTCCTTTTTTTCCCTTTAGAACGAGCCAACTCCTTTGTGGGCACTGCTGAATATGTTTCACCAGAATTACTTCAAAACAAGGTTGCCTATAAGAGGTAAGGTCATATGTATTCCCTGTCTGTATAGTCATGTGGGTGACAGGCAAGTATTGCTCATTTTGACCCACCCAAGTCTGTAGTTTTCTGTCTGATATGGTCATATTATCTGGTGATATTTAATTATAGTAAAGAACGTGACTGCATTGAGGGATCCATGTAGTCTGATTTTATGTGTTTTCTCTTTTCTTGTAGTTCTGATCTTTGGGCCTTTGGTTGTATCATCTTTCAGCTGTTGGCAGGAAGACCACCATTTCATGCACCGTAAGTCCAGACTGGTGTTATGGAGATGTTGCAATGCTATTGTAGTGATGCTGTATGTTTTCCTATAACTTATTGTGTAGGAAATAGCATCAACAATGATTATGGTAGTACTTTGATAAGTGTGTTTTCCTTATGCATGATACCTAGTATTGTCTCTGATTTGCCATTGCCTCTAGGTTTCCTGAAGAGTGTAAGTTACTGATCAGTACTAGGGGAGGGAGTAATGGGGAAAATCTTAGCATTGTACATTTCCTGCTTGTGTAGCGATTCACTGATTGAGTTAGATGTGGTCATTTTCTGCCCTTATGTAGGAATGAGTATTTGTGTTTTCAGAAGATCACAAAATTAGACTATGAAATACCAGAGGCCTTTCCTGACAATGCCAGGGACCTTGTCACTAAACTACTGGTAGGTACTATACTTGTGTCTATTCTCTATGTTAATGCTATGGCACTGTTTCGTGAACTTGTTTGCACCCATGCCATGTGCAGCAGAAATTCTTATGCAGTCCTATTTTTCATAGTCTCTTAGTCATGGTATGGCTAGCCTGTTTCTGGTTTGTAGTGATCAATGTTCCATGAAAATACTACGATAATGCATACCAGGAAGTTTTCTACTGTATGTGATAATACCAGACTATGAGTTGCAATGACTTAAACTACGTGTGTGTTGGGAGTATTATATTTGTTGTCCGTTTTGGCCATTACAGATACTAGACCCCAGCAAACGACTTGGTTGTGATCAGATGGGGGGCTATGGTCCTCTCAAAGATCATCAGTTCTTCGAGGACATTGAGTGGGACACTCTACCTGAACAGACTCCACCTAAACTCATGCCCTACCTCCCATCCAGTACAAAGGGAGAACAAGGCTTGAGGAGTGAGATTAATGTGAGTTTTATTGGTCATGTGCACATTATATATCACAGACATTAATTTTACCCTTGTAGATTGGAGAAGGAGACCATGACTCTGACTTTGATGATAGGTTTTTACAGTGCTTTGGTTTAGGAGATTCTGATCAACAACGGGCTGCACAGCCAGTGGCCACTGATTCTGGTGAGCTCGACTCTTCTCAGAGAGAAACTCTTTTAGAGAAGCAAGCCAAAGAATCACCATGGTGAGTTGAAACATTGGCAAGCCACTATTCCATCATATATCATAAGCCAAGGGTAGTATGAGGAACATAGTTAAGACTAGAGTATGGTGTTTCCTAGTACTTAATGTGACAAGTAACAAAAACATTCCCAGTACGGTAGTTCTGGGTACACAGGAATGGTACGGATGGCCCATTAGCGCAATACAAATATTCACGTGAATAACTCTGAAAACTGAGTGCTTGCCACTAAAAGGCTTCTAAAGGTACAATTTAGCTCATTCTCTTTCCAACAAGCCTAACAACAAAGCCTAAGACCATCGCTAAAGTACCAAACTAAAATATGCCAAACCTGCAATTTTCACCATCTTTTTCTTCTTCTTCTTCTTCTATGTCGGCTCAAAGACCATTCACTTTTAGAAGCTGGTTCTTGAACAAATGAACTTAGTTTCTTTGTCTTCACCCGCTTTTGGTATCGGTTTTCCGTGTCTCTCGTTGGGTGGCTAGATACAAGGTGAAAAGCACCTTCTCTGTATGTCAGCCATTCATTTTTACGCTTATGCATAATTCATTAGCTTCTTGCAATTCAAGTTAACGACCCTTTTCCAGATGCAAGTGTGCGTTATTTGGAGTCCTAATTTTCGCTGCCTGCCTGCTATACCTGAAGATTTCTGGTTGTGCTGAGCTCTCTGTAATCTTTCATTCTTCAATATTTAGGAGGTGAATAGACAACTTTGTTACACTTATTTTGTTAGTTGTAATTGTAAGATGAGTGAAGGTAGAAATTTTGTTAGACAGCTACTGCTCCAGCTGCCTCCAATGCTAAGATGCTTCATTTTACTAATAGCATACTGGTTATATAAGCTATAACACTCATGCAGATATATAGTGTACAAGTAACTACCATAATATTATATATATATATATATACACACAAATGTGAATCATAGAATTATAAAAAAAATAGAACAAACAAGTAAAAAGAAACATTGGAAATGTACAATGAAACATAGGAATGGCCAAATCGTAAAAAGAAAGCAAACAAGATGGAATGGCTGTTAAAGTGTGTAAAGAATTATTCCTACACATGGGCTGTATGTAGCACTCTCTTTCCATATTGAGTCTCTCATTTTGCCCACAGGAAGAATTCCTTACACACTCTAACAGCCATTCCATCTTGTTTGCTTTCTTTTACAATTTAGCGATTCTTGTATCTCAATACATTTTTAATATTTTTTTTAATTTGTTTGTTCTCATTTTTTCATTATTCTACAAATTGCATTTGAGTTTGTGTGTGTAGCTATGCCGCTAGTTGTGTAGTCTGCTTGAAACTGAAGTGAAACACATATCTCAGTCATTTGGAGGCAGAAGTTGTATCATAAGATTTATCTGCTTTGCTAAATTATCATGATAATTTAAGAAAGTATTCGAAGAAGAAGAAGAAGAAGAAGAAGAAGAAGAGTGTACCCAGTACTACCATACTGGGAATAGCAATATTATTTCTACATGTGTTGATCCTTTTCACCTTTGCTTCTTGCAGGCATCAGTTTGTCAACAATGAATTGATTGTCAGGAGTGGACTGGTTGACAAGAGAAAGGTACCATAGTATACCTACGTGTGAAAGAACAATGTAGCCTCGTTCCCAGGCCTTCTGCATGCTGCTAGTATTGATTTATTAAACTGATGATCTTTACCATTTTCGCAATTTTTTAGCACACAGAAGGCCTAGTGAATGATCAAGTGGGCGTTATTTGGAGTCCTAATATTCACTGCCTGCCTGCTTTACCTGAAGATTTCTGGTTGTGCTGAGCTCTCTGCAATCTTTCATTCTTCAATATTTAGGAGGTGACTAGACTACTTTGTTACACTTATTTTGTTAGTTGTAATTATAAGATGAGTGAAGCTAGAAATTTTGTTAGACAGCTACTGTTCCAGCTGCCTCCAATGCTAAGATGCTTCATTTTACTAATAGCATACTGGTTATATAAGCTATAACATTCATGCAGATATATAGTGTACAAGTAACTACCATATATATATATATATATGCACAAATGTGAGTCATAAAAAAAATGAGAATAGACAAGTAGAAAAAAGACATTGGAAATGTATAAGACATAGGAATGGCCAAATCGTAAAAAGAAAGCAAACAAGATGGAATGGCTGTTTGAGTGTGTAAAGAATTATTCCTGTGGGCAACATGAGGGACTCAACATGGAAAGAGAGTACTACATTACCCACGGGAAGAATTCCTTACACACTCTAACAGCCATTCCATCTTGTTCACTTTCTTTTTACGATTAAGCCATTCCTGTGTCTCAATACATTTTTAATGTTTTTGTTACTTGTTTGCTCTCATTTTCCCATAATTCTACATTGCATTTGAGTTTGTGTGTGTAGCTATGCTGCTAGTTGTGTAGTCTGCTTGAAACTGAAGTGAAACACATATCTCAGTCATTTGGAGGCATCATAAGATTTACCTGCTTTGCTAAAGTATTATGATAATTTAAGAAAGTATTCACCTCCTAAGAAGAGCAACCAGGTATCACAAAATAGTTCTTAACAACTTGCATTTGAATTCCAAATAACGCGTACTTTGTGTGTGGAAAGGGTCGTCAATTTAAATTTCCCAGTAGCTCATAATTTATGCATGAGTGTAGAAATTAATGGCGGCCAAACGGAGAAGGCGCTTCTCACCTTGTATCATCTAGCAACTCAATGAAAGGCACAAAAAACCGATGGTAAAAGCAACTGAAGACAAAGATACCAAGTTTATTCATTCAAGAATCAGTTTCTAAAAGTGAGCAGTCTCCAAGAAAAGTCATACCAGCATAGAAGAAGAAGAAGATGGAGAAAATTGGAGCTTTGGCATAGTTTAGTTTGGTTCTGTAGCGATGGTTTTAGGACATGTTTTTAGGCTCATTAGAAAGAGAAAGAGCTAAATAGTAGCTTGAGAAGCCTTTTATAGCCAAGTGCTCATTTTTTGCAGAGTATTTGTATTGTGCTAATGGGTCATCCGTGCCATTCCTGTGTACCCAGTACTACCGTAAGTACTGGGAATAGCAATATTAGTTCTACATGTGTTGATCCTTTTTACCTTTGCTTCTTGCAGGCATCAGTTTGTCAACAATGAATTGATTGTCAGGAGTGGACTGGTTGACAAGAGAAAGGTACCATAGTATACCTACATGTGAAAGAACAATGTAGCCTCGTTCCCAGGCCTTCTGCATGCTGCTAGTATTGATTTATTAAATTGATGATCTTTATAGCATTTTCGCAATTTTTTAGCACACAGAAGGCCTGGTGAACAAAATCACGTGAATGACATCAGAAAACGTGTAGCGTAGGCGGCCAACTTCATGCAAGAATCCAAGTTTTTTTTCTTGTCCACATTTTAGAATAGCACTGCACTAGTCAATGAAAGCACCTACGGTGCATAAGCCTCAGCGCACTCATATAGCTAGCACGCAAAACAAAACGTGAATGACACAGTGTATCAGTAAAGGAAGACCGTCATTGAGTATTGAGACCCAAGTAAGCTGGTATCTTGAAATAAACTTAATTAAGTTCCAATGACCTGCGCAGCCCCAATCAAGCTGATGCATGCCTATGTCACGATCAAGTTTAGCCAGCCTAGCTATAATCTATAGAACACTCTCCAGATCCTCCAAACCTACTGTATTTCTAGATAACGCACACTACATGGGGTGTAATTGATGGGTGCGGTTTCGAAGCCTAAGCGCTCAGAGATGCACAGATCTCAGAAACTACATTGTTTTGCAAGATTCTACACATCAAATTTCAAGATAATCTCGATTCATGAACGTGAGTACCTTCAATTTTGCTCCTAGAGCAGCCATTCTTCAGATAATTTAGTAACAGACACACACACACACACACACAAAACGACTACCGTAACCCTCTGCATGTGCTACGCACGCGCCGAGGCTTAATAACTCAAACGAAAGCAATGTCTGCCAAAATACCTCAAAGCAGCAAGAAAGTTTGAAAAAACCAGCAAAAAGAAATGATGTCAGGACATACAGTATCACTCTTATTCTAAGGTCAAAATAAGTCTAAAATTTATGCTTACTTATTGTAACTTGGCTGTTTTGTCTGGTCTTGATTTTTGACTTCTGTCATCTGGCCTTCAAGCTCAGATTGGCTTGTAGTCTAGCTCCAGTCCAAAATGCTAGATAATTATTTGAAAACTGATGATGTCATACGCAAAATATGTGGGCAGTCTATGCAGTCCCACCCACGCACAAAAATCACTTGTCTACCCTCGTTTTCCATGCTTTCTGCGTGCTTGAATGAAATCGTCTGGTAAGGATTGTCAATGTAATAAATCAGCAATAGTAGCACACAGAGGGCCTGAGGACGAGGCTAAGAACAATGTGCATCTTTGTGCATGTTACTATCAGACTGAGTGTACATCCCTTTCTATACAAGTTCTAGAATGTACTATTGTCTTCTCTTGTCTAGGGTCTGTTTAGCAAGAGAAGAAACCTGATATTAACAGATGCTCCTAGGCTTTATTATGTTGATCCTGTCAATATGGTGTTAAAAGGGGAAATCCCATGGTGAGCAATATTTAGGAGCATTATATTGATAGACTGACTCAGAGAAGGTGCGATAACTGTCCCTCATTTTTGAGCTGGAAGTTTTTTCACACATGATATCAGAGCACAGATTTTGAGGTATTACAGTGAAGTTTGGTAGTCAGCAATCATTGCTAAATTAGGTAGGCAAGTGCAATGGTAGTCTCTTGGTGTCCATTGCTGCTCTAACTTAGTCTGGCCGCTAATGCAAGTATAGTACATCACATGTGAGGAGTACGGTTAATTGGCAATTATGGTTAATGCCAGCTCAGCAATGAGGTATGGTTATCGCACCTTTTCTGGGACTGACTATAATAATTATTGTATGCTATATATCAGCAGTTGGGAATGGTTGATTAGTTAATCCCAGTTGGTGCATTTGAAGTTACCCGAGGGGAAATCACCCTGTAGATTCACATTTCTTTACATTGCTGTTGTGTTTCCTCTAGGTCTAATAGTATGAGAGTAGAAACCAAGAGTTGGAAAATATTTTTTGTACATACGGTAAGTTACAGTATTATGTACAACTCTTACTAGTATAATTATCTTTGAATTGTTTAAATGTACAGTAAGTGTGTATAGCTTCATTTCAAAGATCCTTGTCAGACATCAGGCTTAATGGGTCAAATGCTTTTCTTCATTTAGACTTGACTACCATTTATTTTCACACACACACACTACTTACAGCCCAACCGTACCTATTACTTAGAGGACCCAACAGGTCACTCCAAGGATTGGGTAGACACCATTAACGTGTGGCTAACAAAGACCAAGCCCGGCAATATATCACATTAACCACTTCCTGTGAGGTTGCTGTTTACTATGACATTATTTGCTTAGCCCTCCTCCCTTCCTGTCAGCCTTTCTCGGTTCACATAAGTTATTTTGTATTGTTACTCATCTTAGATACCAGGTACTGTACGTGTATAGTGATGAATCTTCATTGTCGGATGACAGTGCTGTAGACCAATGATGTTTTGTTTTTTGTCAGCTTTGTGACTTATTTTGATGGAATACATTTTAATTGATGCCATTGGTTTTGATGGGTGCAGTACCGTATAGCGGGAAATTTTCGTATGGTGCAAATTTTCGTATTTTTCGTATGCCGTTCGAATATACGAAAATTAAAACTGCCAAAATTTAACTTCCGCATTGTGCGTATACGAGCGCGCGCCGCGTATACGAAATTTAAAACTACGAAAAAATTTTCTGGTGCATTTTTAACGATTTATACGAAATTTTGAACTACGAATATTTCCCGCTATACGGTATGTGCCTTCATGTTTTGACCTGAGTCTACAATTATTGTGTAGGGTTGTTTCTAGCCAATACCAATGTGCTTTGAACATAATACTGTGATAACTAGGCATGTGTTGAAACAAAGCATGCTATGTTGTGAAACTATGCCCAATTTGAAGTCCTGTTTGTGCTGGTTAGTTAGTCATGGTGTTTGTTGTAAATTATTGTTTATCCTGTGAGGTCTTAAATAGCAGTGGGATTGTCCTGTATCTCAAACACTACAGTTTGGGACACAACAGGTGTGGTTGATTATTCCACTGTAAGAACCACACACAAAGGTTAATAAACTGCTAATAATTTTAAAGCAACTAATACTATTGAATAAAACTTCAGAGTATAGACACAAAATTGAATATAGGTTGTGCCAACACCATGAAATTCACAAGATTTCAGATGGTATAAAAGAGTATTCCACCTAACTCTTTTTAGGCACCATTATCATCCATCTTAATCTCCCCATTGACTTCAGCTGTCATCGTATCATGTCACCTTGTGTGAGGCTTGGCCTAGGAGTGCTGCTCCTAGTAATAGCCCTCTTGGGCATGTCTCCAGCCACTGCTAGCAAGAGGAGAAGGACTCCTAAAGTCATTGTTATCCATTCCGGCTCACTCATGGAGAACAAACTTGTGGAAGAATTCAAAGAGCAAGGTTATTCAGAGATAAGCTTGCATCAGGGCTCACCTCAGTCAAATGGTGCTCTCTTTGTCTACAAATTGAGGACAAGGCGACCTATAACTGGAGTTTACTTGATCCCTCCAAAGTACGTCTATCTTAATGGAAGTGTTACAACCTACAAAGAACACGTCGACTTCAGGATCAGTTGCAGGAGAAGGTCCATTGCTATTGCCTTCAATCGGGTTGGGTTCTTTCATTTGAGTGTGGTGACTGAAAGGAAATCCAAGAGGGAAAAACGAGCTGCCTTTCAAGAGAACATGATCCTGAGTGCCGGAATGACCTCCAGTTGTGACAATACATGCGAGCCTGATGCTGACAAGTGCAAGAAAGAAGACTGTGATCATCTTCCCCGTGACACCATTGAATGCCCTCCCAACAACAACTGCAATATCATCTCCCATGATGCTTCCATCTACAACACTAGCTCAGGTCCTCTTCAGCAGCCCATCGGCAATGGAGTCGTTGTGAAGACTTGTGATGAGTTCATCACAGCTGTGTGTGACAAGTTTGATGCTGCTGGTCAGAAAATTGACGTCTATCTTGATGCTCATGGAAACAATGGATTCTTTGTGATTGGAATGTATGGTGGTGCTAAGGAATATGTCACCAAAGGAAGCACATGTTACAACAAAATATGTATGAAGCTGAAGGACAAAATCAAAACTCTGACGCTATTTTCATGCAGCACGGCTGGAGGTACCAGTGGCCCAACTTTCATGCAATGCCTTGCTAACTGCCTCAATGCCAATGTTATGGCATGGAAAAAGAAGTTGTACATAGAAGCTGATTGGAATTCAGATGATGTTGACTCCATTAAGTGGTCCACTCCCAGGAATTATACGACACCCTGTGAGGCCACTCCCTCACCTAGTCCCTCTCCAACCATCACACCTTCTTCCACTCCCAGCTCCAGCACACCATCATCCACAGGCACCTCATCATCATCATCTTCATCATCCACCTCATCTGAAACCAAGACTTCAACTACATCAGTACCGACTGAGACCCCTCCTGTCTACTCTGACTATGACTCATATTATGGAGCTTAAACAGGATGTCTCATAGTGTGGATTATAGTAAATACTTTTCACAGACTAGACAAGAACAGCTGTATTGTTATTGATTATGATGTAGTTTAATTGACCACTATTGTTATTGTAGTTAAGACATCCTGTTTGTAAACACTACAAGTTCAATAGAATGCTTTACCACCATATTTAATTAAGATACCAAGTTAGTTGTATAACAAGATAATATTGTGGTATACTCTATTATGACTTCACTGTAAATATGTAGCGTACAACAGGAATCGGCCATTTCATCTCCTGCCCATTGTATTTCTCTTTGTAGCTTTGCAATGCATCAGGATCAGCCTTTGATGGATCGAACATTCCGTGGGTTATTCCCATCCAAGCTTTTAGAGCACTCTCAGAGTTAGGGTGGACCAGTTGATCAACATCTTCTTGTTTGAATGATATACTGAGCCCATTAGCTTTAGCAAAGCTATCGTAGATCTCAGGTGGGCACTCATAATGTATGAAGCGATTGATTGCTGCTTCACCTTTTGGACCCATTAGACGGGAGATTTCTAAAGTAGGAACTGGCTGTGCTATTGGGGTAATAAGCAGGAACATTCCTCCGTTTGGATCGAGATTCTGGCTCACTGTACGAAACACAGACTCTTTGTCTTTAATCAATGGCATAACGTAGTTACAAAACACTAGATTGTACGGGTATTCAGGGAAATTCTCTCCATCTCCAACCTGATATGTAACATTTGGATGTATGTTACTTTCCTTTGCAATATCAACTCTTTCTTTGTCAGGGTCAACCCCAATCACTTGGCACTTTGGCCCTACAGCCTTTGCCAATATTGATGTGACGTTGCCAGTTCCACAACCTAGATCCAGTACTTTGCTCCCTTCTCTAAGATTGAGTCGGTTTAAGATACTTAAATTGCTTGGGATTTGGCCTGAAATGAGTTTGTTGTACTCTTCAGCCTGTTGGCCATCAGCTGCATTGCCTCTGCTCCCAGTATTAAAATCTATGGAAGAAATATTTCTGCTCAAATTTATATTAAAAAAGCAACAACTATGTATCTACTACTTACAAGATAGTTGGAAGCCAAATCTCAGGTGTGAATCCTTCAAGTGAATTTGTAGAAAGTTGATTTCACTAAAGCCTATGACTTTCCTGCATATAGACACACATTTTGGCGTTATTACAGATCCGTAGAACTGCCACATATCTGGCTATTTTACGGTACGAACTGTCTGTTTGTCCTAGTCACCGAATCCTCCAGTGAATCTTGGAACTGAGCATGCCTACATGCTCGCCGCGCCGCGTAGCTTGAGCCGGCCCGAATCAATGTCACGTGATAGTCACGGATCAATACCATAAAAAGTTTTGCAAAAATTATGGCTGCAGAGTACTTCATCAAGAGTTTGCCCATGGATATTATCCATGGTTTGCCCGAGCCAGTAGTAAGAGACAGGCTAAACGAGAGAATTGATGCAGCTAGCGAAGGGGTAGCCAGACATTTAGGGAAAGTCGCAGATGTCATTTATCAATGGGAAGGTGGCGTGGCAGAGGCACTGGGACTGACTCAAGCTGAGATTGCTTCTATCAAAGCAAAACACAGTGGGGAACTGCAACTACAGTCGTAAGTAGTAAACGCATTTTCACAGCGTCGTATTTGTGTACTGTAGAAGGCTGTTTCTTATTCCTTTATCTCATGCAAATCATCATAATTGTCTACAGGAGAGCAATGCTTCAGCTGTGGCAGGAGAAGAAGGGCCCTAATGCTACTTATGGTAATCTAATTGAGGTGTTCATCCAAGCTGAAAAGAGTAGCTATGCCGATGCTGTCTGTAAGGTCTTAAAAGAAACCACAGGTAGGTGTGTATATGTGTGTGTTTACCTTGTACCCAAGTTTTGACCTTTCACTTACGGAGAAGGAAGGAGAGAGCCTGGGAGCTGGAGGGGGGGGGGGCAAAGATAAAGCTAACTACAGTTACAAAAGGCCACAAGCGGGCTATGTAGTTGCCCCAGTCACCTAGGAACAAGGCTGTCTTAGTGAATAGCAGCCAGCTAGGCTGGGCACACACTTACAGATTGAAAAGCTCTTAAAGTCATTTGCTCAGCTGCTTTAGTCTGACAGCACTGCCACTCACAGTTAGCCAGCACTTTCAATATTCTTCAGTTTTGCGTCCACACCTAAGTCTGGCCCCAGAGTGTTTTAATATTTTTTTTCCCCAAGTAATTCAAGTATCCTACGTAGCTATTTCCAGTTTGATAAATGTCCTCAATGTTTCAACGTTTCTATGGGCTCACTTAGGCTTGTTATATTGATGTACATCATTGATTGTATGTGTATNCTTACATGCATCTCTACATATGCATAATACCATAATATTATAACGGGTAAATTTGACATCCTTAAAATTTAGTGAATTCACATTTTAGCGTGATCGACAATTTAATTCTGCATGCTGCATTGCTTGTATGGGTGTGCACATGTATAAAACTGTTTGCCGATTTGCAGAATAACTCGCTAAATTTACCCTCTGTACAGTAGATTAAAAAGGGAAAGTCCTGGCAGTAATTCTCATCAAGGGTGTATTTTGAGTTTCATTCCACTTTAATTTTTTTTTTTTTTGTGGATTGACTAATACAGCTTACTGTGCATGTTAGAGATCTGAATGTTTTTGTGCATGCTTACATGTTGATGTTACATGTATGAACTGAAAGAATCAGTAAAAGTAAACATATCAGCTAGCTCAACTGATCAAGAGCAAAAATAAACTCACAAAATTTATGTCGATCCTTACCAAATATTGTAAAAAGTTGACAAGCAAAAGGGTTTGGTGCCAAAAATTCCTGCATCTATGGTAATTGTGCACCTCCTCAGCACAAGGCAGTTCAGTTTCGCATAGTGCCATATAACCCACTGAGCATACTGTATAGGCTCACTTATTAGGCACTTTATTATTAATTGCACATTCACTATTAGGCGCATACTGTCTTCTTACACTTACCTTGATGCAAAGTTTAAATACTGGATGTTTATGTAGTTATCTAAGCATGACAGCCATGAAGTATGCTTTCTTTCTTAATTTGCATTTTTTTTGCTGTGTAATATAATTATGGTAGTTGCTGAGATTTGAGGCTTTGTGCTTCTTTGAGTGCTTAGCTTCGAGGCCATGACTACTGATCTTGTGTGTGTTATCTTAGAATTCGTGTTGAATTCAATGGTGCTGCTTGTTGGTCAAATATGACACCTTGACATTGTATGTCGTCAAGTGTATAATTATTTTATGGCCATTATTTTGTGTACAAAGCTCTTTCCTCGATCTTCTCTTGTTGTTGAGCCTGGATATGAGTGTATAGTATATAGTTCAATTCACTTTGTATGTGTACATTTTATATGTCATCATGTATGTACTGTATAGCAAGTGCGTAGGTAATACAGTTACCAATTGATGATTATTATTTACACACATACATATTCACATGACTGCAACCATGCTACATGGAATATAGCTCTAAGTCCAGCAGCTTCAATCCCTGTGGAGTCACTGCCAGTTGCACCAAGAAGAAGTAAGTCCATAATATCAACAGTGATTATTATTGGGGCGAGCATGAGCGAGCCCCACATATGCGTGTCAAATGAGTGGTTTGTATATCTGTGTATATATATATATATATACAAGGAGTGGGGCTCGCTTCGCTCCCCCACTCCTTGTTTGTGTATGTTTATAGGATCAGTTACTATAACTCAAACAATAGTAAGATAAAATTGATGAGCAAAGATATTCTTCTATGGTCAGTTGGCTTAGGACAACCTTTACAATTGAAGCAACACACAACAATCACATCAATACTGGCATAAGCAATTGGAAACTCAAAGGGAAGCAATGCTGCATGTGTATATGCACTGCTTAGTGCTACTTTGTAGCCAGCTCAGCAATTTACCTCACTACGTGACATCACAAACGACCCTTTTCCGACTTCCACCATTTGTAATCAGCTGGCAAAGAAACTCGTTATCTGGCTAGCTATGTTTCGTGTACAGCGACAGAGAAGCAGACTCCTAGAAGCGAAAGTTCTCCCCTCGCTATGCTTCTTTTGTGAAAGATTGGCTTCTCTAGCACGCTACTTCGTCGGATACATACGCCACTGGTAAGCCTTGTCAGCGATCTCAAAGAAAGTTAGCCTTACTTGTAGCGCCAGTGATTCTACCCTAGGCTAGTACTATCTAAGCTAGTTCTCAAGGCACACTTTCTATAGCTTGCATTTTGACAGTCCAAAGAAAAAGTAGTATTTTAGCTCGAGGTCGCATCACTTCCGGTGACCCTCCGTTACACACACACACACACACACACATGGACAAAACTTTGCTTATAATATGATAGTGATGTAATCGTCCGACCGACCGCTTTTTGTATATAACTGAAATTGTTCCAAATTAACCGCATCCCATGCCACTTGTCTTTGAAAAATTGCAAGGCCCTGAAAATTTTATAAACACCGGCCTCACACTCACCATGCAGTACTATAACAAGTAATATGCACTTATATCCTTGAGAACAGGGCATGTTCCCATGTACAACTTACAAGACCCCATGCACTTGCTCGTGCTCACCCCCGCCCCTTTCCATGCTTACCACTAGTTACTAGAGGGAGAATGGCATCGTGGGGTGTGCATCATGGTGTGTATGTCACATGTATTATTTATTGTTTTTTTACAAGCATACTAGTAAATACCTGCCCCCCATAACTAATAATTGCATGAAATTATGGAGCATTACTTTTTTGTGAGGAATTTACCAAGAACAGTGGAATCGTGGTGTGTTTGCTGTATAGGAGTTGATCAAGTCATAAAGAGTTGTGCATGATAGCTCGTATGCTAGAAGTTTGACCTTGAAATGGGGAACAAATACTGTATTTGAAGAAAAACAGCATTTTCAGTGTTGTGTTCTAGTAATCTTGTTTCACTGCATGGTTCTCCATGTCCTAGGGAATATCTGTATATTTTACTGTAGAATGTTGATATTTTCCTGTGGTCAGTATCTTCAACTATAAACTGGCTTCCCATTATACATCCAACAATGTAGAAACCTCCAATACAGTGTCTAACTAGGTCGTCATGTCTAGATACACAACCTCAAACAGCTCTTCACTCTCACACTCACAGTGTGGCACACTTTGACAAAATAATCTCTAGATATACAGCATGTAGCCTAATCTCATAGTGAAAGCCGTCAACTAAAATTTGTTACATAACGCTAATGATCATAGAATCAGTCTGATTCTATTATCTATCAGCCCAAGAAGTCACACTTATCTCACATCCTGATGCATATCCTCTCTCTAAAGTCCTTTCCAAACCAAAATTGGGTGAATTACTCTAGCTCTTGTCCGAGCAGTATATGACCCCATATCTCTTGAAAAGTTGTCTACTTAACTGTTGAGACCTTGCTTCTTTGTTGTGAAGATGAGTGTCATAGTTCACTCATGAGTAGTTTCAAAATGGTATCAAACTGCATCTCATTCTCTGTGACTTTAGATTCTTTCCTTCTTATATCATCCAGGCTTTCTGTATGTCGATGCTAACAATATTTTTACTACTTGTTTAAGGTTTACTCAATATATTATTTGTTACATACAGGCTATACTAAAACAGAGCTAGGTGTCTTAAAGAAAAACGAAGCCAAAATCAAAGGAGCTTTCGCACATCTAGTTACCAAGATATTGTCTTTGATAAAGGAGATTCCTGTCGATATGGATTTGTTTCGTGCATTTGTGTCGAATCTCTTCCCTGGAATTCTCCAGCTTATCCCATCATCGAAGACCGTCTCTGATTTTTTCAACTACATCTCTGACAATCAGTTGTGGAGCTACTCGAATCACTCACCTCTTGAGAGCATAGCGGATGAATATTTGAGCAACAACCCTCAAGCTGAGGAATTGCTTGAACAGTATGAAACGGAACTGGGTGGATATAATGCTGCTACTAGCCTCGTTGATTTCATCACTCTCTGTAAAGAGGAAGATCGTACTCGCAGTGAAGCCATTGATGAAACCTATCTTGAAAAGGTGTCAGTAAAACTGGAAATACCGTTCACTACTGAGACACTCGACTACGTTACCAAGCTCTGGAAGTCCCTTGCCAAAAGATTCCTTTTGCCCACAGTCACTGCTCTCCTCTACCGCGTAGTGGAAGGATCTCTGGTTGTCACGTGGTGTGTTCCTCATCATATTGCCAAGATTGTTCGAGATGTGATTGAAACAGCTGAAGTAACAGAGTTCTTAAGAACTGAATACATCAGTAAAGTCCTAATTGGTGAAGAAGTTGTATACATTGATGTAAAGGTAAGTTATAAAGATCAACCCAGATCATAACATACATGCACAGTCTTACTATATTTATGGTGAGATGAATCCATGTCATTAATGTTGATAAAGAAGAGCCTAAGCTCTATATAGCTATAATAGTTGTGGTGTTTATTGCTTGCTAGCTGTCTTCACTGACTTGCAAGGTATATGAAGGAGCCGTATTGGCAGCAAATAGTTAAAGATGCATTCAACTATCATCACCATCAAAATTGCTACTCAATCATACTCATAGATCTGTTATTTGTAGTTATATTCTATTATTTCATCATATGTTAGATGTGTCTGCTTGGAGCATGTATAGAAGGAGATGTTGAGAAAGTTAAGAAAGTTCTACCAGATGTGCCTGATTTTGACTTTTCTCGGGTATATTTATACATATTGTAGTGTGGATTTTGGTTGGCTAGCTACCTTACATGCTTTTCCTTGCATGATTGTTCTGTTGTCTCTGGATGATGTGCATACACTCACAGTATGAGTTTGATGTACCAGAGAGAGCACTCTCTACATGTGGTATCAGTGTGGCTGTTGTCCAACTCTTACTGGACCATGGTTTTCCAGTTGATGCAAGAGATAAGGTGTATAGTGAAAGAATAGTGAAATGACTGTGTGTATATCATTTTGAAATTTGTAAATATTCATTGTACTACTAGAGCATCAAATTTAGGTCACTAATTATTATTAAAGATGATTTGCATTTATTGATGCCAACTGCAAAGCTAATGTTGTTACACTCTTATTCTATATGAATACACAGTTTGGCAGGACATTGTTTATTGGAGCCAGCTTTATTGGAAAAGCTGATATTGTCCAGTTACTACTTGATCATGGTGTTAGTAAAGATGCAAGAGATACAGTAAGTCATTGTATGCTGAAATGTTTGCTGAAACAGCTCCTCCTCCTTGTCTTCATGAGTCTGCCTATCCCATTTGTGCATCCCTGACTGCAGTATCTACTGGGAAACTTTTTTCAATTTCAAAGTTTAGGGAAATTTTGCAGAGAACTTCACAGAATTGCGTTGGTCTACAGGTTACCAGTATAGATTTTTTTTGCAGTTTTATTCAGAAGTGTGAAACTGAAAATTTTTTCTTAGAAAATTTCTCACTATAATTATATTCCGTATAATTTTTTGTATAGACTAACAGACTACTGGGGTAGGGAGTAGAAGGAAACGATGCACCATTACTCATTAGGGCAGAAGGGCAGACCATGCCGAGGGTTAACATTGTACCTAATAGTAACACCATGTCATATTGTCTTTGATACCATAATAATTATGTTAGAATTGGAATATACCGTAAAGCGGGAAATTTTCGTGGGGGAAAATTTTTGCATTTTCGTCTTGAATAGAAATTCGCGGGGAAAATTTTCGTGGATTGCGTCTCAGCATTACGTGACGACCACATACCTTACAAATTTCGTGGGGGAAAATTTTCGCGGAAAGCTGCCAAACCGCGAAATTCGCAAAAATTTTCCCCCACGAAAATTTCCCGCTATACGGTATGCAGGGTGGGTACTGTATACACAATGTAAATGTCAAATAGATTGTACATCTATCTGGTACAGCTGCAAATATGAAATTTGTGAATTTTTCATTTTAGGATGGTTCAACAGCACTAATGGCAGCCAGCCAGGAGGGAAGAATTGATATTGTCGAACTTCTGATTGAGCAGAATGCTAATGTGAAAATTTATGATAGCGTAAGCCATTACCTATTCCATGATATTTTGTTGCAGCAACCCATGCTACTCTTTAATGCTTAGCGTAAACCATCAATTACTGGCTAGTGTTTACACCACGTGCCAAATTGAACCCTGAACCCTTTCTCAACTTTAGCTTGTGACCTACAGGTGACATGATAAACAAGCCTGCTTACTATGCCATATAGCGGGAACGTTTTGCAGGATTTAACTTTCATGGTTTTCACGAATCATGATCCATCCGCAAAATTTTTTATCTATGAAATTCTCTGTGTGTAGGTATGGGCTCGTATAGCTCATCTGCGAAAGTTAAAATACAAAAATGTTTGACTAAAGACATCAGCAAATCTGACACTAACTTTCTCGCTATACTATAGTTATTGACTACTTGATCAAACCAAGTTATAGCATGCTTCCCGTCCATTGAGTATCCCACAATTCAGTGTGTCTAACTATCCCATTCCTGATGGATTTTAAAGGTTACACACTACTTAGAATTTTTTAAGTCATTGTTATGTGTGCAGTCCTATGAGTCCTGGGAGGTTTGTGTACTTTGTTATTATCTTCCTGCAAGGACATCAAAGACAAAAAATTTAATTCGATCTGTCAATGATCTGTGTATAATCTATGTTGTGGATGAAACAACTGATTACAACTTACAATTATATTTCAACTCCCCACACAGGCATGTGCATGCATTCATAGTTTATTTATGATGTGCACATTAATTGTTGTCTTGTATTGTCTATTTTTCCTTTTCCATGCAGTCTGGCAGGACAGCTCTAATGTTGGCTAGTGAGAAGGCAAGAGTTGGTGTTGTAAAAGTTCTGATGAAGCATTGTGACAGTCTTGGTACTAGTTTGACAAAAGTAAGTCATTCTTCCTGTATTCATTCATGGTTAGTATTAATAGTCCCTCATACGGTTACCCAGGCACTATACATGTACAACTAGCTAGCTTGTCCATGTTGTGCAGTCTGTAGTGAACCATTCTCAATGTATTGGTCACTTTTTTATTCTATGTGTGTGCCAGAGGGGTTTTTGGTGTGTACCAGAATGACGGATGAAAACCTTTGCTTTATCTTTCTAATGACTGAAACTGAGTATAATATAGCCTGGGCTGTTACGGTTGTGAATGTGAAGTGCACAGAAACACAATTAGAAGTAAAGTATACAATTACGACAGTTGAATCATATGCACATGCAGTAGCATGAGAATTAAGACAATGTGGCATGATTTCCTGTTACTATAATATGCATTCCTGTTGTTATTAAGCCTCGGTGCGTGCTTAGCACATGCAGAGAATTACGGTGGTCGTTTTGTGTGTGTGTGTGTGTGTTACTAGATTTTCTGAAGAATGGCAGCTCTATGGTCTAAATGGAAGGTACTTACGTTCATAAATCGAGATAATCTAGAAATTTGTTGTGTAAGATCGAATTTTGCAAAACACTATAGTTTCTAAGATTTGAGGCTTTTGTGCTTCTCTGAGCGCTTAGCTTTGAAATCGCACCCATTGATCACGCCCCGTGTAGTGTGCATTATCTAGAAACAGTAGAGAAGGACTTGAGTTTGGCTGCATGGCTTATCTAATAGAAATATTCATCATAGTAGGTTAGTTGTGTGTTTTCTATCAATGCCTCTCAGGCCGACTAGCTACAGCTGATAATTCAATTTGCATGTACTATAAGTACTACAAGCATCAAAAGTATATTCAATAAATTCCCAAACAGTGGTTTAAATATAAGTTAACCACAGGTCAATTGCAGCAGGCTTGAATTTGCTAGACTGACACCTCTCCCTCTCGTGGACCGTGCTGGTCATATGTCATGCATACATGTTTAGTTGTGCACACTAGTTGAGTGTGCCAAGGGTTATTCACCTTAGTGCTTTCATTATTATTGTAACCATATACATATCCTTCAGGACCATGATGGTAGAGAAGCTCTAATGGTGGCCAGTAAAGAAGGAAACCCTGATGTTATTGAAGTACTCATGAGACATGGGGTGAATGTGAATGCCTATAATGAAGTAAGTAGTTCAGTATGTACAAGGCAGAGAGCATTGGGAATTGTTTCAATTCTAATTTGACCTTCCAGCTCTCTTCAGTTAATAAGGGTTGCACTAGTACCTCTTTTTGAGCTGTATAATTCAATAATCACTACCGGTGGTACACATTATTCAAATGATTCATATACAAATGTAACAATCTATCTGACAAGCTAAGAGTATATGTTCCGCGCATTTTAACGATTTGCGCAATTTGCAAATTGCGCAACGCATTTTGCATATTTGCGCAATTTTGTGCGCAGTTTGCAAATTGCGCAATTTAGTTGCGCAAACTAGGAACGACCTATACCAGTTGCGCAATTTGGAAACTATTGAAAGAAGGCTTATAAAAAGAACTGTATTCTTACTGCCTGTCAGGTAGGGCATAGCCTGCATGTATTTTTTTAATGTTGCATGATCTGTCTGCAGTGTGCCAGTGCCAGTAGTCCTTTCTATTAGACTAGTATTACATCCTAGTATTACTGTGACATGTTCAGCTAACTTGACATGCATGCATGCAGCAGATCTCTGTTCATAGCTCTTGAAGTTGACATACCTCTTCATTAACAGCATGCATCTGCATAACCTTAGTCTTATTCAATGACCTACTGTACCTGATATGATTCTCTTGAAAGTCAGTATGTACTTTACATCTTATTCTAGCGTTCCACTCATTAGTCTTGTATGTCTTCAGGCTAGTATAGCTATACCTGGCAATTGTTATACAAGATTAGAAAGCCCTTGTGTTCTCTATACTGACCTCACATTGAGTATTCATATTTCAATTGAATGACTCTTGCACTGATGGATATCTAGTGCTTCTATGTTGTTAACGTTTGGCATAGTCAGACAGGACAATGTTCCAAGAACTGCATGAGGTTACCCACAACACCCTTCTGTTGGGAACCGATTTCAATAGAGGCTTACAAATTATATAGCTGCATGCATGCATGTAAAGCTATCCCCTATACAGACCTGACAGGCAGACAGTGTAAGCTTGCTATCCATATCTCATGGCTTCAAAAGTTCACTAATAAGCACTTATAGTACAAGGTCAATTGAGTAGAGGGTTGGCTTTGTGGCTGCACTGTTTGCTGTTGCGCAATTTGACATGCGCAAATTAAAGGAACTGTGTCACTATATAAGCACTGTTTTGTTACCAAAAATAAAATGCGTGACGTTTTGTGACATTTTTTGTTGACAAATGCGCAATATACGTACATACACGGGGCTCATACACGGGCGTGGTACCCAGATCGCGCAAGAAACAAAACAAAAAACGTCACAAACGGTCATAGAACATCATAAAACGTCACACATTTTATTTTTAGTAACAAAACACCGCTTATATAGTGACACAGTTCCTTTAAACACTACGCAGTTTGCAAATTGCGCAGTGCTCTTGCGCATTTTAGGAATAATTCAAAATGCGTGCGCATTTTAAAAAATTCCAAAATGCGCAAATTCTCAAAATGCGTGGAACATATATAAATGAAACGATTAGTTGTGGCTGTACTGCAAGAGCTGCTGAAATACCTTCAGTTGTCCAACCAAATTCATTTTTCTGCATGCCATGCATCTGTGCTCCAAAGTGATCAAGGCTCTACTCAGTACTGAGTTAAATATTTTACCTACAGAATGAATTTTTGACACAATCTAGCTGCCATTCCATCTTGGGATTTGGCCATACAAATGCGCAAATTAAATATAATAAAAATTAAAAAAAAAATAAGTAGTGTAGGAATGGGCAGTGCAGTAAAAAGTATTGGAGCAAGGAATGTGTCTTAATTTCGGCACATGACTGCTTCATTTTTATTCTTGATCCATCATCATTATGGGTCCTCAATGTCATACATGTAAATGTAATAATCTGTCAGTATACAATCAAGAGTGCCATAGCTTTATTGTGGCATTGGTTCAAATTCCTTGTGACTAAGCAGTAAAGTAAACTATAACAGACAGGTAACATAAATTGGACTGCCAGGCAAGAGTTGGGCATAGTAGTCATGTGCCAAAATTGAGACACATTCCTTGTTCCAATACTTTTTACCGCACTGCCCAATCCTACACTACTTATTTTTTTGAATTTTTATTACTTGTCCATTCACTTTTTTCAACACTACAGTGTGACTGGAGACTATCGGAGACTGGTTATTCCCTTCGAAAAGCTTGAGTACATGCACTATATTATAATGCTGGAGAAGGCTAGTGCGCATGCGCATGATAATCCCACGTGGATACATGACCTTTGAACTCTACTGCAAAGCTGGCTGCATTGTAGTACATGAATTTATATACACACTAAGTTTCTAAGCTTTCTAGTTTTTGTTTAGGCCTATTTAAGATGAAAACGAGTATCAAGGAATGTAGTACTTATGAAAAGAACTTACTTTGTACTATCAACGTCGGCTCAACACATTCTGGTTCTCTGGAAATCTTTTTCAAGTAAGTCAGTTAGGAAGTACGTAAGTACGTACGTTAGAGAACAAAAATGGCACTATGGTGGCTTCCCACTAGCGCTCTCTACTCTACGAGTGCTTAGGAAAGTTCTTGTGAGTTTTAGACCTTGCATGCAGTTGGTAATTTGTCACATTCCTACTATACATACTACCGTACGTATGATGATAACAAAATGTAGGATTTCTTGAGTTTTACAAGTATTGCACACTAATGTAGCCTCTAATGAAGAAGTCACAATGAGTACTGGGTGTGTTCAAAAACAGTCTAGTGCACTGATATCAAGGGTTTGTTTTATGGCCGCAGATAAAAATCAAAGTTAATCTAAATATATAGGTCATCCTTCCAGAATGGGCTTTTTCATGTTGCTGATGATCATCATTTTTACTGTCTTGTCCACAGTTCAAGTGGCACATGTGCATATTGTTTTAATTAACTTTTAATTCACTTTGGAATGTATCAACCCTTGACCTTTTTTGCAAAGAATTACATGAAGGCCATGGATACATACTTCCTCTGATTGTTATCACTCCTGTCCTTCCAGGCCAGTTGGACTGCAGTGATGTTGGCTAGCATGAACGGTCACTGCCAAGCAGTTCAAATGCTACTGAAGTACAAGGCTGATCTGAACATAAGGAGCTATGTATGTTAGTATATTTATCAAATTCAAAGTTGTTATTCTGTGTCAACGCCTAAACTCTATCACTACCATGCATGTTATTAGTCCTTCACACATACTGTACGCATGCACAGGGAGGATTACTGTAGTCAGTTTATGCGTGCGTGTGCGTGCGTGTGTGTGTGTGTGTGTGTGTGTGTGTGTGTGTGTGTCTTCAATGAAAAACTGAATGCTTGCAGTAAGTGTCAAAGTAGTGACATATACATGTATGTTATTATGTAGTCTTAGTAGAGACGTTTGCTTCACTCAGTGGAGTGCTATGAACATGCCAATGAGTATCGCTTAGGCCTATGGTAAGACTCTTACTGATATACTGTATAGCAGGTAAATTTGGCAAGAATTAAATTTGGCGAATCAGCGAATTCTTCTTCCGATCGCCAAATTAAATATCGCCAAACAGTTTAATATGCATGTGCGCCCATGTAGGTATGCAGCGTGCAAAATTGAATCGCCAAGTTAAAAATTGCCAATAATCCTAAAATGGGAATTCTCCAAATTTTAAGCCCGCCAAATTTAGCCACTATACGGTAGCTAGAGTAGAGTAAGTGTGATATTCTGAGCAAGATGCAAGTTCACAAATTAGTATATACAGTCAGATCGCCAGTGACATAATTTATGTGCACGACCGGAAGTGGGAAAGTGTAAAAATGGCCGCTCTTTGTAGTAGTTACACAGTTTAGAAAACGACCTAACTGCAAGCACAGAAAGAGACTAGAGTGACTGATAGCGATGTTAACGGAAAGAAATATAAATTCTAAGTCTGACAGCACCACCAACAAAAGCCTGTATGCAAAGGAAGCCCTGAAAACCCGTGAAAATTTGAAAACAAAATGGCGGAAAGATTGGCATTCCATCTTACTTCTCTGGTTTTTTTGCCCAACATCATCGGAACACACTCAGTTTTACACTCAGCTTAAAGGTTAGTTAATAAGCTACATGTATGTGTCCATAAAGTGCCTTTGGAGTGTGCTAGACAAAAATGTACCCATTGTATACCTGCTGCCTGTACGTATTACTGTGTAATTTAGCTCAAAAAATCTTCATAAATACCTTTGAATGTATGATACATCTATCCACAGGTTTATTCATTGTCATAATATTTTAGACCTATTGGATCTGATTCACTAAAGTGGTTGTATATCCGCAAAAAGCGAAAGTTCCAGCAAAGTTCAAGTTCAAGACGTTAAGTGGTAGTATCCTCAACTATGTTCGTCAGTCCATCACAGAAACTTATAAACTTTCAAGGTAATGTATTTTCATGAGCATAATATACAAGTTAAGACATCACTGAAATGTCAGTTTGTCAAACCTAACAATAAGACGTACCATGGTGTGCATTCCACTACAAGGTACTATCTACTTGAGATAAGCGAGTGATAGTGATGCATCGGTGCATTGATTGTATGATACATGATCTGTCTTGAAGCACACAGCCTCACAGTGGCAAGCATAATCACTAACTTGTACTTCTGTGCTTGGACTGAAATAATAACTCTTGTTTGCCTTTCCTAGAATCAAAAATCATGTCCATGTCCATCTTGAATTCATAGTCATTGGGTGACCCTCCAATACATGTACATGCATGCTCAGACTTAAGACATGTACTGTAATCATTTTTATGTTGTAAAGAAATAATGTGAAATTGTTTGCATCTTTATATGCAGGTATATGGATCATTATAGGACAATGAAGAACTTCAAATACATTGTTGTACTACCCGATGAAGAATTTTTCAATCATTCCTACAGTATTATTTGTACACAAATAATTTTTTGTATAATTGTTATTGTTCCAGGCAACTTCAGTGCATTTAATTCCAAATAACGCACACTTTTGTGTGTGGAAAGGGTCGTCAATTCGAATGTTCTAGAAGCTAATGAATTATGCATAAGTGTAGAAATTAATGGCGGCCATATGGAGGAGGCGCTTTTCGCCTTGTATCTAGCTACTCAATGAGAGGCGCTAAAAACCGATGGCAAAAGCGACTGTACCGGAAGAAACCAAGTTCATTCGTTCAAGAATCAGCTTCTAAAAGTGGATAGTCTCTGAGAAAAGTTGAGCCAAGATAGAAAAAGAAGAAGAAGAAGAAGAAGAAGAAGAAGAAGAATAAGAAGAAGATGGAGAAAATTGGAGGTTTGGCATGTTTGTGTTTGTTACTTTAGCGATGTTTTTAGGCCATGTTTTTGGGCTCATTAGAAAGAGAAAGAGCTAAATAGTAGCTTTAGAAGCCTTTTAGTGCTAAGCGCTCAGTTTTTGCAGAGTTATTCGCGTGAATATTTGTATTGCGCTAATGGGCCATCCGTGCCATTCCTGTGTACCCAGTACTACCGTACTGGGAATAGATAGGTAACATAAATATACACCAAAGGAATCACTGTGATTGTCTAGACAAAAATGTACCCAAGGTGAATAGTAGGGATACCAGCCACTTATTAGTTTAGCAGTTTTTCACTGTATACAGGCTTTATCCAACCAGTAAAAAAAACTTAGGCAATTTAATAACATCTGTAGATTACTACTAACTGGTTAGAAGCGCAGTTAGAAGCTAAAGACGCTAGCTAAACAGCGATTTTGGCCACTCTTTAAAACTTGAGAATCCGTATATTTTTGTAAAAGTCCGGATACTTTCCGTGTCACACTAAAATACGTGCGCACATAAATTTAACGGGGGACATAGGACTTCCGGTACACTGGCGATTTGACTGTATACACATACCTATTAGGTTATATGCCATAGTGCTTTGTTGGTGCTGCAGATTTAATTTTTTTACAGTTTGTACGAATTAATTTGTTAATTTTGATTGTGATAAAGTTTTTAATACTATACTGTTTTTCGAAGAATTTGTTGTTAAAAAGACCCTAAATTTATGTGTTCAGCTAAAATTTATTTACAAGTATTTTCTTCTCTCATATCAGAATGGATACAGTGCTTTGATGACTGCTTCAGAAAATGGACATAAAGATGTAGTCACAACATTGCTAGAAGGGGGTGCTAACCTTGAGTTTAGAGATCAGGTATGTGTCATACTTCACTATGATTTCATCAATGAAGACAGTGTTGAAATAAGATTCCCACTTGAATTCATCGTCACCATATGTGTTTCAATCAGTTTCAATTTTCAATTTACACGGAAAGCAAAATTATTACTATGCCTGATTGTTTATTTCTTATGTATATCAAGAATGGATACACTGCTTTTATGATAGCTCTGAGGAGTGGACATGTTGAAGTTGTCAACATATTTTTAGATCGTGGTGCTGACCCCAATATTACTGACAAAGTAAGCGCACTCTAGGTACAGTTTTGCTAAAGCTTTAATTTACTGTATACAAATTGCAATATTAATTAAGTGTTGCTTTTTTTCCCTTTCAATTAAAGGACTTTCCTGCTCTCAAGTATGCTGCACAATGTGATCATATTGAGTTAGTCAGGATATTACTGGAAGGTGGTTCATATGGCACTGTAAGTGAATTAGCCTAGCCTATAATTATATCCTAAAACAGCATCCTCAATAATAGAGTCTAGTGTTATTAAACCTCGAGGGTTACGGTAGTTGTTTTATCTGTCCAACTGTCTGTCTGTTATTGTTTATTCTCAAGAACGAAAGCTCTAGGGACAAAATTGAAGACACTAACCTTCATAAATCAGTAACATCTAGAATAATTATATTTTTGGTAATGTAAAACACCGTACTTGCTGAGATCCGAGGCTTTTGTGCCTTTTTAAGCACTTAGACTTCGAGACTGCACCTACTGATCATGTCCAGTAGACCATATATAGTGTGCGTTATTTAGAAATACAGTTGAAGGCTATAGCTGTTCGGTTTTGTAACATTTCACCTACAGTCATTCCGCCTACACTACCGGAAGTGACACAATTACGTAATGTAGGTTCTAAAAGCGCTTTTCACAATAATGCTAAGTAGCTACGCCTTTTTCTCAAAAACTTGCTTCTTTTAGTTTTTTGATAGCTTATTACAGGCTTATTACAAGCTTCAAGCTTGCATACAGAACGGCTGTAGAGAAAACTTAGCCTAAGTGCGCTACGAAGGAGTGGTATTAGCAAACTGAACTTTTCCATTCATCTAAGGCTTTTTTCCAGAGCCTGGTAGCCTAACTATCCAAAGCGATGCACAGCCTAATTATCCTTGCATCTACCTAGCAAGTTTCAAGCTCACACACAAGAGGACTGTGCCAAAAACTTAGCTCTAATTTGATTGCGGCAATCGTGATTGTCGTAGTCAGGAGAGGGCACTCTTTACGAATTTTTCCAGTCTCTTGGTAGCCCTATAGTGTAGGCAGGGGCGTAACTAGGATTTAAATAGGGAGGAGGTGAAAATCTAGGAGGGTCTGGGGGCATGCTCCCAAGCCCTGGAAAATTTGAGAATTTACTCACTGATAGTGAGGGCACTTCTAAGCTATTTCTTAGTTAATTCTAACTTTGAATTTCTTAGTTAATTCTAACTTTGAATTTCTTAGTTAATTCTAACTTTGAAATAATTGAAATTTGAATTTTTTCATTGTAAATAATGCAGCGAGTGCACAATTTTATCCTGTCATGCCTATGAGTCGCTATGCTAATATTCAGGAATATTGGAGCATTACTGCTATCACCCACGTGCACGCGCTGCAAGTACGTACTTGATTGTGTGCTAAGTTAATTACTGCTGAACTTTGTGTTTACAAATACCATAGATAATAGAGACTTACATACCGGGATTGGAAACTTCTCATGTGCAAGAGAAGTTGTAAAACTGATAAAAGTGTAGCTACTGCAACTGTTTGTTGCTCTGTAATCACCACCCCAGCCTAAATCATTTTTAGTGGCTCAATTCTAAAGGGCAATTTTTTGTGGCCATATTAGTATGTGATAGTGCTGTTATTTTGCATGGGCTTTAGTTTTTGTAAGTTGAGCCAGTATGGAGCCAACAGTGGTGTACTCAATTCTATATCAAAATTTAAACCTCAATTTTTTTGTTTCGTTCAAGAATCAGCTCCTGAAAGTGAGCGCTCTCAGAGAAAAATGGGTGCAAATAGAAGAATAAGAAGAAGAAGATGGAGAAAATTGGAGGTTTGGCATATTTTAGTTTGATACTTTAGCGATGGTTTTAGGCCATGTTTTTAGGCTTGTTAGAAAGAGAAAGAGCTAAATAGTACTTAAGAAGAAGCCTATATACTAGTGCCAAGCGCTCAGTTTTTGCAGAGTTATTCATGTGAATATTTGTATTGCGCTAATGGGGCATCCGTGCCATTCCTATGTACCCAGTACTACCGTACTGGGAATACTATTATACTGGGAGTAATTAACGGTATAATTTGTTGATGGTATTATCTTCCCTGCAGTATGACCTCCACTCTACTCTTGTAACTGCTTCAGCTAATGGACAATTGGAAGTAGTCAAGGTGTTGCTGGAGAGTGGTGCTGACCGTGTTAATGAAGTTAGTAAAATAACAGCTATTTCTTGCATTTTCATGTCAATTTTCTTGACTAATGTTTAGCGTTGATTATATTGGTGTTTTCTGGTCGAAAAAGTTGACCATTTGATAATGAAGTGGAATTTAAGTTAGCTTAAGGTATAATAATTATTTTATAAGAGAATGCACGTTTTTGAACATATTGTGAAATGTTTGCATCTTTATACATTCTGTGTGTATGTGTGTGTGTGTGTATGTGTATGTGTATGTGTGTGTGTGTGTGTGTGTGTGTGTGTGTGTGTTGGAGTGGAGGGGAGGGGAGGGGTGCAATCTACGTAAGCCTTCCAGTACATAAGGACTCTATGCTAATTTACTCAATACATCTGCTGCAATACTAACTTTCTTATAGGTACTCACTCTGGCATATTTACTGAATTTGATCAAAGAAGGGTAGATGGCAGAAGTAAAGATGTATCCAAACTTAGAAAATATTTTTAAAAAATTCTTAAAAAATTAGTAGAGATCATGCATCAAACCATGGGCCATACAGTCCACAGCACTGCGTACTACCTATCTATCCCACCAGGCTGTTCCTGCCAGCTTTCCCTTTTTAGCCTTACTTTATACAATCTCTAATTGCCGAGCGCCTTAGCGCGAAGCATCTAATCGCGACGTATGGCTCAGTTTGCCAGCAAGCGTTTTATATATATATATATATATGTATGTCCTGTCACGCTTTAGGAATGCAATTAGTTCTAACGTGACGTCACGTCATTTTGGAATGCAATTTTGTTCTGGTAAAGATCGTTACTTAGTAGCGCTTGCGCATCTATGTATCATGATGCTCAGTATCTTTGGTTTTAGTGAGCAAGCCTGTTTTTGTGCAAGATTAACAGCTAGAAGGCAAAGAAGGCTCCTATATACTAGAGAGAAACAGCTGATAATCATCAACAATAATTATTCTATATCATGGCCTGCATGGCTGTTCACTGCTAGCTGCATGGCCACATTAGTGTATTAATGGCTGATAGCAGCTATGTGCATGTATTTCTCATTGACTGGCACAGTCAGCTAGCAGCTTGGTTGCTTTGAGTACCTCAGCCTGATCAAGTGGTCTTCCGCTCTTCTAGCTCAGTGGTATATGACAGGAGGTCTTTTTGTGTCTGCATAATCTCAGTATGATTTTAAAATTAAGCACAAATCACTGAGTCAGTGATTCATAACACTTAGTCTATGATTGATTGCTCAGTGCATCATCATCTATCAATACTGCATAAGTGGTGAATGCAAAGCTAGCGCGAGGCACTATTTTGCACAATGTGTACTCCTAGTAATAATAATATATTGCACTAGACCCCTATCCCTTGCCCCAGCCCTAGCGCTACCCCTAGCCACGGCCTCAGCCCTAGCCTAGTAGACTAGCCTAAGCACCAGCAAGAGACTGGGGCCCTTCGTACAATCCATATATTACATATATTAGTCCATATATTCATACACTAGTTATGAATATGCTAATTAGGATACTACTTTACTTCTGCCATCAACCCTAAGAAGCTTGTTGAATCCACAATTGATATACCAACTCATTTAATGTAACTTACTTTCCAGAGAAATGAAAGCACCAAGGTGCATAAGCCTCAGCGCACTCAACTACCTTGCACAACTAAACATGTACGCATATATAGATAGGCCGCCAAAGTTAGACTGAGCTGTTTTCACTCATGATGTAAACTATTTGATAAACCAGCACAAGTCTCTGATAAGACTGACCTAAGCTATGATAAAACATGTAGCTACAGTACTTGAGTGCTCAGCTGGTGTGGGAACAAAATCAGCACACTGAGCTGCTGAGTACTAGCTAGTGGCCATACAGCTAATAGCCAGCAACTAAAACATCTGTACATGACAATATGCTTACACAGAATGCAGCCAACCCCTGTCTGTCGTGCCAACGCAACAGCAATAGCAGCACTGATCAAGCAGCACCAGGCATCATGCTGTGAGCATTATTGAATTCTAGTTAATGCACACTAGATCAATAGGCGTGGTCTCGAAGCTAAGCGCTCAAAGAAGCACAATAGCTTCAAATCTCAGCAACCACAGCGTTTTGTACAGCAGAAAATGTAATTTTTCAAGATCATTCAATTTTATGAACATAAGTACCATCCATTTTTTCGCTAGAGCTGTCTTTCTTGAGATTTCGATGGGACAGACAGACAGACAGACAAAACGACTACCATAATCCTCGGCACATGCTACGCACGCGCCGAGGCTTAACAAGGAAAGTTGTCAATAGAGATTAAGGGCCCTAGTCCTGGCATTAATGTATGGTTGTGCACTTGAAACCAGGGCATTCCTAATCAGGAGGTAATTCTGGTGCAGCACTGGCCAATTTCTCTGCTATGAGCGCTGTTCTGATTTTTGAACAGCTTGATCTGGCAAGTTCTAGCTATATAGGAGAGAAGTAAGCATTTTAAATCACCCCTCCTGTTTGAAATTACCCTACTCTACCTTACCTTACTCTATGTAGAATCAATAATAATAGTCTTAACTGCAGAGTTTGTTGTACGTAGCTACAGTATATGTTGATTGTATTGTCTCTCTCCCTTCAGTACCATGGCACTACTGCTCTGATAGAAGCTTCAGGTAGTGGACATCCGAAAGCAGTGAAGACTTTACTAGAGAGTGGTGCTGATCCTAATATTACTGATAGAGTAAGTGGGGATAGCTAAATTGGTTATTAAGCTTCGGCGCGTCCGTAGCACATGCAGAGGATTATGGTAGTCATTTTGTGTGTGTGTGTGTCTGTCTATTAGGTTATATGCCATAGTGCTTTGTTGGTGCTGCAGATTTGATTTTTTACAGTTGATTAGTTAAAATTTTTTTACAAGTATTTTCTTCTCTCATATCAGAATGGATACACTGCTTTGATGACTGCTTCAGAAAATGGACATAAAGATGTAGTCACAACATTGCTAGAAGGGGGTGCTAACCTTGAGTTTAGAGATCAGGTATGTGTCTACTTCACTAAGATTTCATCAATGAAGACAGTGTTGAAATAAGATTCCCACTTGAATTCATCGTCACCATATGTGTTTCAATCAGTTTCAATTTTCAATTTACACGGAAAGCAAAATTATTACTATGCCTGATTGTTTATTTCTTATGTATATCAAGAATGGATACACTGCTTTTATGATAGCTCTGAGGAGTGGACATGTTGAAGTTGTCAACATATTTTTAGATTGTGGTGCTGACCCCAATATTACTGACAAAGTAAGCGCACTCTAGGTACAGTTTTGCTAATGCTTTAATTTACTGTATACAAACTGCAATATTAATTAAGTGTTACCTTTTTCCCTTTCAATTAAAGGACTTTCCTGCTCTCAAGTATGCTGCACAATGTGGTCATATTGAGTTACTCAGGATATTACTGGAAGGTGGTTCATATGGCACTGTAAGTGAATTAGCCTAGCCTATAATTATATCCTAAAACAGCATCCTCAATAATAGAGTCTAGTGTTATTAAACCTCGAGGGTTACGGTAGTTGTTTTATCTGTCCAACTGTCTGTCTGTTATTGTTTATTCTCAAGAACGAAAGCTCTAGGGACAAAATTGAAGACACTAACCTTCATAAATCAGTAACATCTAGAATAATTATATTTTTGGTAATGTAAAACACCGTACTTGCTGAGATCCGAGGCTTTTGTGCCTTTTTAAGCACTTAGACTTCGAGACTGCACCTACTGATCATGTCCAGTAGACCATGTATAGTGTGCGTTATTTAGAAATACAGTTGAAGGCTCTAGCTGTTCGGTTTTGTAACGTTTCGCCTACAGTCATTCCGCCTACACTACCGGAAGTGATACAATTACGTAATGTAGGTGATGCGCATAATTCTAAAAACCCTTAATTTATTTTCACAATAATGCTAAGTAGCTATGCCTTTTTTTCTTTAGTTACAAAGGCAGCTCAAAAACTTGCTTCTTTTAGTTTTTTGATAGCTTATTACAGGCTTATTACAAGCTTCAAGCTTGCATACAGAACGGCTGTAGAGAAAACTTAGCCTAAGTGCGCTACGAAGGAGTGGTATTAGCAAACTGAACTTTGCCATTCGTCTAAGTCTTTTTTTCCAGAGCCTGGTAGCTTAACTAATGCTATTCCTACACGGCCTAATTATCCCTGCATCTACCTAGCAAGTTTCAAGCTCACACACAAGAGGACTGTGCCAAAAACTTGGCTCTAATCCCCTGTGATCACGATCGCACCATGATCGTGATTGTTAGTGGTTTTGTAGTCAGGAGAGGGTGCTCTTTGCAAATTTTTCCAGTCTCTTGGTAGCCTTATAGTGTAGGCAGGGGCGTAACTAGCATTTAAAGAGGGAGGAGGCGAAAATCTAAGAGGGTCTGGGGGCATGCTCCCGAGCTGTTGAAAATTCGAGAATTTACTCACTGATTTTGAGAGCACATCTAGGCTATTTCTGAGTGCACCATTTTATCCTGTCATGACCATGAATCGCGTTGCTAATATTCAGGATATTGGAGCGTTGCTGCTATCACACACGCGCACGCGCTCAAGTACATACTAGATTGTGTGCTAAGTTAATTATCGCTGAACTTTAAGGAGGCAAGTGCCTCCTCTGCCTCTATGGTAGTTACTCCCTTGGTAGGAACACTGCTTGATTTAAAACCTCTTTTAATGAGATGCAAAGCGCTTCTGGAAGTAACTACATGCAAGAGCAGCTGTACCCTGTGTTTTTTGTGAAAACAATAAAATATAGCTACTGCAACTGGTTGTCCTCTGTAAACACCATCCCAGCACCGTAAAAAATGATGGGTTAAAATAACCCAAAATTTTGGGTTGAATGGGTTGCAATTCAGGCCACCATAATTTGGATTGTTTTAAACCAAAATATAAGTGGTTATAATAATCTTTAAAATGGCTGGGTGTTCTAAACACTTTTTTTGCTGGTTAAAGTTACCAATAGTAGTTGGTTAAATGTTCCAGCAGTCATGGTTTAAAGTAACCTTTATATAAAGTTAATTTTTTTTGTATAATCTATGTTCGCTTTAGTCAAATGATGATCAAAGTTACTACCAATCATGGTTTGAGTAATCTTACACAAGAGATAAAAAGTTCACAAATAAGGATTTGTAACAGTTTTTGTTTTGGTACTTTTAACTCTGTATATAGGTATTTTAATCTTGTTGAAAGAGTTATTGTATACTGTTTCTTTTGAGGTTTTACCTACAAGTAAAAAATCAAAGAATTCAGTTTTAAAATCAGTCTGCTAGCTAATAGCATGACAAGCAATTTTACCTCTAAAGCTCAGCTACTTCTTTCTTGGTGTTTTGTCCTGTCTCTTTTAATCCACTTAGCTTTTTTTACAACTAAACAAGGTTAGAAGCACCATAGATAATCAGTGATTGCAGTCAGTGTTTTCTCACCTTAACACTGAGTTTTTGCTGTTGTCCAGCTTTTTAAAGTAATTTTGATTTGTCTTCTCTTTCCACTTCTTTACTTTTCAGTTTCTAAGTTCAAAAAAAAGACCATATGATCAGCTTCAGAGTTAATTGGCTGTTATGACAAGCAATTTTCAAGTCTTACCTCAAATATAATACTTGTTTGTGCTGTTTACCATGTCAGATACTTCCTTTTACCAAAAGACAGTGTTTTGATGTGTTCCTTCAGGAGTTTTTCAAGAATTTTTTGTCTACTTCTCTGACAGCTGCCAAGTTTCAAATTGTGTTACTGAGCATGCCCGGTAATGATGTCATTATTTTAGATACAGCCATTCATTTTAACCCAATAGAGCAGTGGTTTAACCAAACGAGATTCATTTAACCACAAAAGAATTTGATTGATACCGAAGTTAGTAGTTATAACCTAGTTTTGGTTATTTTCACCAAGGATGACTGGAATAACCCATTGATAGGTAGTTGTACTGCTTATTGTTATTTCAACCTATGATGGTTAACCAATTTAGTAGCTATATAACCTAATTTTTGTTATTTTCACATAGAATGACTGACATTACCCATTAATGGGTAGTTGTACTATTATTGAAAAAGGTTATTTTACCTATGTTGGTTGAAATAACCAATCATTTTTTACAGTGAGCCTAAATCAAATTTGTGCAAGTCCAAGTCTCATCAAGTCTAGGGATACACTTCTAAAGGGTAGTTTTTTTGTGGCCATAGTAGCCTTTGCTATGAGGTACATTTTTTATGGGGCTGTCATCATATTATAAGCAAAGTTTTGTCCGTGTGTGTGTAACGGAGGGTCACCGGAAGTGATGCGACCTCGAGCTAAAACGCTACTTTTTCTCTGGACTTTGAAAAATGCAAGCTATGAAAAGTGTGCCTAGAGAACTAGCTTAGATAGTACTATAGCCTAGGATAGAATGGCAGGCGCTACAAGCATGGCTAACTTTTTTTGAAATCGCTGACAAGGCATACCAGTGGCGTCTGGATCCGACGAACAAGCGTGAAAGAGAAGCCAATCTTTCACAAAAGAAGCGTAGCGAGGGGAGAACTTTCGCTTCTAGGAGTCTGCTTCTCTGTTGCTGTACACGAAACACAGCCAGCCAGATAACGAGTTTCTTTGCCAGCTGATTGCAAAAATGGCGGAAGTCGGAAAAGGGTCGTCTGTGACGTCACGTAATGAGGTAAATTAATTGCTGAGCTGTACTAAGCCAGAACACTGGCACAAAGCAGTGCATATACACATGCAGCATTGCTTCCCTTTGAGTTTCCAATTGCTTATGCCAGTATTGATGTGATTGTTGTGTGTTGCTTCAACTGCAAAGGTTGTTAGCCAACTGACCATTGAAGAATATTTATTATAATTATACACAATATTATAGCTTTGCTCATCAACTTTATCTTACTATTGTTTGAGTTATAGTAACTGATCCTATAAACATACACAAACAAGGAGTGGGCGAGCGAAGCGAGCCCCACTCCTTGTATTCTATTAAAACTTGTATACTGTAACAGTGCATTATTTCCAGTCCAAAAGTATAGGATAGTGCTATTATTTTGCATGGGCTTCAGTTTTTGTAAGTTGAGCCAGTATGGAGCCAACAGTGGTGTACTCAATTCTATATGAAAATTTAGACATCACTTTTTGTGGGGTAACCACTTAATGACAAAGTGTTGAATGAGGTTACCGTCTGCTGTATAAAGGTTTGCTTAATAGTTGTTACTTTGTGCTGCAGCCGAAATTAGTACAAAATATATTTCCTTTTCAGATAGTATTCATCTGACTTTAAGTCCAATTTAGTATCCATGCATATCTCAAAATTTCAGACTACACAGGATCCATGACATGCTTGCAGTGTGGCACATAAATATTCTCCAAATACTATAACCATGCACTAGTATAATGGTGTCTTCATGGTAAAAGTTTAGCTCTTACAAGTCATTTTTTAACTCACAGAATCATGTCACTTTTTGTAGTTGCTTGGAGGGTGCTTTCAGCAATATAGGTGCCATTTAAAATTAATTTCAGTGACAAAAGGCGCCACTATTTGGAACTGAAAAATTAGCCAAGCTGGTAAAGGGTGTATAGATTAAGGCGGCACCTCTAAACACAAATCTTGTTTTCAAACTTGGGGAGCTCAAGCTCAGCAATTCAAAGAGACTGAGTAGCTGCATGACAAGACTCAGCTTTGGTCACTCCCTTGGGTACCTTGACTCAATCAAGACTCTGAACTTTAGCAGCAGTTCTACCATTTACCAAGAAGAATTCACTCATCAACTATGCAAAACTGCTGAGTACTTTTCTCTCTAAACGCTATAAAATAGCTGCAGGTACTCGTCCACTGTGATACTAACTACTGTCTTTGACTTTTTCTTAGCCACGTGTCCAATTATTGCCCATGCCCCTCATCCTTCTAAGTCTCGAAGCAAAAGGCAGCTACGTAGTCGACAAAAAATGGAGGATTTTAGTTCTAGAAAAAGGGCAGAAGATATGATTACTGCTATACCAGTTGCTGCTGAACTCACATCTGTGAAAGCCAGTGTCAAATCTTCCGACTGAGTCCTGTTGTGCTGAGTCTCAGACACCTTGATCTACATGTCCATTAACACAGGAAGAGAATATGCAACCAGAGGAAGATGTGAGTCATGTTAGTGATGGGAGTGCTTCAGAATCTCTGCCTGAAATGTCACCAAGACAGAGTCCAGTAGCCAGTCGTACCAGAGGCAAATTAGCTAGCACTTTTATTTCTTGTACGAGGCCTAGAGATGACAAGCCTTCTCTGCTGTCCACCAGTGGTAGTCTGGATGGTTCTCTGAGTCCCTAGCTCTCTCTGCAGTACTAACCTTGTTCTCAAGATTCCTTCTTCTTTTCTAGTTGTGTAAACATTCACGAGGGTATTTTTGATATGTGACGACTTGGAGACTGTTGCAAGAAATTTCTATATGGGACTATCAAAGATCTAAGTGCCATGGAAACACCTCATCAAGCCTGGAAATAAAGCCATGTTAAAAATTAGGACTAAACTGATGCTGGCTGTTGTTGAGAGGTGTTACTTGTTATCTTTTGACTCTTAATATTATTTTGTGACTGCGAAAGCTGATGTTCGATTAGTAGATACTAATCAATTATGTAGAGAGTATCAATTTCGTGATCTGATTTTTAAGTAGCTAAAGTTACAGTATAATTTTTACTTTCTGTAAGTGTGCACCAGTTGGCGTGTTGTTCCATTACAATTATATAATTATACAATAGCAATAGAAAAATTTACAAAATATTTTCAGCATGAAAATTACAGTACAACATGCGTCATGTGTTGTCCTGAGGTGTATTTGTCATCGTGACCTACGTCGTGTACCCTTTTAAGAATCGATTTCAAGGCTTCTCTGCAGAATGTGATATTATGTTGCTAGTATTCTACTAGTTGTAGATGCATTCAATTTTACCAGTTTCTCAACTGAACTTATAAATTAATGTATTGCTCTAATGGGCCATCCGTGCCATTCCTGTGTACCCAATACTATCATCCTGGGAGTAATTAACGGTATAATTTGTTGATGGTATTATCTTCCCTGCAGTATGACCTCCACTCTGCTCTTGTAACTGCTTCAGCTAATGGACAATTGGAAGTAGTCAAGGTGTTGCTGGAGAGTGGTGCTGACCCTGTTAATGAAGTTAGTAAAATACCAGCTAATTCTTGGATTTTCATGTCAATTTTCTTGACTAATGTTTAGCGTTGATTATATTGGTGTTTTCTGGTCGAAAAAGTTGACCATTTGATAACTAAGTGGAATTTAAGTTAGCTTAAGGTATAATAATTAAATCACAAGAGAATGCACGTTTTTGAACATATTGTGGAATGTTTGCATCTTTATACAATCTCGTGTGTGTGTGTGTGTGTGAGTGTTGGGGTGGAGGGGAGGGGGTTGCAATCTAGGTAAGCCTCCCCCTACATAAGGACTCTATGCTGATTTACTCAATACCTCTGCTGCAATAGAAACTTTCTTAGGTACTCACTCTCACATTTTTACTGAATTTGATTAAAGAAGCTTGTTGAATCCACAACTGATATACCAACTCAATTTATAGAACTTTGTTGCCAAAGAAACAGGGAAAGTTGCCAATAGAGATTAAGAGCCCTAGTCCTGGCATTAATGTATGATTATGCACTTGATTGCTGTGACAGCAGGCAAGTATAGGATAAACCAGGGCATTCCTATTGAGGGGTAATTCTGGTGCAGCACTGGTCAATTTCTCTGCTATGAGTTCTGCTCAGATTTTTGAACAGCTTGATCTGGTACGTTTTGTTGATAGAAAAATAGCTGCAGCTAAATAGCATTTTAGGAGAAAAGTAAATATCTTAAACCTTCCCTCTTGTTTGAAATTACCCTACCCTACCTTACCTTACTCTATGTAAAATCAATAATAAGTCTCAACTGCAGAGTTTGTTGTACATAGCTACTGTAATAGTATATTGATTGTATTGTCTCTCTCCCTTCAGTACCATGGCACTACTGCTCTGATAGAAGCTTCAGGTAGTGGACATCCAAAAGTAGTGAAGACTTTACTAGAGAGTGGTGCTGACCCCAATGTTACTGATACAGTAAGTGGGGATTGGTTATTTGACAACTGCAATCAAATATTGTTTTATCTAGATCATGCAATGTTTTTATTTTCAATGCTAGAGTCCATTTGTTGCGGGGTTATTCCTATGGCCCTGACATGTGGGTAATTCCATGCCAAATCAACACGAAAAAAAGAGCACCCTCGCAGAATTCTACAAAACTTGAGGTATACATACCTTACCACAAGTTATTGAACCACGCCTAATATGGGCAACATATGTTGTATGGCTGCTCACTTGTAAGCCTCTGAAATTGACCATTTTTCAATGACATTTATTAGCAAATAACTAGTGCTCTGATTGTTTCCAGCTATCGAGGCTGGTATCATTATACTCAGCATGAAATTTCGCTGTTTTCGCGGATCGCCACCAATCCACGAAAATTTTACCAGCGAAATTTTCGGGATCGCATTGGAGTATATGGGATGGCGCTGCTCGATCCTCGAAAATTAAATCGCAAAAAGTTTGGCGATTGCCTTTCCGCGAAAATTTTATTCCTCGAAAATTTCTAGCTATACGGTATTCTACATGATCCCAGTAGAGTAGTACTGGGTACACAGGAATGGCACAGATGGCCTACTAGCACAATGCCAATATTCAAGCAAATAACTCTGCAAAAACTGAGCGCTTAGCTCTAAAAGGCTTCTTGCTTTCCCTTTCTAAGCAGCCCAAAAATATGACCTAAAACTATCGCTAAAGTAACATTGTTGCACTAAAATATGGCAAACCTCCAATTTTCTCTATCTTTTTTTATTCTTCTTTGGCTTCTTCTTCCATCTTGGCTTTTTCTGGAATTTTCTGGATTTTTCAAAATTTGTCTGTGTCCATCACCGAGTCCTTCTCAACTGAAGCTTGACTCCAGTGTTGTGAGTATTCTTGTATGTACGACTTGTAGCAGTTTGGTAACTAGCTATATAGCTTAAGTAACCGCCTGACCACATGTACCGTGCAATATCACATATATACGCACTGTCGGCACTTTCATCTACGTCACAAGTGGGCTACAAAAGGCTATAATAGTAATTCAGCACACAAAGTACATGACACATAGTGTGACTATACACATGCACTAAGAAATGCTCACACAACATGCACACAAACTTGCTTAGCTATTGTACAAATCGAAGGGAGCACACAACTAAGTTTGAAAGTACTGTACTTGCGGTTGAACCGGCTGTTGTTGTCACTAAGTAGCAAAATGATTTGAAGCAACAGGGGGCAGCGGCTGCAATGCTTGTATGGGGTATAGCTATACATCATACAATACTATGGCAGACAATCTATATTTTTTACCTGAACTTATACTGTCTTGTGTGTTGAGGATATCACTTTGAAGTTCAATCAATGGGCAAACTGCAGCTGTGTGTGGTAAAATTATCATACTGAGCTATAGCTGGTAACCCACACTGACAAAATGAATAGTTATTCAGTTTTCTTACCTCAAACATGGAACTTTGGGTAGCAGGCTTTCATCCTTTTCTAAAACTAAGTTCTTCTAGCCATTCTTTTGCCATTTTACGCTTCTTAAACCAGTCTTTCAGTGTCTCTCAAAAATTTTTCCCAGCACTGCTGCTCAGCTAAGTTCAAAAATGAGCTACTGAGCATGCTCAGTTATGATCTGATATTCAAATGAATGCTCATAAGTATTCATAATTTAGCATAGGTTGTGCTAAAATAGCACAAAATAGCACAATTGTGCTATTTTGGCTAGTTCTCTCAGAAAATTGTGCTGTTTTGATGTGCTAATAGACAAAAAAATAATGATTTAACAAAATTGTGCTAAATTTTGTTGTCAAACAGCACAAAACATGCCAAATCAGGCTTTTTTGACACAGTTTTGCTGATTTGACACAGTGATGGTAAGCAAAATAGCACTCTCCTTTTATGTGTGTGGACAATAGCAAGGAATTATGGCAATTAACGTCCGATACCCGAGGGCAAAGATGTTTATGTTACCATAATTCCCATCCTACTGTGCATCAGCTGTTATATATCCCATTTCTGATTGGTCACATTTTTCGATGTACTTCAGATTCACCTTAGTAACAACTCTGCTCAGTTCAGTCGTTGCATTTATTTAGAAAGAAACAGAGACAAAAATATTGTGATTTCTCATCTGCCACTCTACCTGGTTTCTCCTTTGTCCACAAAAGCACTCAAACTACACGAGCAATTTTAATGTATCCAGAAAACTGAACTCAGTAAACTAAACACTACTTATTTCAGAATATAGCAGTGGCTTGGTTTTTGGTAGCCTACGCTAAGCCTAAACAATCGACAGAAAGTACTAAACTCTTTTACAAAAGTGACAGATGCTAAAACGGCATTGCTTCATCATTTTCTCGTCAGTCTTCTTGCAGTTTTAATGGTTCAAGGTGCATTTCCAAGCCCAACCCACTCATTACCCATGACTGAACAGTAATTTCTTTACTGCAATGTTACAGTTACAATAAGTTCTATGAGCTTATATAATTTTCTTTCTCTTGGAAACAACATTCAAATTAGCCAGTCATCTTAGAAACAATAAGCAAAATTTAATTAGATACAGTGCAACCACATAAGAGAGCAAAATTCTTAAAAATCTTTGCAAACAGTCAAAAGTGCATGAAATCAATAAATTTGTTGCTAACAAGCAGAATTTGGGTGGTTTCAAGCGTTTTTGAAAATCAAAATTTCACCGTATCAC